>CM071871.1:3756897-3798641 GCA_036759665.1 Gynandropsis gynandra
CTAGAAATGACATTTGTTTAATACGTAAAACATCAAATTTGTTTTAGAGGAAAGAGAAAGGATGTGAACCGTCGTACGTGGAATTGTTAGAACGTACACACAAGAAAAAATCCGACGGTTCTTGGGTAGATGCTAGGGCAAAACAAATTCACGACGATGTTGATAACATGGCATCGCAACGAGTGTCCCAAATCCCGCCAAGAGAAGATGGGACGCAACCGACTCTTTCTCAAGAAGAATACAACGAGATGTATTTCGAGGTAAACTTAATACATTTTTACAATAATTTTTTTATTTATAATTTAAATTAATTGTGAATATTTTTTCGTAGCACGTAACGCCGTACAAAGGGCGCCTATTTGGTCTTGGAGGAATGGCATCAAAACATGCGAGTTCCTCCAGAGGCAAAGAAAAGGTCGCGACCCATGAATTACAAAATACAATCTCGGAGATGAAAGCCCAACTAGAACAACAAAATTCAAATTTCAGCGCTCTACAAAGAGAAGTAGAGCAAAATAGAAGAGAACGTGAACAGTGGCTGAGAATGATGAAGGCACACATGCCTTCTATCAATTGGGATACGGCCGGAGACAACGATGCCGATGATGATAATTCCCAATTACCACCTACTAATTTGTAAACGGATAATTTTAAATATTATTGTATAAATGGTTTTTTTTAAATTTCAGATTTTTTTAAAATTTTTCGTTTTAATTTTTTTTTTAAATTAAACAATTTCCGGACGGCACAGCGCCGTCCGCAAAATTTCCGGACGGCAGACCTCCGTCGGGAAATAGTTAAAATTTTAAAAATCTGTTTCCGACGCCGAAGCCCGTCGGGAAATTTCCCGACGGAGGTTCACCGTCTGGAAAGTTTCCGGACGGCAGGCCTCCGTCGGGAAATTTCCCGACGGGTTACGGCGTCCGGAAATTTCCCACGGTTTTCGGATTACGTTTTTCGTCTGCAATTGCCGACGGTTTGCGGACTGGGATTGATTACCGACGCTCGTTTGCAGACGGCGCGTGCCAATCCCTAATCGGTCCCTAAATTGCTTTCCCGACGGATTAGGGACTGATTCTTCAGTCCCTAATCCCTGAATTTCTTGTAGTACCTACTTTGTTTGTTCGTTTCTCTTTGATACAAACAACACAATGGACAAAATTGGAAAAAATCTAGAATTTCAATGATTTCGTATGATTTAAACGTTCCATTCTCAATTTTGAGATATGGCCTAATCGTTTGTGCCATAAAACAACTGAATTTTCATCCATCAATTTACGCTTCATGCCTCGTGAACCAACCTATAGGATTTCATTATATGATGGGATGATATCGAGCATATAAATATAATTCGAAGTAGATAAAGAACCGGTTCTAATCATAACTGAATCAAATGAGAGGTTATATTTAAAATTATCGAATGAATAAGAATATCCCAATTTGTCCAAAATAGAAACCGATAGTAAGTTCAGCTTAAAAGACGGGGTATGAAAATACCCTCCTAATCCAAAAATTGTTTAGTCTTCATCAAAGTCTAAATTTCCCGATAACTTCCACTTCCATCCTTTTACCGTCACCTACATAGATGTATCTGTCAATATCAATCGGTTTTGGTAATGGAGGTAACCCTGCATAGAAATACTTACGTGAGTTATATCACCTGAATCAACCCACCAAGTATTACAAGACACTGAAGCTAAATTGACCTCAGAACAAACCAAAATGAGAGTCAAATCCTTATTTGCATCACAAGTATGATACTTCGTACAACATTTCCTTATAGGACCAATCTTGTGACAAAAGAAACATTTTTGAACCTTATCATGTTTCTTTTGGACATGAATTGATCCCGAATCAGAGGTTTCATAACTTTTCTTTCTCGATCTTTCCCTTTGAGGTGATGGCTACAAAAACACTATATTATTTTTCCCGCCTCAATGTTGTTCCTCTTGTACACAGTGGGAAATAAGCTCATTAAGAGTCAATTTATCTATCTGAGAGTTATAGCTCACTTTAAAATGATTGTATTGTGCAGGGAGAGAGATCCAAATCAAGCACACTAGGATGTCTTCCGATAACCAAAGTCCAAATGCCTTTAACTTATAGGCATTATTAGAAATTTTCATAATGTACTCATGAATACTCTCGTTTCCCTTATACCTTATGGAGATAATTTTTGGTAAAACCGTGATTGTTTATGCTTCATCATTTTTTACACAACATTTCTACAAGGCATTGAGATATTCTTTAGCCAATATCACCTCATCGGGCACAGAGCCCCTGAAAACTGGAGGAATGAAATGCTTAATGATCATCAAACACGTGTAGTTTGAGATTTCATAGTGTTCGAGTTTGTTATGATCCTCAACAGAACTCGAATCCCTAATCGCTGGATGAACCTCCCTAATTGCAAGGTCATGACCCATCAAAGCAAGCACGATTAGTAAGTGTTCCTTTCATTTAGTAAAGTTTGACTCATTCAACATAGGGATCAAACTAATGTTGGCAAACATAATTGACGTCGATTGCACAAGTATAAACAAAAGATAGCTCGTAAGTTAGAGTTCCATGCAATAAAGCCTTAATTGAATAATAACACAAGATCCAATCCCATCATAAGGCATCTGTGCAACATCAAAATTAGTCTTTGGACAATAATTTTGACTTGCAATAGATGACTCAACGCATTAAATAATTAGTGTAAATCAAACATCTCATGTAATGGTTAACCTTTGGGCATACCATCACATTTATGTCATACTGAAAATATACATTAGTAATTATCAATGCACACACAATATAATTCTACCAAACCGTGAATTACCTTTGGGTTTATCAAAGTTCGCATGAATTATATTATGTTACCGTCTCAACATAATTGAAATAATCATTTTTTCAAGATTGCCCAATTTGGTAAGATATTGAAAAAATTAATTAAATCGCGTACATTGATCAAATGATATATCAATAAGTATCATAATTCAGTGAACAATTTTAATTTCATAACTATGATTTAACCTTATAATTTTACAATTCGAATATGTAATTAACCATAGTAAACTAAATTCACCGAAATCATGATATACATAAATAAAAACTGTGCAAATTCTAATCTAAATTAATTGAAAAAATTAATTGAAATATTAAATCATCTTTATGCATATAAATTTGCGGGTTCGATTCCAAGTTTTACCGAATTATTCTCATGGAATGGAGAATAACAATTAACACGCTCCGACATAAGTGAATGGAGCAATTGACTCTGCTGGCAGAGGGCACCTGTAATCTGCCTCAAGTCACTGGTTCGAATCCCTATCCTTAACCTGATCTGCAGCTGAAAATTAGGAGTGACAAAATCTAGCTCGTCAGCTGGCCCACCCAAAGCTTGTCTGAAAATCAGTGGGCTCGCGCCTTAAAATGAAAGGTCCGAATGCAAGCGGGCCTTCAGGCTCAGGCTTTATAATAGCCCGCAAAATTATGGCCCGACCCGACGGGCTTCGGACCGGCCCGTCCGGTCTTGAAATAAAAAAACCCTTAGTTAATGAGAGACTTACCACCCTAGCCACCATTCTTCTCTTCTCATCCGTCTTCTTCTCTTCTCCCACTGTCGCGTCCTTCTTCTTCTCTTCTCCCACGGTACACGGTTTTGCTTCTCTTCATGGTTCTCTTCACGGTTCTTCTTCTCCATGTTCATCTTCTCGGTCCTTGTTCATCTCCTCTCATTCATCTTGTCGATCGTCTCCTCTTGTTAAACTTCTCGGTCGTCTCCTCGGTCTTATCCTCTTGTTCGTCTCCTCTTTTTTGTCTAAACATGGGATCTGATTGGAGCCTTTGTTGTTGTCTGTTTGTGGTTGGACTAGGGTTCTCAGAAAATTGGACGGACAAACCATTATTGTTGTATGTTTGAAGGTAGGAATATGGTTCTAAAACAATTGACAGGAGAAATGGTACTAGCATCGGTCCGTGGGCTGTCCAAAGTTCGTCGGACCGGGCCACGAGCTTAAAATTCTAAGCTCGTTCAATTTCGGGTCGGTTCGAACCCGTTTTCACCGGACCATTATCGAACTCTGACCGGATTCGGGCTGGCTTGACCCATTTGATACTCCTACTAAAATAAAAAACCTCTTTTTAAAAAAAACGAGCTCAGCCTCCTTAAAAAACTTGATTGGGCTCATAACCTTAAACATTGAATTGGCCTCCCTAAAACGGGCTGAATTCCAATATTTCAGTTTAATTGGTTAAGCCCAAATTAAGCCCAAACTTAGAAAGCAATAAATCCAAATGAAACTCGGATTGAGCCCAAAAAGCATTTTAATTGAAATCAATGTTCTAAAAATGGACCTAGGTTCAATTTACTTCAAAATTTTGACTATTTAAAATTTTCAAAACCAAATCCGATATAAACACAATAGATCAATTCTATCACTTAAAGAAATACGATTTAACCTCCTTTCCGCTGTTTTGCAGAGATTTTGAGTGATGTAAAGGGTTCAAAAGGGATTGTAAACTCTCTTTTGCTTCACATCGAGGTAATTTCTAGCTAAATCGAGCAATGTATTATATATATACCTTCAGTTTCGGTATATGCTTTAATAACTAGTCTAATTTTATATTTATTAACATTATTTCAACATTATATTTAATTTTATATAATCATCTACAATTTAATGCATGTTTATCAAAAGATACATAACAAACAAATAATATATTATTATTAAGAAAACATTAAGTTCAACTTGTAGAATTTGTAACTATTTTTCTAATTGAATTGTCTTTTTGAATAAATTTTTAGGTTTTCGTTGTGTAAAAATATTCAATGTGAAGTGTTTATATGAGTCATGAAGTTTAGAAAAACGAATCGGAAAGGGAATAAAAGGTTGTGATTTTAACAAGATGAGATTTATGGATGAACTAATAATAGTCAAAGAGATAGTGAGGTTGAGAGGAAATGTGAAAGAAAGTGTCTCCAATGGTAAAATGATGACGTCTCCGATGGCGATGTGGTGGATTGCACGGCTCGTAGTTTTCGGTGGATAGAAGTCTGAACTAAGTTTGCTTATGTATATGTTTGTGTAACGCATTGTTATGCATGATAACTGATTTTTCGAAGTACTTGTGCTAGTATGCAGCTGTTTTTTTACTCTTCTTTTGCTTAGCTCCAGTTTTGTTTGAGGACAAACGAATGTTCAAATCTAGGAGAGTTTGATGACACGTAGTGTAGGCTAATTTTAGACTACACATTTAGATCATCTTTGTGTAGTCTCCATAGCACGATTTACAAAACCGGCACGGAATAGTCCTTTATCCGTTTTTTGTTGCTTTTCAGGTTTTAAGACTAAAAGATCTAATTGAGCGTAATGGTGTTGATTCCATTGTAAACATGTGGAATGCCAGCTTTGTGGATCTTGCCAGATACATCATTTATTTTATTATCCTCTCAAACAAAATGATGTCTACTTGTACTACAGGGTATTCGGTCAATGAACTCCAAAGGGATGACAATTCCCAGAATATCCCTACTCTGCTAGCATGCTTAACTTCACATTTTTCCCTGCAAAATACTTGCTGCAATATAAACTAATTAGTCATTGGAAGTACAGAAGCATACCTGGTTAAGGAGAAGATAGTGCTTTATCTTCCAATGAGGTCATACTGTACATAATACCTTGGTCAGAGAGGAAAGTGAAGAAGAGTTGTCCACCAATGGAAGCAATACATGACAAGAATTCAAAGCACTAAAAAAACTCACCTTTTCTTTTATGAGATTTAGAAATGAAATTCACATGATTTGATGCACTCAATGATGCGCGACTGGATTGTGCGTTTCACTCGATTATGCGGATGGATGCCTTTGGACCCGTAAATGGATACGTGCTGAAGAACATTGGCCAAAATCTCAGTGAGACCGTCCAAATCCCTTGAGCATATGCACCTCTAGAACTCTTAGGACGACAAAAGACACCACAAACAACCGTGGTTTGTTACTTGATAAGTCGAATCAAGCAAGTCCCGGACTTGAAGAATTTGTGTGAGATGAATCTCTCAATCTCAAGAACAATGAGCTAAGCTCATTTGGTCTGTAATTGATTAAAAAATGACTTGTTTTTATTATTCATGTGTGCCTCCTTAAAAACAAAGAAGGCCAAAACAAACTTTCCACATTACACTCTTATTCAAAAGTCTAAGACTCTCTTGATCACTAATCTTCCTAGATTTTATTCCTACTGACAATGCACGAAATAAGCCCCAAATTATAGATGTTCTTGGTTCAATTTGAATTTGAATGACACAAATCCAAGACACTTCCTCTTGATGGGTCTTTGTGTGGTCCATGGGCTTGTGAGGCTTTAAACCCTTCAAATGATATTGATGTTCAATCTCTTGGGCTTCTAAGATGTCTTGAATCTTCTCTTGTAGTATCCTGGTCTTATATCTAGTCCAAAGCCCCTTAAACATGCTTGAAATCTCAGAATTTGGCTCTAAATATGCACTAGAAGTCTCGTTGGAAACATCGCCAGAATGTCGCCGGAAAAATGACGTTCCAATAGTGATCCGGTACTCATCTGTAAGCTCTTTGAGTGCCAGTTTCAATGGTCTTTGTTTCATCGAATTTGGACTTCGGTAAGGCCTCCATTTAGGTGTTTTTGTACAAAGTCTCATCTCCGAGTTAGCCGACCCGTGAATATCGGACGCGACTGTTAGTCCGCAAGTCTCATCAACGGTCCGGATATCCGTGTCCTCGTAAGCTTCACACGTGTCCTCATCAGCGTCCCTTGTGTACACATGATTGTCTTTCCCGTTTGAGCCATCCGTTCCGTCCGTTCGTTCGAGGCTTGATTTCTTTGTGATATCCTCACCATTCCCACCCCCTTGAAAAGGATTTGCCCTCAAATCCGCTTTATCTGCAATACAAGGGCTAAGATCAGCGATATTGAATGATGAGCTAATGTTTTACTTATCTCGAAGATCAAGTTAATAGGCGTTTTCGTTGATCCTCATCAAAACTTCGAATGCCTTGGTGAAGTCGGGGAGAGATAGGAGAGGCGGGTGGATCAGCTTCTCCTTGAGAGTTTGGAACACTCTCTCTTGTGTGTCTCGCCACACAAAGCCTCGGTCTTTCTTCACGACCTCATTCATTGGTGCCGAAATGGTGCTGAAATTGCAGATGAATCGTCGATAAAACTCCATGAGCCGTAGGAAGCTTCGGATCTCTCTAACCGTTCTAGGTGTTAGCCAATCCTTGATAACTTGAACCTTCTCTTGATCCACAAAGATACCCTGATCACTAACTGTAAAGTCTAGAAAAACCAACTTGTTAGTAGCAAAGGTACACTTCTTCATGTTAGCATATAACATTTCCGCTCTAAGAACACCTAAAACCGCTCTAAGGTGCTCTACATGCTCCCTAATGTTTTTAGAGTATACTAAGATATCATCAAAGTATACTACCACAAATTTGCGAATGAACTCTCTAAGAACATGATTTACCAACCTCATGAATGTACTAGGTGCATTAGTTAAACTAAAAGGCTGTGGTAAAACGTTAGTAGCCTCTTCATTCAATAATGCCTCCTTATACCGTACGAGAATCATCGGCCGGTTTGCGAGCAATGCCTTCTTGGAACCCTTGGTGATGATGAGCGACTTGTTGGATTCCTCTACCTTCCTAGCTTGCTGCACGATGTGAAGGTGATCTTCATAGGCTTGCTTCGGTGACAAGGGCAGTAGGTTGACCTTCTTGCCCTTGTGTCATATGGAATATCGGTTAGTGTAGCCGTCGTGGTGCGCCTTTGCATCGTATTGCCAAGGACGGCCAAGCAAGAGGTGACTTGCTTGCATGGGTACCACATCACATAGGATCTCATCCTCGTATCTTCCAATCCGAAATGGTACCGGAACTTGCTTGGTGACCTTCCTCTCTCTGCTATCGTTGAGCCATTGGAGCTTGTATGGCTTTGGATGCTTGAGAGTGGTGAGTCCGAGCTTCTCCACAAGAATGGTGCTCGCGAAGTTGGTACAACTCCCACTATCGATGATGATGCTGGATATCTTGTCGTGGATGTGACCTCGAGTGTGGAAGATGTTCTCCAGCTATTCGGCCGCATCGTCCTTAGGTTGTGTGCTAAGAACCCGTCGTGTCACCAAAAGTCTTCCAAGCGCTGGATCCTCGGCTATCTCCTCCTTGGAGCTTATCTCTTCTACTTGTTGCTCTCAATCGGATGAATGATCAAACTCGATATCGCTGTTTTCGAGAATGATCACTGAGCGTCGGTTTGGGGAATCCCGCGCGTAGTGCCCTTGTTCGGAACACCGAAAACAGGTGTATCTTGGGTTTGAAGCGCCTGCGGTTCGATGCTCCCTCTCCTAGGCTGTTGGACGTCTTGTCTGGGGTCAAGCCTCGATGCTCGGTCGCTTTCCCTCGGATTCTTCCCAAGTTGTGATTCTGATCATTGTGCTCGGTCCATGGTGGGTGGTGCCTGATCTGGACGCACGTCTATGCGCGCGGTTCGCTGCTCGGTTCGGTCCGGGCGACTATTTTGCGAAAAAATTTGCCGCGTGTTGGAGCTACTTCCTTCATACCGTTGATGCTTCGACCTCCTTAGTGGCTGTCTCTCATATAATATGGCGAGATCCTACAGCTCATTGAGTGTTTGGCACTGATGTGGCTCCACTTGCTCCAAAATATTGATGTTGAGGCCTCGTTTTAAACGGTCCATGGTGGTCCGCTCGTCCTCTTGAGTTTGTCCTCACCATCAAATTTTGCGTCTCTTTGTAATAATCCTCCACGGATAAGGATTCCCGCACAAGTAAATTCAGATTGTTACGCACTTCTTTATAATAATATGAAGGTACGTATCGGCTTCTAATGATTTGCTTGAGTTGTCGCCATGTGTTGACCGGTTGGTCACCATTCATCCTTCTGAATTGGAAGATTTGATCCGACTAAATCAAAAACGTAGTCACTGAATTTAACAGTTGCTAGATTGATCTTTCGTTGCTCAGTGTACTCGCGGAGATCAAACACCATCTCCATGCGTCTTTCCCACTCCAAGTACGCCTCCGGATCGCTACGGTAAACATGGGAATGTCCACTCTCACACCACCATTATCATGGTCATGGAAGTCTCAATGTGGTGCTTTTTCCTCTTTCCTTCGTCTTGCCAAGAAGGGTAGGTCATCTTCATCATCGGAGGGTCCGTTTGCCCCTCCTCCGCCGTATCGGCCAAAATGCACGTTTGCATTGTGATCTTCGTCCTCTCGAAGGTCAGCTCTAGGATGTGGTTCATGGCCTCCCCTAGGTGGTATTCCAGGCCTGGATTGATCATGATTAGGCTTCGGATGAGCCAGTTCTCCATGTTCGAGCCGCGGTGGTTGTTGTTGAACCGTGAGGAGATGCGTGAGATTCGTGGTTTGCTCTTGGAGAGCTTGAAATTCCTCTCGTGTCACTTGAGGCTCCGGTACTCTATTCACCGATCCATCACTCTCATTGGACATGATGAATCAAAGGAAATGTGATCAAAACAAGTTAGTACTCACGCATAAGAAATTGAGAAATAACCTACACACACACGAATTCAAGCGAAGATAATCACTCAACCTTGTTATCAAGCTTAGTTCCCAATTATTGTGAGGTCTACTAGGTTCCTTTGTGATCCGTTGGTGGATTGATCTTAGGTTCCTTAGGACTCCCTATCTTCGAGTTCACGTTTGCAAAACCTGTTCGTCGTTCGGGTCCAAGTCCGGGTGCCGAGAATCTTATGTCAAAAGGACTAACGACGATGAATGAGGAGAAGGAGGAGTAGGAGGAGTCAGTCTGAAAAGAAGATCGAGGAAAAAATCGGTATGCCATTCGGAAGAAGTCTTCTACAGAGGGAAAGCCTGTACCTGTAAAGTGGAGAGGAAAGATCCCCAGAGATTCTGATCTTATTCCATTCCAGTGGCTCGACCAGTAACCAATGGCGAAAACTAAAAAATCCATTGTTTCCCGGTAGAACCCTATTTCGCCCAAGTTGTTTCGGAACCGGAAAAAAGAAGCGGTTTTTCGCACAGCTTGCTCATAGTGCTGGTCCCACTTGTATATCGTATTTGGCCGAAGAAGCATCGGATAGGTTGGAATTCTTGCCTTCTTGGGACTCCATGGACCAAGATCTGCTTTCATTATATGGGCAATACCGATCTACTTTAGTAGATCATATGGATGTAGAAAAAGCTTCAGATTTTGTTGAATTGGAAACATCTCTTTTCCATTTCTATTTACCTAGTTCATATCTTTCATTCGTGTGTTCCCGGGAGGAATTCGATCTCTTCAATCTCGGGATACCACCTAAATAACAGCGGAAAAAAAAAAGTCAAATAGATGGGGAAGAAAGAGTCTGAGGTTGGATCGGACGACATACATCTTGGTGGGTTCCACCACCAACTTTCTTTATGTGAGTTATTTTTACCCTTATCTTCTCCAAAAACATCTTTAGCCACCCTTTTTTTTAATGTAATGCAATTGGCCATCTTATACCACATCACAGAGGGTTTCTTCCTCTAAATTCCATTTCCCTTCCTCGTTTTAAAGAAAAAGTCATTTGGCATACCTGCATGGATTAGATGTCCAGATAAACCCCCGACCTGGGAAGTCTTTCGACCTCACTCACTTGATCAGCAGATGGGAGAAAAGGCGGATGGCCCTTACTACACTAAGCGCTACGAGAGTCAATCACCGAAGAAATGAACTAAAAGAAGGAGCAGCTATTGAATCAGCTTAGAAGAGAGGGGGCGGAAAGAATCCAATGCTGTGCTGGTCTTGTCAGGTGGGGGAAATTGGTACTAGACCAAGGGCGCATGGGAGGTGATTCGGAGTGTTCGGCAGACGTGGTAAAAAGAAGCTAGCCAAGGATTTAAAGCTAACCTAAGCTAAGCCCAATAAAGTAATCCAACCAGTCAAATTAGATACGACCTGGATAGAGCCCTTTATTCGTATAGTTCCGACTCCAGCTTTTAGCTCTTTGTTGTCACGACTCTGCTGCTATTGACTCATCTGTTGTGAATAAGCAACTCACCAACCAAAACTCAATCTTGAAAGTGGAGTACGTTCGCAAGAAAGAAAGACCTTCCTTCTCGGTCGATGGCACTGGATGATCCAAACTTCCATTTAATCCATCAACAATTTCAGGGAAAAGCCATCTTTTTTTCAACAATGTCTTTGTCATTCGATCCAATAGCCTTCCGTTAGATAGGAACAGATTTGATAAATACTGATAACTCTCGGATAGAGTATTAGAACGGAAAAATCCATTAGATAATGAAGTATTGGTTCTAAGCCATCTCTGGCGCTGAATCAACAATTCGAAGTGATTTTCTTGCGTATTCTTGATAAACCAGCATTTATATATAGATGTAGAAGGATCTGTTTGGGAAGTAAGAAGCCCCTTTGACATCTCTTCATCTGCAAAGAATTCTCGATGTGAAAACACAGAGACAAAGGGCTGATCTTTGAATAGGAAAAAGAGTGGATCTGCAGGGTCCCAAATGAATTGGCTTATTCTAAAAAAGCCTTGTTCTTTGGAATGGATATCTCGTCTCTGGTACTGCATGGTTCCGCTCTGCAAGAACTCTGAATCATTCTCTTGAAGCTCATCCTTTTCATCATAAATGATCCGCTTGCCCCGAAATGACCCGGCCAAATAGGGAAATCCCAATTCATTAGGCCTTTCGATACAATCAAATAGAAAGCCCCAAGGGCGCCATATTCTAGGAGCCCAAACTATGTGATTGAATAAATCCTCCTCTATCTGTTGCGGGTCGAGGACTCCTTCTCCGTCCCCTTCTTCAAACTCAGATTCGTATTTTTCATAGATAAATCTCTGATCAACGATAGAACAAGATCCATTTTGCATCATATATAAGGGATTCCTTGGTTCGGACCGAAAAAGCAATGTCACTCGATTATTATCAAACTGACTGCAATCTTTTTCTGTCCGTGAGGATCCCACCAAAGCGCCTTGCACTTCTAATAGGCCATGAACTAGATCCGAATCATTCTCAACGAATCCATAAGAAGTGATCCCATTTTTTTCATCGGGTCCGGGTAGAGACCAAAGGTCTTGAGCGACCGATCCGGCAGAACAACTCAAAAGATAAAGAAGTATCGTTAATTTCTTCATGCTCGTTCCAAGTTCGAAGTACCATTTGTACAAATCAAAATCCCCTTCGTTACATGATTTCTTCTTCATATAGATAGATATAGGATCTATGGGGCAATTACTTATAAGTACATTTTGTGCAACAGCCCTTCCTATCTGATAGAAAAGGATCCCATGATCCTGAACCGATCTTACCTGGGATCGCAAATCCCAAGTTTGTCTATGAAGAGCAGATCTAATTGTATTAGTGTCTATAATAGATTTCTTCTGTGTAATACTAATTGATAGGGCCTCATTGGTAAGTGCTACAAGATCTCGTGCACTGGAACCCATGGTTATGGACTCGAATCCATTAGTATGAAACATTTCCTTTTATTATGATTGTGATATTTATTATGTTGATAGAAACAACAAGAGAAAGGCCAGCCACGAAACACTCACCCAATCAACCTTAAAAAAAGGAGATAAACAACGACACCTGTGAACTCAGATAGCCTTTAAGCATACCTTTCATCCGCTACTTTCTTTTATTTATGATATTTCTACTCAGCTAGAAAATCAATCAGCCTCAAGGCGATAAGAGCTCTTCATCGTCTTCGAGAATTGAGAAAGAAGAACTGAGAGTGATTGACCTCTCACTCACGGCACTCATCTATTTCTGCTTCTGCCCCCGCGAGTGGTGTGTTTCTCGTGTGTTGAGTCGCTCTTTGGTGATGAACTTAGGATGGTATCTCCTTGGTTCAGCCTCTAAGGAGTGGCCCTTCGGGCTCTTTGTTTCTACTTTTAGTTTTCTTTTTTTTTTCTTTTCTTAGGCTCTTTGGCCGTGTCTTTTCTCTTGGCTGAACCTACAAGAGAGAACAACCAAATCCTTTAGGAATAAAATGAACAAGAATTGGATAGATACAACCGTGAGAACGTGGCTCTGATACCAACTGATGCGCGACTGGATTGTGCGTTCACTCGGTTGTGCGGATGGATGCCTTTGAACCCATAGACGGATACGTGCTGAAGAACGTTGGCCCAAATCTCTGTAAGACCGTGCAAAACCCTTGAGCATATGCACCTCTAGAACTCTTAGGACGATAGAAGACGCCACAAGCAACCGTGGTTCGTTACTTGATAAGTCGAATCGAGCAAGTCCCGGACATGAACAATTTGTGTGAGATGAATCTCTCAATCTCAAGAACAATAAGCTAAGCTCATTTTGGTCTGTAATTGATTAAAAAATGAATTGTTTTACTATTCATGCGTGCCTCCTTAAAAAGAAAGAAGGCCAAAACAAACTTTCCACATTACACTTCTATTAAAAAGTCTAAGACTCTTATTGACCACTAATCTTCCTAGATTTTATTCCTACTGACAATGCACGAGATAATTCCTAAATTATAGGTGTTCTTGGTACAATTTGAATTCAAATTTGAATTTGAATGAGACAAATTCAAGACACTTCCTCTTGATGGGTCTTTGTGTGGTATATGGGCTTGTGAGGCTTTAAACCCTTCAAATAATGTTGTTGTTCAATCTCTTGGGCTTATAAGATGTCTTGAATCTTCTCTTGTAGTCTCCTGGACTTAGATCTAGTCCAAGGCCCCTTCAACATGCTTGAAACCTCGGAATTTGGCTCTAAGTGTGCACTAGAGGTCTCGTCGAAAACGTCACTGGAATGTCGCCGGAAAAGTGACGTTCCGGTAGTGATCCAGTACTCATCTAAAAGTTCTTTGAGTGCTGTCTTCAATGGTTTTTTTTTCATCTAATTTGGACTTCGGGAAGGCCTCCATTCAGGTGTTTTCGTACAAAGTCTCATCTCCGAGTTAGCCGGCCCGTGAATATCTGACGCGACCGTTAGTGTCGCCGGAAAAGTGACGTTCCGGTAGTGATCCAGTACTCATCTAAAACTTCTTTGAGTGCTGGTTTCAATTGTTTTTGTTTCATCGCATTTGGACTTCCGGAAGGCCTCCATTTATGTGTTTTCTTACAAAGTCTCATCTCCGAGTTAGCCGGCTCGTGAATATCGGACGCGACCATTAGTCAACAAGTCTCGTCAACGGTCCGCATATCGGCGTCCTCGTAAGCTTCACGCGCATCCTCGTTAGCATTCCACACATCCTCGTTAGTGTCTCGTGCGTCCACGTGATTGTCTTTCCCGTTCGATCCATCCGTTCCATCTGTCCGTTCGAGGTTTGCTTTCTTTGTGATATTCTCATCACTCAAGCAAAATGTGAAGTATCTGACCAAAGAACGCGAACCTATATTCATTTTCTCTTCAATGAATTATCACCAGCCATCGTCTTGGCCTAGGCATGACAGATTTCCAGCTTAGGATATAAATTAGGAGAATAAATATGTCTATAAATAAAGCTAAGTTTTACCTGGTTCAGCAAGAGGTTAAGAACAGCAGGACCAACAAAATTATTTGCCGAGGCCTGCTGACAACTGCAGCTAGCACTCACATGATATAAGACAATGTAGCTCCGATTAGCTCAAGAAAGACTGGACTGACAGTAAGACAATACTCCTTGGATAGACAGTCTCTCGAGTCGAAATTTCAGCCAAAGTTTTCGCGTTGCTTAAAATGAAGATATGTTTAGCATGTTAGTAGAAATTTCGTCTGTTATTACAAAAACATATACACACTAAAATTTTTAAGGCTTCTAATAGCAATTTCAATGAACTTCAGAATATAAACAAAGTGATACCCAATCAAACAACAGAACATGTGTCTCCTTGCCCCTTAGATCACTCCTAAACGAGAATATAAAGCACTAAACATTACCAATTTACCCCAAAAATCTCATAACAACTTGTAACCATAATACCACTAACATAACAACCCTCTAACCTCCAAGGATTCCCCAAACTCTTATGCACAGAACAACCCTTCCATGATTCATGCAGCCTTATATAATTTCTGAAACCCTTTTGAGTAGGATTGTAGGATTGGACAGCGGAAGCATTTTATTACAACCCGAATAGAGATTTAAGTCGTTTTTAGGATTTCGGTATTGGTTGGTGTTTTTCTCTAAAAATGAATCAACCAATTGTTAGAATTAACGACCTTTAGTATTTATAACGCGAAAGAAGAAGCGAGTAATCTACACCGAGATCGGATCCAACGTTCAACGATTTACGTGGTGGGTATCGATAATGCTAATTCTGACTAATCTCGTAATTATTGGATAGTTTTTTTGATAATGCTAATTCTGACTAATCTCGTAATTATTGGATAGTTAAGCAAATGTCTTAATCTCATATACCAAATTGCAATTACTCAAGTAATTACTTTTAGATCATTGTACTTCGCGTTACATTCACTTAGAGACGTAACTTTTATAACAATCTCTCACTTTTCCAAAGTGTCAATTACTGTGTAATTCATTTATGTATCTCTATACGCAATCCACTATGCATATCATATATAAAACCCTCAGAGACATGTCCATTCCCGATGGATCGATTCCATTCAACAATTGTTTTTTCGATGCTGGTGGAAAATACAATCGACTTCCATGCTGATTATCCAACAATCATAGGTGAATACCGAAACACTCATATTGTGTGACCTGATGGGTTCAACACTAAGCTGATAGACCATTAGTCCTACTAGTCGTCTAATCAAGTTGTTGTCTAGAAACACTCATCAACGATCAATAGCGTGAATAAACATCCTTAGTCTCTTATCATTCTAATGTTTTGGCCAAAGACTTCATCAACCATTACAATCTCTGATAACATAGAGCCCAAACTCTCACCAAGAGTTGACGGATTTCATTTTGGTCAAGCATAAATTGCCTAAAAAAATGATCATTCCCAAAATCATTTCAAAAAGTGCTCTAAAGCACATGTTGTGTCCGGAATCAAAGTATGAAAAATAACTTTTCAATTACATTGTTGACCTCATGTCAAAGGAAAATCTGACATTAAGATTCTTTCGGATAATTTCCCTTTAGGTCAGCTCAATGATCATATTTCCATCTGCATCATATATATATGTGACTTAGTAAAACAGATCAATTAATTTCTATCCAATAGAAACCATCACATGTGTGTCGATCTAACTAGATAACCAACATCCTACTAGATATCCTATGACCAAGAACATCTTCTGATCTACATACAATAAAACTTGTTTATATTTATCATGATCTTTATCACGATAAAGAGTTTTAAATATAGATCATAACAACCTTATATCTTATATGCATTTCAGTGAATATATATATATAAACATTCATCATCCAAATGAACTAAAATGCCATATAACTAAAACTAAATACCAATACACAACGTGTATGTACAATAGTTCTAATAATGTCAACCATTGACCTATACTAGAATTAATCCCAACACGTCACATCTCTTAATCCTGTTTTCGACTAATGTTCATCAAACTCCTTTAACCCGAGAGACTTTGTGAGTGGATCTACTGCATTTTTTTTCTATCCACCTTTGAAATTTGAACATCTCCATGCTCTTTGATTTCTCGAATAAGATGGTACTTCCGTAGAGCATGCTTCGATCTTTGATGAGATCTTGATTCTTTTTCTTGAGCCATCGCTCTAATATTATCGCATAATAATGGAATGAGCTCCTTTATAGAAGGGACCACACCGAGTTCACTAATGATCTTAGATCATTCCCATCCAGAACGCTTCCTTCACCACTTTGCAAGCTGCGATGTATTCCAATTGACCACTCCACCATTCAGGAAAAAACATATAACCTGGTGTTGATTTACTATCATCATGGTCTGTTGTAAAACTCGCATCGATGAACCCTTATAGTTCTAAACCAGAAACTCCATAGATGAAGATTTGATCCTTAGTCTTTTTCAAGTACTTAAGGATGGTTTTCACCAACTTACAACATTTCTCACTGATATTCGCCTGATACTAACTCGCTACACTTAGCGCGAAGGCCATATCTAGGCATGTACATGTCATGGTGTACATGATAGCTCCCACCGCATTAGTGTACGGGATCCTAATAATGTGTTATCTTTCATCCTCGGTCTTAGGAAACTCCTCCTAAGAGAGAGATAGAGAAATTCTAGTGCTTATCAAAAGATAGCTCATCATGGAATTCACCATGTTATACCATCTCATTATGGTATCAATGTACATGTGCTAGGTGAGTCCAATAGTCTTCAAAATCTATCTCTATAGATGTTTATTCCGAGAATATAGGTCGTTTCTTGCAAGTCCTTCATGGAGAACTATTCCGATAACCAGATTTTGGTTTCTTGAAATGGCGCTATGTCCTTTTCAATTAGCAATATGTCATCCACATATAGCACAAGGAATATAACTCTGCTCCCACTTGTCGTCTTGTACACACAATGTTCTTCTTCACACCTAACAAACTTGAACTTTTCAACTACCTTGTTAAATCGAAGATTCCAACTTCGAGAAGCTTGCTTAAGTCCATAAATGGGTCTTTGCAGCTTGTATACCATGTTATTGGTGGAAGGCATCGTTAAACCCACGGATTGAGTTATGTAGACATCTTGTTGGAGCTTTCCATTTAGGAAAATTGTTTTCACGTCCATCTATTATATCATAGTCAGAATGTACACAATTTCAAGCAGAATCAGGATAGACTTGAGCATTGCTATAGGGGAGAACATTTTTTATTCATTATACTCCTTAGCAACAAGGCGAGCTTTATAGGTCTCTAGCTTCTCGTGTGCTCCAATATTTTTATTGTAAACCCATTTACAACCGACTAGTCCAGAGTTTGGTGAAGGTTCAACCAAAGTCCAAACTTTTTTTACCCTCATCGACTCTATTTCTAATTCCATGGCATTCCACCACATTTTAGAGTCGAAACACTGTGTTGGTTCCTTAAATGTCAATGGGTCATCATCAACATGACTTTCGTTCTTTTCTTGCACCATTAGGTTCAACCTATCGGGCGCGTGTCCACTACAAAAAACCGTGTGATTTCCAGCAGCCATATCCATTGGAAATGACCGTTTCCAACGGAGTCCAATATATTTACGCTGTTGGAAAGCGATCATTGAAAAACAATATCCGTTGCAAATTGTAACGGGCTATCAATGAATAATATCCGTTGAGAAATGTCAAGGGATTTTAATAGATATATCTATTGCAATTTGCAATGGATACCCGTTATTAAACCATTCAACGGAAACCCGTTACGAATTTGCAATGGGCATCCGATGAACATGAATTGGCGGGAATTTTGAAATTTTGCAACGGATCCCTGTTGGATATAGCAACGGATGCCCATTGGAAAAGAATTAGCGGGAATTATGTATTTTTACAATGGGTGCCTGTTAAAAATGATGTTCTCCTATCAACGAGCATCCATTGTATCAAACCCAATTTTTTAAAACAATTAAAAGATAAAATAAAAAGGTTTTTTAATATATACAAGATTCTATTCAAAATTTTAAAACGTTTTTGCTACATTTCATCTAAATCGACACCATCTTCGTCATCTCTATCCTCGCCAATGCCTCGAGAAGGTTTTTTCAGTGGAGCCAATGATTGGTTCTTGTCTCGACGTTGTTGCCCCCATCTGTGATGGTGGCTACTGATACGCTCGATCGGTCAACAATTCGATGATACTCTCCATGTGACGTAACTACACTTGCATTTCTTGTAGATTAACCTCGAGTTTCTCGGTTCATTTCTCTTGCGTATAAGTCTCTTAGACTATGGGGGTACCGTCGTGGCATCCTCGACGATCTCTTTCTGTAGAGCACCTTCATCGTCTAGACTCCACTTGTACGACCTAACAGTAATGTTATTATATTACCTCTAAATAAATTTTGTTCTTTACAAGGAATAAAATCATCAAGAGTTGAATCAATGGCTTGTGATTGTTGTGTGATCTTCTCTATCACAGTTTTCACCATCCATTATGTCCGAGGGTCAACAAGTTCCAGTTTATTGACCTCTTCTCCAAGGATGGACTTCTTATTGGCGTGATTCTCAACGACCAGCTCAAGAAAAGTCGGTTCTCTTTCCATTCTCTACATCTTTAATATTATAATATTATTATTAGTTATCAATTTAAATAAAAAAATTAAATTATAAATATAAATATTTCAAACTCAAACTATCTAATTCTTTCTTTCTTTTCGAAAACAATTATGATCCCGAGGCAGGACAATACAGACCATCCCCGGAATTTTCTCGCGGTACAATTATTGTTTGGCCTTGAAGTCTTATGACTCCCCATGTTGGATAAGTTGGTTGAATAACTCATTTTTTTTCCATGTTATTTTGGCATTCTTCTAAATAGTTGCGCTTGATGTTGTTCATCATCAAGTGTAATCGAGCCTGCATATCACACATCCATAGTGTATAGATGCGCGATGTGTCCTTCTTCCGCCATCTATATGTGAGATACAATTAAATTTAAATTCAATACATTTATTATTCAAATTCGATAATAACATTAAATTAAATTTTATATTACATAAACTTACGATGAGTGTACACCACCATCAGCGGCGTATAACTTTTGGCGCCACTTGTCAGGAATAATGAAGTTGATCCTGTAAAGAGCTTTGGATGATGTTGTTGTATGAGTGATGAAGAACATCATCCACATCAAAACTATACATGTAAACAAAATTATTAAGCAATTGTTATAATTAATTCAATATTAATATTTGTAGATAAATAATATCTTACCATAAATATCCCGTCAGGATGTTTGGGATCAATGATAGAAAAAGTCGGACGCTCGTCGAAAGTAACGTTCAAAACATCAATATCAATCATATCATATTCTTCATCAAATATCAATGATGCCGATATAGGGGAAAGAGGGCAATATGGTGACAGAGGTGGTGGTCACTAAGCTCTTGCGAAACTTGCCAACAAACCACCATGACCGATAAATCATCAAACTATCATTTTGTTTAAGTGTTTATGAATTTTTTTAGAGAATTTAATGTTTTGGTTTTGTGATTGTGTTGAAAAATGAAATATGCAATGCCTTAAATACATAAATTTCTCACAAACATCCATTGGAAATGCCAACGGAAGCCTATTAGAAATTGTGTCACCTCAACGGACGCAAATAATTAACATGACTATTGGGTTTCCAACGGGCATCCGTTGATTCTTGGATTGGAGAATATCTTCCTTCAATTTTTCATTGAATTCATATCCATGTTCATCTCATGTATCTTTTGATTCAGTGTCTTCATCATCGCGGATGTATTCTCCATCTATGTCAGTTCTTGTGAGAACATCTTCCCGATTGTCTATATCAATTAAACATATTGGCTTTGGATGGTCGGTCTGCAACGGATCTTCTTTTTCTTTTGTTTTTAACTACCCGTTGTTTAATCTTAACTACGGACCACCACTCATCTCTTCGACGTTTTAATGTTGTTAACCAATAACACAAATTAAGATGGATAAATATTTGAAATAATACCAGTATTATTTACGAATCAATTTTTTATGTATACTTGTTTTTCAATAGAATGTATTTAAAAGACTTCCGCAGACATCGGATTTTCCTCTGGTATGTCCAATTGGTCTAAAGATATCCAAAAATGCGTCAAAGTGAGTATTGTCTCATCTTCTATATGTATTGGTAAATTTTCCATGACATCGAAGAAAGAAGACAAAAAACTATGTCCAAAGAGCATAATACTTCTGAGATATTGTTTTTCAATAACCCTAACTCATCCCTTTTAAAATTTCTTGCACATATATCTTGAAAAAAATATGCTAATTTCGTATAGCACAACATGAAATTTTCATGGCAATAGCTCAAAAAATTCAATTGGACTGAGTCGTTTCATGAAAACGTGAAAAATGTGACTTTTCAACCAGATCGGGCTCAGACCCACAATATCCACACACCGAGAAAGGTTTGATGCATATCCATCTAGAAATTTAATGTCTTCCTTTAAGCACATCAATAATGTGATTTTCACTAGCCCAGACAATCTGAATATTGGAATAGGTGCCCTTCCATCCATTAACTCCAACTCAGGTCTTTGACATATTGTCTTCAAATATTTTTTGATTTTATGTTATCCTTTGTTTTCCCCGTCACATTCTAAAAACAATGTTGATGATGTTATCAAACTTTTTTCTTAATATGCATAACATTCAATTTATGATGCAATATCAGTTATTTTCAATATGGTAGTTTCCAAACAATACTACATTTATACCAGTTATGCCCTTCACCTTGGCATTGTGGTTTTTTATGCCCATGATCTCCACCGTATTTTACCGAATCTTATAAATATCCCATCGTGTTCAATCGTTCATAAACTATTTGTGTTCCTGTTTGTAATCATGGTGCCTTTTCTTTTTATACAATGTTCTTTCCAAAATGTTTTTTTTTTATCTTTTCTGAATGTATGTTCACGGAGAAGAAATCTTCTATGGCAATAAAAAACATGGTTTCTTTCCATGTACTCAAAATGAATCTTTATCCTCCATACAATATGTAAATACCAATCTCTCGTGCGTACTCCATTCAGATAACATTCCATAGGTAGGGAAATTGTTAATTATACACAACAAGACTGCTTTCAATCTAAAATTTTTCTTTATACTTACGTGATAAGCAAGAATTCTATTGTTCTATAAATCTCTTAATTCTTGAGTTAAGGGCTGCAAAAAACACTGAAACCGTTTTCATTAAGCCATTACAACTTCTAGGGTTTGAGATTCTTCATGGTATCAATACTAACTTCTCCACAAGGGATACATTAGCCACGTTCATACAATTGCTTGCATCCATAATGGTGTTACACATTTTTTCTTGAAAAAGCCAAGATTAGTAAAAGATGTTTTCTCATTGTATGATGGCTTCTCTTTAGCTTGTAGATTTGAGGATCTACGTGCTACCAACCACTCATCCTTTACAATCTCATACTCCTCAAACTCTTATCCAGATTAAATAAATACCTTTGATTTATTGGTTCATAATCTTCTGATGTTGACTCATATACTCTATCAGTACATATGGTAATGCCCATCTTATTCCGATACTCCTGAGTAAAGTGTCCCGACTTTGGCACTTAAAATATTTAGTGTCGTGATTTTGTAGAGGTGTTTTGGTGGTAGCACTGGTTTAGGTAGTAGTGCCTCCACTTTCGGTTCAATATTGTGTCCCATTTTTATTTTTCAAACTAATTAGCTTTAAGTGGATTGTTAGAAGAGTGACCGTACTTCTAGAATGTTTTTCCCTTCCACTTCAGCTACCTCTTGACCTTTACTGCCAGATACAACAAGTCATCTATGTCTATGTAGTGGTAAGTTTCCACATGGTCCTGTATGTCAAGACTGAGACCGCTTAGAAATCGATACATTGTCACCTCTCGATCTTCCTTGATGTTCGCTCGAATCATCAGAAAGTTCATCTCATTGTAGTAGTCTTCTACATTCTTACTACCTTGCATCAATGACCTTAAATGTTCATTCATCTCTCGATGATTGTAAAAAGGCAGAATTCAACATCGCATGATGGTACACATTTTGTACCAAATGGTGATTGCATGCTCTCCTCTCCAAGATGCCTTCGACAAAGCGCTAATTGATCCCACAACTATAGTGCGTAGTTGCCAAACTTAGGTGCTGCTAGTTTGACCTTCTTGAGTTAGGAATAACAATGGCATTCCAATATCATCTCCCTTTTTCCTGCTTTACATAAGCTTTAGGATCACTCCTTCATTGAACGTAGGAATCTTCATCTTGATATTGTTGATATCATCATTGATTTAATCTCCTCTTGTGTGGTTATTCCTTTGTGGTTCCCCTCGTGCTACTGTTTCCATATGCCCAAGTTTATGGTTGATAGTAGTGAACTCAAGCCTTATGCGTCTGAATTCTTCAACCAATAATGGAATCTACGCAACTCTCTCACCGTATGGTGGTTCATCGCTATGGTTTCAGAAACTAGACATCAGTGATGTAAGGACACAAAAGATGAAAGAAAAAAAAAAGATGAGCTCACTATCTCTCAAAACAAGTGTTCTGCTTAATTTTTTTCCTCACTCACTCGTTTGTCTTTTCCTTGACTTCTTCTATTTAGTTTGGTATTCAAAAAGGACTCAAAGTGAATTCCCAATAATCTCAAACTAAATCTTGAGCTAAGTTGAGTTCAAAATGAGTTAGAGCTTAGACGAGTGAGTGAACGAGCTGGCTCGCTAGGTGAGAAGAAAATCAACAATTGATTATTTATATCATCATAATATTGTTGTTTTTGTATTCTCTACCTACATACATACAAATATATTATTTACTATATAGTATGTTTATTATATAATTTGTAAAATAAAGAAAAATTTTTAAAATATATGGAAAGAAAGTTAAGAGTGGATTTTCGAGGGGTAAAATATAAAGATTTATGTTTTTGAAATTTATTTAATATTCGATAACTTTGTATTAGAATTAATGTTTTTATATTTTAGACATTTTATTATCAATTCTAGGCAAAAGCAACTGATGTCGGATGATAGATAATAAATATGGTCTATCATAGAACTAGTACTTTTAAAATCCTTACGAAATAATGAAAGGTAAGACACCAAATCGTTGTTACTTTCACGTATTTGGGTGTATATGATAAATTTTAAAAGATTATGACTTTCTTGGTAAGTTTGAAGCTAACAACGATGAAGGTATGTTTCTTGGGTATGATATCAATTCTATATATTATCAAGCTTATAATCTTTGCACCAAGAGTTTCATTAAATCAATTAATGTTGTATTTCACAAGGATAACGATACTTCTGAACTTTCTCCAAATGCTTTTGTAGATGCCCAAATACTGCCAACGAAAACAACTTTCGAACAATAAAGTGTATCTGATGAGCACATGGAAATAGCTAAAACATAATAGTTTTTGGAATGCTCGGTTGATGAATGTGATTCAGAAGAGGAAGGTGACATTGTTCAAGTACACAAGAGTCAGTCCATTGCCGATGGAATTGGGAATATTCATGACATAAGAAAAACATGAGATAATATGTGCATAACTACAATAACCTAGTGAGATTTGTTTTGTTTTACATCTCATTTTGAACCTAAGAATGTAGATGAGGCTTTGAATGATGAATTTTGGGTGAAGGCTATGCATGATAAATTGGAACAATGTGTGCATAATGATATAGGGTATCTTGTTCCTCAATCTACCAATATTAATGTAATTGGGACTATATTGATTTTCAAGAACAAAACCAATAAAGATTTTCAAATAACCTAGAATAAAGCACGTCTTATAGCTCAAACATACACACAAGTAGAGGGGATTTTTTATGAAAAAATTGCACCTGGTTCCATATTAGAGTCTATTTGGTTGTTGTTTGGTATTGCTTATGTTCTTGGTTTTAAATTGTATCAAAAGGATGTTAAGAGCGCATTTCTCAATCATCTAAGAAGTTTGTGTATAACAATCTCGTGGATTATGAACACCTTAAACATCGTAATCTTGTGTATTGGCTTAAAAAGACACTTTATGATATGGAATGAGCTCCCTATGCATTGTATGAAAGCCTTGGAAAATTTCTAAAAAAAAACCGGATACAAACAGGGGGAGGGGGGAGTAGATCGAATCTTGTTTATTCATAAATCATATGATAATCTTCTTGTGCTTTAGATCTATGTTGATTATATTGTCTTTGGACCGACCTCTCAAAATTAAGTAGATTGGTTTATCAAAACAATGACAAGGAAATTTGTGATGAGTATGTTTGGTGAACAAAAATATTTTTTAGGATTTTAGGTGAAACAAATGGATGATAGAATCTTTATATCTTAAAGCAAATACACTCGTTCGAGCGGTAAAATATAAAGATTTATGTTTTTTAAATTTATTTAATATTCGATAACTTTGTATTAGAATTAATGTTTTTATATTTTAGACATTTTATTATCGATTCTAGGCAAAAGCAACTAATGTCGCATGATAGATAATAAATATGGTCTATCATAGAACTAGTACTTTTTAAATCCTTACGAAATAATGAAAGGTAAGACACCAAATCTTTGTTACTTTCACGTATTTGGGTGTACATGCTAAATTTTAAAAGATTATGACTTTCTTGGTAAGTTTGAAGCTAACAACGATGAAGGTATGTTTCTTGGATATGATATCAATTCTATAGATTATCAAGCTTATAATCTTTGCAGCAAGAGTTTTATTAAATCAATTAATGTTGTATTTCACAAAGATAACGATACTTCTGAACTTTTTCCGAATGCTTTTGTAGATGCCCCAATACTGCCTACGAAAACAACTTTCGAACAATAACGTGTATCTGATGAGCACATGGAAATAGCTAAAACATAATAGTTTTTGGAATGCTCGGTTGATGAATGTGATTCAAAAGAGGAAGGTGACATTGTTCATGTACACAAGAGTCATTTCATTTGGGACGGAATTGGGAATATTCATGACATAAGAAAAACATGAGATAATACGTGCATAACTACAATAACCTAGTGAGATTTGTTTTTTGTTTTACATCTCATTTTGAACCTAAGAATGTGGATGAGGCTTTGAATGATGAATTTTGGGTGAAGGCTATGCATGATAAATTGGAACAATGTGTGCATAATGATATATGGTATCTTGTTCCTCAATCTACCAATACTAATGTAATTGGGACTAAATTGATTTTCAAGAACAAAACCAATAAAGATTGTCAAATAACCTAGAATAAAGCACGTCTTATAGCTCAAGCATACACACAAGTACAGGGGATTTTTTTTTATGAAAAATTGCACCTGGTTCCATATTAGAGTCTATTTGGTTGTTGTTTGGTATTGCTTATGTTCTTGATTTTAAATTGTATCAAAAAGATGTTAAGAGCGCATTTGTCAATCATCTAAGAAGTTTGTGTATAACAATCTCGTGGATTATGAACACCTTAAACACCGTAATCATGTGTATTGGCTTAAAAATACACTTTATGATTTGGAATAAGCTCCCTATGCATTGTATGAAAGCCTTGGAAAATTTCTCATAAAAAATGGATACAAACAGGAGGAGTAGATCGAATCTTGTTTATTCATAAATCATATGATAATCTTCTTGTGCTTTAGATCTATGTTGATTATATTGTCTTTGGACCGACCTCTCAAAATGAAGTAGATTGGTTTATCAAAAGAATGACAAGGGAATTTGTGATGAGTATGTTTGGTGAACAAAAATATTTTTTTGGATTGTAGGTGAAACAAATGGACGATAGAATCTTTATATCTTAAAGCAAATACACTCCTGACCTTGTCAATAAATTCGAACTAATTGTGAGTTGGTTGGCTATTGTTATGTGATCATACCAATTTTGCTCTATAATTTGACGTATTTTTTTTATTTATTATGTCTTGATTTAGTTCCTTTTCACACTTTTTTAGTTATTTTGTGATCTTGTCTGCAATAGGGGCTAAGTAGAAACATAATGTCATTTAGCATGAAAATAGCATTAGAAGCAAAAGCGATCACACTTATTTTACTCTATGATTTTCCATACGCATCTTTATCGCTTTGCATCTTTTTAGTTCTCTTTAACATCTTTTTTGGTCATTTTATGATCTTCCTGGTAATAAGGATTAAAGAGCATATTTCGGAGAAAAATAGAACCGTTTGGCATGATAAAGAGCATTCAAAACAGATCCAATGAGAACGCTTTACCTGAGCGCTATATGTGCTCGATCGAGCGTCCTAAATTTCATTCTCAAAATATTCTAGAGGCTTCGCTCAGGTAGAGCGGTCATTCACTCGGCCCCTGCAAAACCTGGAAATGCAGTGGATTTGCTCGCCTTGAGTGGATGGTTACATGACTGAGTGTCCATGCATGGAGAGGTATCCTTTTGTTCTAGGGAAATGCTCGACTCGAGCAGAAGGTTACCCGACTGAGCATTCATCCATTAGGATGTGTCTTTTTGGTCCAGAGGTATGATTGACCCGAGTGGGTCTCTACTCGACTAAGAAACCCATTTGAATCTGTCAAAACTGTTCGTATTTCCACAAGAGAGGCACAAAAAAACTAACCACTCAGCTTGAGCGACGGCTTGCTCGGTCGAGCGTTTTACCTAATCCACTTGAAAACTCAAAATTTGGATCTTAAAAGAATGATGACGAATTTAGATGAGGAAAACAACTCTAGAGCAACCAAAAAGTGATAAAAACTTTAGGATCATGTCAAAGGAGTGAAAATGCTATTTGAATCACACCAAGAACTGGATGACTAGTAAAAATGGATTTATGACAATAATATGGCTAAATAAGATTAAGATAGATCGACTGAGCATTCCTAACTATTTTCCTTTCTCATTTTTATCTGTAATTTAGTTTGATGATGTATATATAAGTTTAATCCTCGTTGTAGATGAATGTATTGTGTATTGTGTTTGTGACTCTTTCGATTTTAAATCGAAATATAATTTCTTAATCCTATGGTCTATTGCATGCTTTATACTTTCATTATGAAGGATCTCGTAAATTTATTTTCAATTGGTTTAATTCAGATGGAGACATCAGATTAGGCTAGATCTAGTGCAGTAGATAGGTCGAGTAATCATTTGATAATTGATTAACCTATCTAGGAGCGAGAACATGATGTGATAATGCATTCACTATATAGGTCATCGTACAATGGCCTAGATATTGGATAGGATTTTGTACTACAAGAGTAAATAGGTTGATTCATTACATTTGGTGTATAGGTTGTTAGGCGAAGATGTCAATGGTATGTACACTTAGATAGGGTTTGCACTATGTGAGTAGGTAGATCTAAATTTGCATTGCAAGAGTAGGTAAATCCACACAATATAATGAATCCCTAAATGAATAAGAACGATAGTTTCAAAATCCTTAGTTAGTTTGCATACGTAAAAACGATACTCGAGTCTAACAACACCATCTCAACTCGTAGTTTAGGTTAAATTATCTATACACACACGTACATCTTATATGTTTTCAAGGTCCTAGTTTTCGTAGACGGTGAAATTAAGTTACACTTAGATCCTGTGTTCGACCCTGGTACTACATGGCTTGTATATCTACGGAATATTTGGTCTAGGTTAAAAATGTAAAACGTGATAAAATTTAGATCACACATAGATTAGGCATATTAATTTTTTTTGTGCCGGTGCCGAGGATTAATGGCAACTTATCTAATTTAGTTCATGAATCTAGGTCATATATTTATGTTTGTATGTTGTGTGTATTTTTATTTTTATATTTATTCGTATCTTTGTAATTTTGTTTTGCTTTTGTTTTTGTTTTCTACTAACATCTCTTTGTTTTGTTTTCGCTTTTATTGATTGCAGATACTTGATTTATGACCCGTAGTGCTGGTAGTTTGCGGCACTAGACCCGGAAATCGAAAGGACCTTAAAAAATTCGCAAGCAAAAAAAGAGGAAGGATATGGAAAACAGAGCCGAAAATGTGGTTCTAAAGGAGGAGATTTATTGGGCATATATAGCCCCTAAGAACACCTAAGCGTTGTCCTGCATCTGATGCCAGAATATCAATCGCAACCAATTTGAGCTTAATCCATCGTTTTTGCATATGCTAAACCAGATCGTGTTTGGAGAACACTCTAACGAAGATCCAACCCTCCACCTCACAAAGTTCAATATTCTGTGCGACTCACGTAAGCAAGTTGAGTGAGTAACATGCATGGTGGTCATACTTATGGCCTTCCCGTTCTCTCTCATGGACCGGGTGTAGGAGTGGCTCTACACACTAGCGCCGAACTGCATTAAAACGTGGAATACACTTGAGGAGTGCTTCGTGATCCGTTACTTCCCGCCCATAAATTACAAATGTCGAAGATCAAGTAAATTCCTTCACTAAAGAGGATGATAAGACTCTATACGAGGCATTCCAACACTTCCAAGGCTACCTCATCTCCAATTTCATTGAGGGGCTCTGAAAGGGCATCCGCATTTTGATCAGTTTAGTGTTGAGGATCATTGCATGATCTCCATTTCACTGAAGTTGAGAAGCAAATAAAGAAAATGACGAATGAGCGGAATGCTCCGAGAGAGTACGCAAGGAGAATCCCACAGAAGAACATGGGGAACGAGGTCTCAACCCTCTGAATTGAGCTAGATAAAATGAAGCTGCAAGTGGCCAACATGAAGCATGGAGCAATAATATCATTAGATTTTCAAGGGCTTTAGGGCGATTGATCGGATGTCTATATGGCGAAACAAGCAAAAGAAGCAAGTTATGTGGCAAATAATCCTTATTCGGACACATACAATTTGGGTTGGACGAGTGACCCCAATATATCTTACAAGAATACCATCCACATGCAAAATGTACCATATAGGAGTAATCAGCGGGGGAAATTCCAGACCAGACCAGCACAACACAACCCGATCTACCAGCACATGGGAGCTCCTTTCGCATCAGAGGTGAATAACGAGATAGTATCTATGTTCTCATAGCTTATGCAGGAGCATAAGAATCAAAATGCAGAGCTCCAGGGAAAGGAGGCTCATCTCGACTAATTTAAGCAGACGATCGAATAAATAGAAGGACTTCATACTCATCTCAAAGTGTTGGATACATAAGTTTCCCAGCTTTTCAAGACCACAACACGAGCAACAAGGATGCTCCTCAAGAAGCGTGATCAAAATCATTGTGAGTATAAACCAATACAATCGAAATTGAGACCATAAACGAGCACTTTTTAGAAGGCACCCTGAACCTCTTTCTATTTTTAGACCATATTTTTCATTCTTATTTTGGACCTATTTCTTTAAACTTTGGTTTCTTTTATTTTTATTTTTGGATCATGTTATTTTATAGAGCCACATTTGTAAAACTTATTGTAGGAGCCATGGACAACAATTTTTCAGAAGAGTGAAAAAGTAAACAGAGAAAATGATCGATCCGTGTGACCTTAACCCCAAAAATGCTCGGTCGAGTGATGGTAGAGGTAACTGACCTAAACAATGTCTCCTGAGCGAAAAAATACCCATGCGCCAATGTACGTGAGGTAAAAGGTTTTTGTTGGGGAGGGAGAACCTACAAAGCAAACCCAAACTCATGTGCTCTTCTTTTTCTTGAAAATTTACCGAGTTACTCACGTTAGTTTACATTTTAGTTTCTATAGAAATTAAACACAAGTGAACGAGTGCTTGGGCAGTACTGAGGTAATGCTTATCATCTCGGCCATATTAACTCTAGTCGAGCGAATTTAGGATTGAAAAAAAATTCTACACATGAGAGCAAGTACGGACATTTTTCGTAAGACGCTACACCAAACTAAGACATCCTCACCTACGAAGCACTGACATTCCCATTTGGGACATTTCTCCACCTCTTTACCCTTCAATTTTTTTTATTTTTTCAAAAATCTATTTGATGTATATACGATGTATGGTATTCAAGACTCTTTATCTATGATTTCAAGTTCTTATATGAGTGAGTACAATATCGATATACGATGAGTAGAAATGATGGGATATGAGATAGAACACTAGACAACACGCCTAGCATAAACACGTGCAAGAATATATCACTATTCTCAGTAATAATGAGGTTATGTAATCATAACTTTCCTTTTATTTATCAATTTTGGTCATCTCTCACATATTTCGACATCTAGGACAGAGTCGAGTGTACGTCTGGGGGAGTTAGGCATAGATCGACATGGTAACCATCAGTTAGGACTATTTAGGATGCATCATAGGTTAGTATAGATATATTTTTACGGAAAAAGTTTTTATTTTCTTTTATTTTCATTTTAATGCAATTAAAGACACACATACATTCAGCTCACATCTTAGCTATAAGGTATTCAAATGATGTTAGGATATTAAGGAATCTCTCTTGTTCAAATAGCTACGTATGTTGAACTTAGTGTGACCAAGTATTTATGAATGAATTGTCAAACATGGTTCACTTAGAGGTTTCTAACTTTGGTTGATTTTAATATTTTGTTGGGTAGATCGACATTTAGTCATCTTAAGATCGTATTAGAGTCTTAGTTCTAAGTAGATACATTTCCTAATGAGTAGTTCCTTAAAATTTTGAGTATTAGACTCTTTTATTTTGTTTGAGTTACCGATAACTGTTTCACTCAAACAAAAACCAGGCATCTCGCCGAGGGGTGCAAGAATCATCACGTGTGGGTGTTAGCTCTAGTTAACCATTCTCTTCACCTTTTCCAAACAACGAAGATTTCATATTAATGCAAAAGAAAAAGAAAAGAGACGGAAAAGTCGAAAACATCAAAATTCCTAAAAAAAGAAGTAAAAAGGTCAAATATCGGAAAGAAGCAAATTTGTGAAAAAACGTCTCATCACTTCCACTCAGCCTTACCTACACGAATTGGACCGAAATAGTCCTTAGGAAATTGATAAACAGATTCGAGAAATGTATTTGGTTGGATCTCATGCGTTCTTTAAAGATGTCTAGCATTGGTGTAAATCCCACGATTTAATATCTTTCTAGGTTAGAGGACTCTATAGGAAACTAGTTTGATTTCATTCATGTTAAACATAAACGAGCATTGATATTCCTCCAATCCTTTCAGATTTCATCTTACTTTCCACTCCTATCTAGAGCTACTAGACGATGTTAGCTCGAGGATGAGCAAAAGTGACGTTTGGGGGAGTTTGATCACACTTATTTAATTATATGATTTTCTATACATTTCTTTATCTTTCTACATATTTTTTAAATTCCTTTTTACGCCTTTTTCGGATAATTTAATGATCTTGCAGGTAATAAGGACTAAAGAGCACACTTTGGGAAAATATGGAACCATTCGACATGATAATGAACATTCGAGACAAATCTAGTAAGAATGCTCGACCCGAGCGCTATATGTGCTCGGTCAAGCTTACGAAAGTTCATTCTTAAAATGTTCCATAGACTTCACTAGGATAGAGCGGTCATTCAAGAACTGAATGATCATCTCAAGAGGTAGGTTAGTCAGTTTTGGACTGATGATATTGGACGAGAATGCATTCACATGTAAGTCATAGATGTCAATGATTTAGATGGTGGACAGGAATTTGCAATCCAAAAGTAGTGAGATTTATCAAAAGAACATTCAGTATGTTGATCATTAGACGGAGGCATCAGTGATTTATATGCTGGAACAAGATATGCACTACGAGAGGAGGTAGATCCAATCATGACGGTTGAATTTCTTGATAAGAACAAAGTTACACTTTCCAAATCTTCAATGAGTTCATGTACGTGAAAAAAGTTCTCGAATATAGAAGCATCATCTTGCCTATATATGTTTGTAAATGTAATTTATTTTATTTGTCAATATTAGATATACCCATTCCTTTTTTTTGTTGTTCATTACCGTAGTTTTTCTCAATTAGATAGTTTAAATTCTTTTTGTCTTTATATTTGACTCTAGTACTATACTATCAGTATCCTTGCAGAATATCTAATCTAAGTATAAATTTTAAAACTTGATATATTTAAATTACACCTAGACGACGTATCATGATGCAAATTGGGGAGGAAATACGAACAATCGTAAGAGCATTTCGAAAAGTATTTCTTCATAGGAAATAACTTGATCTCATGGCACAACAAGAAACAAAAATCGATAGCACTTTCCATAGCTAAAGCGAAGTACATTGCACTTGGAAGTTGTTGTACACAATTCATTTGGATGAATCAAATGTTGTGAGATTATTGTATGGGCTTTGGTACCTTTATAACTCATTGTCATAATATGAATGCCATAAACATTTCTATGAATCCTGTACAACATTCTAGGAAGAAGTAAATTGAAATTCGACATCATTTTCTTATAGAAAAAGCAATTACAAATGTAATATGTGACCACTGAATAACAACTAGGTGATATTTTTATAAAACATTTGGATTTGAATCGTTTTGTGTGTTTAGGAAAATCTATTGGAATTTGTGAACTCTAAACTGGATTCATGTGAACGGGATTATGAGGTAGAAGAACTTATGCATAATTACATATGAAAATCTAAAAGAGGAAGTATAGGAGATAAAATAAAGCATTGCACCTCATTGTTCTGGCAGTATACTTTGAAACTCTTGTTTGTTACATAACTTTGTTTAAAGACTGCAACTCCTTAACATCATTTCTACACTCTACTATCAATTGAAATAGTGCATAGAAATTATGAATGCACGATAGTCGATAGAAATGCAATGAGTACTTGGCATAAGGTAAAAAAACGAAGAAAGAAAGAAATAAAGAAAGAAAGAAAGAAAGAAAGAATAACCCAAATAATCTGCTATGGTAAATATTTAATCATTAGAGTATACCAATATTATAGTCTAGGTCTAAGTGATGGAAAATTCGTCCACCTCGACATCCTAGAAGTCCAAAGTAGTTATTCAAAATAAGAAAAAAATGACTAAAGTCCTAAAAAAGATATGTACAGAATTTTTTTATGTTTCAAGTATATTTGCTAAATTTCCAAGTATACTTTGACTGACAATTTATCTGCATTATGTTTAAAGTTAAATACCTCATACAAAATGTTGATTTTTGCTGAGGAAAGAGTTTTTTGCTTTAAAAATGGCAGTTTTATTAAGAACATAAGTTAGTGGCTCCTATTTCATGAAGTTGTTATTAAAAAAAAGATATTTGAAAGGATATTATTGTTTTTCTAATATTGATTAGTTAGAGGGTTTGAAGAAGACTACTCTTAATCAAATGTTTGTTCATTTATATTTGTGTTTGATCTTTTGAAAAATCTAACATCGCTCTTCTATTAAGTTAATAAGTTTTACATGAATGAAAAATACGATGAGAACTACCATTAGAAAGAAGATGACAATCCATAATTAAGATGATCTATTATTTCTCGGTCTTCGACTCATACAAGCAGTGGAAAAAGGTTACCACAGGTGGTAATCTAGGTACATTTTAGGGGGACAACCCTTTACGATTTGGATATGTTATTGATATCTTTTCACTAAAATGTATTATCTTTTGAATGATTCATATATCTAACTCTTTCTTTATTTGTATGAACCTAAGATAAAAAAAAGGGAGACTCTTAGTGCTTGAAATTTCTGTTTAATTTAGTTTTTTTCACTATTTTGTGGTTTTGCATATTTTTCATTTTTATTAAGATTTCATGTTATGTTATGCATTTTTTTATTATTAATGATATTTCCATTTGTGTTAGAAATATTATGATGGAAGAAAATCAAACAACTTACCATATTATATAATTGAAATCTATGAGCATTTTGGAACGAAACTTAAGGAACAGGTTGTTGCACGTTTAAACCACCATTTCATTATATTGATGCATCAAAAATTTAGGAGGAAGAGAGAAGTGAGCCAAAAAAATTATAAGAATTTGAGTGCATTCGAGATTTGTAACATAAGCCCAAAAATAGTAAAATTTTGGAGTCTTATGAGTAAGTGATTTGAAAGAGAGTCATTCCGGAACGTAGGATTATTGTGGAAATAGATTGAGACGGCTCACATAAGAAATTATGTGACATTTTGCTTGGATTTCGGATTCAAGATGGGTGTTTTACCTAGGGAGAGTGTCTGATTCATTTATTCCAAGTATACTCACAGAATAACTGAATTATAACCAAGGTTCAAGAAAGCGCTAGACGCTAGGCGGGCGGACACCCAACGCCTAGCCCAGAGCGCCTAGGCGGAGTCTAGACGGTGGCTAGGCGGGCTAGGCGGATATATAAATTTTATTTTTATTTAATATAATTATTTAAAATACTTAATTTTATAAAAATATATATAAACAAACAAAGTTTAGTATTTATAAAAAATATTTATAAGTATTAAATTCACAATATCAAACATACGGCGACAAATAACATAAAACAAACAAACTATTAAAAAATAGACGTCGAGTAAGGACGATGTTAGACCAAGACAAGGGCAAAGGCGAGAAGCGATGACGAATGCGAGAGATGAAACCAAGGGTGGAGATGAAAAAGATGAAGATGAGAAATGAAGGCGATGACAAAATATGAAGATAATGACAACATACGAGAGACGATAGAAGATAAGAAAACAAGGATGAATGTAAAGACGAGGATTAGATACAAATGCGAGGACAAGAGACTTATATAAAGATAATAAACGATGGAATACATAGAAGAAGACAAATGAAATGATGATATCAAGTCGATAAAAGATAAATGCATGGATAGATATCATTGTTAGTTTTTTTTCTTTAAGTACCAAAACGACGTTGTTTTGACGTTATTTTTTTTAAAGAGCGCCTGGAGATTAGGCAGGCGGTCAGGAAGCGCCCAGTGCCTAGGCGGGGCATAGGCGGACGCCTAGAGGGATTTTTAGAACACTGATTATAACTGATGACCGCTTGAGAGTGACCAAAAAATTACTTATTAATGTTTCAACTAATAACTTGTAATGTTATATTATGTCGAGATGTTTTCTTTTTACCTGCTAATTTTGACAAAAAAAAATTGATTTATGGACTTATTTGAAATATGAGACATAAGTTAGTTTGGATTAGCTTGCAAAGTCACCAACCAATACGAGGATGAAAAAAAATTGATGAAATTAATTAGAATAATATTCATACATATATAATATAAGATTTTAATTTTATTTTATTATTATTATTGTAAAATTCAAATACTCAAATTCAAAATTTTAAAGTGTATTGAATTGAAATATTGAATGAACGTACTTATAATAAAAAATTTCATATTTTTCATTGAAATAATAACAGTGAGAGAACTAGTATGTTGACCCGTTAACGAGTTAGATAAAGATTGAATATTTTCAATCCCTACTAAAACATATAGGGCTACTACGATTTTATGGTGACCTCAATTAGACTAAACCAGTTTAGATCCATACTCATTTGGTCGAGCCAATGGACATGGTGTGTTTTGTGCTTTTACAATTGAAAGCTTGTCTCATTAAAAAAATTGGTTTTTAAAAAAGTTTTCAATGGGAGTTTCTTTATTAGTTGCTATTTGTGCTGAAGTCCGATGGGTTCACGTAAAGCTTCTTCAGATGGTAAAAACGTAGTATATATATCAATAATATATACGTCAAATATGATATTGAATTTAACTGAACACAAAAATTAAAAATTTAGGGCGATCTAATACCATATATAAAAGTATGATTTATATCATATCCAAAATGGAACAACACAATATAAAACACTCCAGAATATGTTTCGTCCTTGAATACACATATTACAATAGGATGCACATCATCGAAATAATCAAATCAAATTAAACCAAGTTTTGATATCATATTAAATGTGAATTTGGTCTAACTAAACTCAAAATTTAAATACATTAGTTTATATGATTGCCAAATACCATGTCTCAAAATCTATGATTCATGCCTTAGTTGATATTTTAAGGAATTTTTTGGGGTCATATATGTATAATTTAAATGTATGATGTCATTATATTATTAGGTAACATTAAAATAGTCTCACATAGTAACTTATGGTGGAAGAGTGTAATTTTTATGAAATGAAAAGTGTTGAAACCAATTTGTAATTTTTGATTTATTGAGGGACCAAATTAGAAATAACTAAAATTGTATTTTCTATAAGTACATGGGTTGTGGTCCTCGATGAACTTATCGATATATAGGCATGTAGACAAGATATTTTGTGTCATGATTGAAAAGGAACAGAAGTCTCTATTTGTCGCGAATTGTTCGTTGGAAGATTCAATCCGAATTTTTTTCAATATTCTGGATGGATCATGGTACGTTTCCACAAATTTCACAAAATTTTAAAATTATACAATTGGATCAAAGCATGTAAAATTAAAATTCATGGTATTGAACATGTTTGGCTAATCATATAGTCATATTTGTCATGATTTTTCTTACTTTTCGGTGATGTTAGTGATTTTTCTTTTTTTGTTGAACGAAATCAAGAACGGCACGCTTATTTCTTATTTGGTCCAAGGATCAAGTGAATGGTTTGTTTTTTGTGTAACCGAAACGAGCCCATGTTCGTCCTCATGCCCTTAATCCGCAGCGTTGCGACCCATTCATCCACCACAATAAGGACCCCTAGTCTTCAGAAACGAGTAAAATTTGTGCGGAGCATGTTCACTTCGACCTCTCGGGATTGATGGGGTAGAGACATGTGTTGAGCCTTTTAGTCTCAACGTAACATGGATCACTAAACTCTTATTTTTATTCACTTTAATTCAATGAAAAGAAAGGAAATTTTATTTGTTGTTTATTTGGGTTTGGTTTCGTTTTCGGATAAGTAAAGTCACTTATTGCCATGATTGTTAGGCTCCTAACGCCATTCACTTAAATATATCTCTTACTGAAATGTTTGGTCATTTGGGTTTTCAATTTCGGTTAACGTCATTTGGACCCGATGGTGTAATTTTGGCCGAAAACTTTCATAAGTGAGTGTGAACAAAGCATTCGATTTCAACAATGATCGAATGGGAAATATGGGTCTCTAAATTCAATTTTCCATTGAATATTGGACGATGTTATATTCAGTGGAAACCACCATCAAGGCACAGACGATGGCCATGGACCAAAAAGTGCCGAAAAAGTGTTGCACTATTTTGTGATGGCATTAAAAAATATGTTTCCTCTAAACAGTTTCAAACCTTGGACCAAATATTGCAACATGGAAACTCATAGCCAATAGGCTAAGTGAAATTCTCAAATAGAATGATCTGTGGTTCCTTAATTATCCCCCGTATATATTGCATTGTAATAAACCCGACATTATTATAAGTATCAATCAACATTTGCGTCAATAATTTTAAATTGTTCAAGTTTAATACATTGAGTGTTTAATTGAAGCAATATGACACCAAAATGTCCTCTATTGTGAATATTTTTCATAAAAATGTGTTGAATGTTATATATATGAATATCCATACGAATATTAATTGACCCAAAGGTAGATTTATACTTGGCCGGATTTCACATATATTTGTGATGATAAAATATATGATAATTAAATGGTTTTACATGTAATAGTAAATTGATTCAAAGATCGGTTTATTACTCATGTCACATTATCATTGTTTGATCATCACATCAAGAATACCACTAGCAATTGATATTACTGTCTAAAGACTTGATATTAGTGTTGCACTTGGTATCTTGATTTATGTTTGTACAATATTTATTGTAATATTTTATTGATTTTCATTGATCAAGTTAAATTCTTAGCGACATCTACCAATATAGGTATGATTGCAATCCTTTATGGTTCCAATTTTAAGAAAAGGAAAAATAAGGGCAACATAGTTTGGGGGTGCATGGATTTGGATCTTGTATTAAAGTTTGAACCATCGATTTTTATTTTTGGATTTAAATTCTTCTTAAGAGAAGAAAACTTAAAAAAAAAAATAGGAACGCTCAAATTGTATGGTCTTCAAATCATTATCCACCACTCAGAAAACTCTAGAGGTACTGAAGATATCAAAGGAGATCTTACCTGAGCTTAAAAAATGTTTGTACAAGGATTTAGCTGAAAAATCTTGTCACATGGTCATGAGTTATGAAAGAACTTGAACGAACATTAAAGATGTTAAGTGACAATAAATCGGTCATCTTGTATTCTAACAACAACAAAAAATCAACAAAATAGAAACATGTAGATATTAAGTTCCTAGTTGTAAAAGAAAGGGTTCAGAGTAGATAGATTTCTATAGAGCATATTCGGAAGAATTTCATGATAGCGGATCCTCTTTCTAAGGGTATTTCACCCAAGGTCTTTTATGAGCATACTGCTCGATGGGTGTTTTAGGGTTTAAAGATTCTATCGTTTAGAGAGAGTTTGATATTTATTATTTATTTTGTGTTCTATGTCATATATTCAAACACATATAAATTTTTTTATCAGAAATAAAGTAATATTGAGTTTATCTCACTCTGTATAATAAAGTTATTCAGTGATCTCACTTGAAAATCGACATGTGTATATCCCATTCATGTGGTTTTCATGCTACTTATTCATAACAAGGTTTATGTCATTTAGTCATATCGGATTTATTGACCATAGAAGGTTTATTTACAAATAGTGTAGTGAAAGCCGCCATGATTCTATATCCGTTGTGATTAATGGACGAAATTGTTTATACTCTACGGTTATGGTGGTAATATTTGAGCTCATATAGTACATCCATTTCTTTGGTTACACATATGGCCGAGTGGGAGATTGTAAAGTTTTCTGGGGCCATATATGTATAATTTAAATATATGGTATCATTATATTAATAGCCAACATTAAAGTGGTCTCATATAGTAACTTATGACTGAAGAGTGTAATTTTCATGAAATAAAAAGTGTAGAAACCTCTAAATAGATAAGGATAAATATGAATAGAATAGTGAATTGACTTTGACTATACCTTTAATACATTGATGGTATGTCGATGGTCCAAGAGTCCAAGAGTTTTCTAAAACGTTCTTGGTGGAAAACAATATGCTTCTCTAGAGATTCAACAAAGCTCTTGAAAGCAGATATTTCTTCTCAAGCAATGACCATACGGGATGGTATCCCGGATATCTTGTATCCTTTTTTCCATGATCTGCGGGTTTATCGTTGGATGAATGCATTGCTGATATTCACTCGGATAAGGAAAGCGACTCTTTTCTTTTTCTTTATGACTCTTTTCTATCACTAATGCCTCACCAGCTCCCCATGCCACAACAGCTTCCCAACCCACCCCCAACAAAACAAAAAGTTTCCAACTTTCCTTTCAAACCAAAAAACATATATAATCTTTTGACAGAGAGACATTTACCTCTACAGGTAACCATGGTCTGGGATTTAGAGGGAGACGAGGGGAGGTCGGCGGTATCGGGAAGGAAGAAGAGACGAGAGGAGGTCGATGGCGTGCAAGGTAGAAGAGACGTGAGGGAGACAAGAGGAGGTCGGCAGGGAAGGAGACGAGAAGAAAGAGAAGAGAAGGTACTCATCTTAGGTTTAGGTTAGAGGAGGGTGGTATTTTTGTTATTAAGTGTAAGTATATGTCTAATAATATATATATATATATACTCGGGTACCCGCGGGTACCCGTTTCAGTTATTTTAAAACCCGAAACCAAACCCGAACTCGCGGGTAATGAGATTTCATTCATAGACCCCGAACCCGCGGGTTCGAGGAATTTTTTGTAGGTTCGTGACGGGTTTCGGGTCGGGACGGGTTCATCGGGTAATTTTCCCACCCCTACTATCAGTCATGATCTCATTGACATGGTTGATGACTTGGAATTTCGTGAAGGGTTTCCATGGGGACGTTTTACATTCGAGAAGATTGTAAATACTTGCCACAAGCACGTTAGTGGGGAATCAGCGAAACCACAATGGTTTTATGGTGGTTTCATGATCCCACTAATGGTAAGTTGTATATATTATTCGAATAACTTGAATGTTTTCGTACTTTTTTGCATTCTTATCATTTTGTTTTAATGTTTGAGTTACTTCCACTCGAAACAATCCTTAGTTTGGGCGGAAAGGGATTGTATGTTGATGTTATGGATGCAGATCCATCATGTCCAACAATGTGGAAGAAGAATTTTAAATCCAATTTTAACCTGAAGGTATGTAGATGTGATAAAGTAGATCAGAGATTCTAACAATTACACAAGGGTCACAAGGGAAACAAGGGTCACAGAAGGTAATAATGGTTATTTTTTGTTTTTCAGGATATTTGAAGTATTCTTCATGTTAAACACGAAGAGGAAGCTTTTCTTTTTTATCTGGAGGATTGCAAGGAAGCTTTACTTTTTTATTTGAAGCTGAAGCTGGAAGAGAAGGTGATGATGAAGCTGAAGGAGAAGGTAATGATGAAGCTGCAGCAGAAGGAGAAGAAGTTGTAGTCCATCTGACACTTGAGAAGAAATTAATAAAGGAAATAAAGAAGTCGAAGAAAATAATCATCAACATCGTTAGAGACCTTCTAAGGGATGTCGGGTTTCATTTGCCTAATCCTAAATCAATGGCGAAAAATCACAAAGGTGTTGAAAAGGAAAAATCAAAATCTACCGAGAAACGTGCGAGCACCGAAAACCAATCTTCTGGCACTGTTAGAGATGATGATTTTGAATTTCTTTGACGTCCATATCCAGTGTCAAGAGAAGAGCCAAGCGAAGAGCCGTTTGAGTCAGAGGCTGAAAATAACTCTGGAGATGATTCAGAAGAGGATTTGGCAAACATTTCGAGATTAGTTGAAAATCTCACATTTACCGCCACCATTCCTCTAATTGAATACATTTCCGGAGCGGTTACTACAGTCGTTGCTCCTCATGAAGTTTCACTAAGTAAGTAATATTTAGTGAAAAAGTTCATTTGAGTCAATTTCCATCGAGAGTCGACATGGGTCGCAAGAGTCGCATGGGTCGCAAGAGACGCATAAGTCGCACGGTCGTATAAGTCGCAAGGTTGCATAACTCGCTAGATCGCTAGAGTCGCATGGGTCTCATGGGTTGCATATGCCCCATGGGTCGCATCAAGTAATAAACGATGAGTCTAATGATTGAAGTAATTTTATGTAGATGCTCTACTAGGTACTATTGATGAAGTCGTCGACGAGGAGGTTCCTGCCGAGGATATTCTAGTGGGTCATATCGAAGAGGTCGCTGCTAAGGATGTGCCTGCGGAGTATACTTCAGTGGATCCTGTCCAAGATGTCCCCGACGAGGAGGTTC
>CM071871.1:3828272-3858615 GCA_036759665.1 Gynandropsis gynandra
CTTCCAGCAGCTAGAGAGGGGTTTTGTAAGTACATTAACGGAGTGAAGCTTTATACAAAGCTACTGGATGAAAAGGGTACAGAAGAAATCCCAAACCCCGAGTTAGACGAACCCCGAGCACGAAGTGTCGGGGCTTGATCTCCAATGCTCCTTGCTTGTCTCCTCGCAGGAATCTCCAAAATCACGAACTGAATGAATGTGTCAATGTATGCTCGCTCTAATGACGTCTTCTGCCTCCTTTTAAGCCTCCTAAGTCGGTCTAGATGTTGCCTAAATTGCCCCACAGACTTCCCCTCGTTTTAAGTTAAGTTTACTTAACTTAATGAGCAGTTACGGGCCGCGACCCGCTCGGGCGGTCATTGTGCCCGCTCGGGTGCGGCTAGGGTGAGTCGCGCAAGATGTGTGGCTGGAATGCATGCCCGATCGGGCATGGTATGTGAGCCCGCTCAGGCACAAGGCAGTAGGTCGGGTATTCTTGCTCGAGTCGTGCATAAATGTGCACAAAATTGGCCGTAGGTTTTGCCCGGTCGTGCAAGAGTTGTGCCCGAACGGGTGGAGGCTTTCACGAGATGATCACTGACTAAATACAACGCTTTGTCGGTCGAAAAGATCCCATAACCCCAACACAGTATGAAGCTTGCAGATCCACTAACCTAACTAAATACAGTGCTCCATCGCTCAAAAAGTTATCACAACCCCATCATGGTATAACACTGGCAGATTCACTAATCTGCCTAAATACAGCACTCTATCGCTCCAAAGGTTATCACAACCCCATCACAGTACGACGTCTATCTCGGATCTAAGTGTCACAGTACTAACGTCGTCGACCCGATATTCCTCACATGAAAACTCTCGCTGACACGCTCGCACACGCCTTCTTCCTAAGGTTTGAGTGTTAACGTTCTCACTTGATCGAGCACACTAGACAAAATGTTCACTCAACTCTAGCACCAAACCAAGAATATTAACATTCTCCGACCCCAATACTTGATCGAGCGTCAAATTTCCGAATCATTTCTAAAAACTTTAGTTTCACTAAAACCAACTGATATACATGTCATCAACCATCATATGACTTCTAGGGTTTGGTTTAATCTTCACTTATACGTCTTAATTCCCCCTTATTAATTTCTTAAACTTCCACTATTATCATATCTCATTTTAAAAGTAAATACTTTTCCATAAATCAACAACAAAACCAAATCTTTATGGGTAAAATCATCACCTTGATTTTTCACGATGACTCGATGATTCATGATGAAATTACTAACAAAAACAAGAATCTCTTTTCTCCTATTATATATTCATTCAATTAATTAATATCCATAATATAAATCTTCAAACTGAAGAAAAAATCACAAAAAAAAAGATGTTTAGAGATTTACCATAATCTCGATTAAAATTAACCCACGAAGATAACACAACGAAAAATTGATGAATCCTTCTTCAATTTATTTTTTTCTTCCTCCTTCTCTTTCTCTTTTTCTTTTCTTCTCTCCTTCGGTAGAGTGAAGACATCTACTTCTTCTTTTGTAATATAATTAACCTAACATTAAGTTAAATTATATATCACAGAATTAAAATAATTTCACCTTTTGGGCCTCACCCAAAGATTCTCAAGTTGTTCTAAAAAATCTATCATCTTGAGAATGTGGGGTCCAACAAACGTGTTTGGAGCCATCTTGGCCTCGAACAAAGCCTTGGATAGCTAAAACCTAATTGTCCTACTCTGGACCCTATACAGCTTCTTAAGATGTATGATAATTTCCATTGGATCCATATCATAATGCTACGTTGGAATTCAGGACCCATGCATGCCAAAATCATGCATTTGGCGATGATCATATTATTTTGCCTACTTCACATAGGTAGTCATCAAATCAATATCATCAACAGTGGATGTTACCATGATTGGCTTATCGATTGTATCGATAATATGCATGAGAACCAATCGCAGATTTCTATACGAGTCATCAAAGTTAGTCCCCTGACAACTTATGAATTTCCGGTATCGATCACAGTGATATAGAAGATATTCTTCTTCATTCGTCGAGATGATATGTAAAACATACAGTAAATGCAATATGTAAGAACATTTCCTATAATGCCTAGGTTATTTAGACATTGACTTCATCTAAATAACGCAACCACAAATCAATGCTACTATAGCATTTAGAAATCTTATTTCTTACTGGTAGTAATATTTACCCTTTTAAAGTGAATGAGCCCCCTGGCAATTAGGTCGCATCTCAACATATTAACTCGATTAATATTTCAATCTCGCAGTGACTCTACATCACATAGTCTCTTGGTACTTAGGTCGCACCTATGAACATATTTGAGTTCACCTATCATCTCTTGGTTGTCAAATATTAAGATATGTGCCCCTACCCTGGGACAATCTAGGTGCTTATACAATCTAATCAATGACTCTCATTATGCATCAAATGTAGTAAACTATACATATCAAATCTCAATTTATGCGCCTCCTTGTAGTTAGGTCATACCACACAAATGAGATCCTGATAAGTGTATTCACTTATGACGATAAAGTCACTTGGTTAAAATGATTTTAACCCTTAAACTAAATTATCAATGATTGTTTGTTATTGTGACAAATTGCTTGGTCGAGCATTCGTACTGCTTGGTCTCTTTCTAGATAATAGAGGAAATGTTTGGCCCGGACAATCATAGGCTCGGTTTGAGCGACCATCACCCAAGAAATTGCTCGGGTGAGAAACCCTTTGCTTGGCCTGAGCAACACTTTGCAATTTTGTTCAATGGATTCACTCAACCACAACACTATCTTTGCTCGGTTGAGACCACCATCGGATAAAATTGATCGACCCCAAGAAACCCTTTGATCGATCGCTCTACCATTCTATGATTCTTCCAATAGATTTGCTCATCGAGCAATCATGCAGCTCGGTCGAGCAATTATCTATCTCGAACCACTCAACTCGAGCAACCTTTGCTCAGTGGAACATTTTCGAACCCATGAATTCGTTCGGCATGAGCAATAGTTTACTCGATCGGTACTCATGAAACTTAACTGAGAAATCACACTCTGACGATACACTCAATAGAGCATCGCTCATCTAAGATCCAAATTTTGTCCACTGGGTTCACGCAACCTAAGCAACCAATTGCTTGGTCGAGTACCTACATGTGACATCACATTATGTGACATCATTCTCGATCAAGTGCTGCTCTACCAAACCCCAATTTTGCCTAAGAATTCGCTCAGTTTGAGCGATCATACAGCTCGATCGGACATCGCATTTTTTAGTCACGACTTTCACGATTTTTCTGAGCGAAATTCGTACGAAAAACCAAATTTTAATCTAAAGATGAACAAACACTTTGATACCACTGTAGGGTTGTAGTATTGGGCATTAGAAATGTTTTTTATAACCCGAATATAAATCTAGTTAGTTTTTATTATTTCAATTTGGGTTGGTGAATCAACTAATTTTCGATTTATAACCTTTAGTAATTATGGTGAGAAGGACAAAGCTTTGATTGTACAGAGCCTCCATGAGTAATCCACACCGAGATCGGGCTCACCGTTCAACGATTGACGTGGTGGGAATCAAAGAGAAATCATTTCTCTCTTTCGTGTCTCTGTTTTTTGATAATTTTTCTGATTATGTTAATCTGACCAATCTTGTAATTAGTAAATGGTTAAGACAATTTATATGCCTTAAATTCAGAGATCAAATTGCAATTAATTAACTTTTAATTCATTACTTTTCGATCTTCATTCTTTCCGCTAATTGCACTTAGGGTGTATTCTTAGTGTCATCTGATGCATATGGATTAATGAATAATGTAGCTTCGGTGTTAGGTGGCCTATCATGCGAATCTATGGACGAAGATGCAAACTTAGTGAAAGATGATGTTGCACCCAATTAATAATTTTCGAAGGAGGAGTTGTGTCCATTGTCGCCATTTGAACCATCAAGTTAAATTGTTTCGCTTTAAGTTCTTTCCATAACGTCTTCAAGGATACTTTCGAGTGACCAATCATGGTACCCCTTGTAATAGGATGATAAACCCCTTGTGTTTAACCCCAAATAGTTTGAGTTATCCCATTAATCTCTATGTCTCCAAGTGTTTCCATCCACTACATTCCAAGAATAAGATCAACGTTCCCGAGCTCGAGCAAAAGGAAATTGGTCGTAAAGTCAAAATGTGGCAATCACACCCAAAAGTTGTTGCATAAACTCGATCCAACACTCTCTTCTTGAAAACCTCCCAACTTATATGGGAGTTGTGATTTTTGTCCCAACGAAACCAACAAAGAGCCTCTTCACCAAGTGTCACCATCATGGTATCTATTCAGCGTTGAGAAGAATATTGATGGAGGTCAAAGTACTGCTCGATACAGGATAACCATCCCTCCGGGTTATTATCGTTGAAGATGGGTATGTCGAGCCGACAAGGTAAGTGATCCATCAATGTGGGTGGTGTAAAGGAAATTGGGGTAGAAGTTATACCCGACAAGTTATGATGATCAATAACACCTGATTGTGTTGTTTGGTGTAAGGATGTGGGCTGAAATGTATCATCAATGAGCTTGCGTTTCTCTAGGTGCGTAGGAAGGTCGAGGCGTCCGATTAGTTGTTCCATGAGACCTTTAATCTCCCATACGGCCTGCTTCAAGTTAGTCATCCTCGGTTTTATGTCGGATAGTCTTGTTTGTGCGAGGGTTGTCTGTGGTCAACTGTGGCATCAGAGAAACTTTGGTTCTCTGATCATGTTGAAGACCTTGAACCTGTTCTTCCATGGATTCAATCATCTTGGTTGCCATGTTGTCAAGCTATTTCGTAGATGTTCGCCCTCTTTCTAACGCCAATTGATAAAGATTTAATATTATATCATGATTGACACAATACTTTTGTGGAATTCTTTCAATGTAGCGCTGGAATGCACTCAAATATGACATGTATTACTTTAAATGGATAAAAGAATACAAGATTTATTGGTAGGTTTTGGAGATACATCAACTGCCAAACTATTCACAACTCTATCAATTTCTCTTTTTTTCTTGCCCTTAGATCACCCCTTACGCAAAAATATAAAGCACTAAACATTATCAATTTACCCTTAAAGTAACTTATAATCATAATAACCTTACCATATCAACCCTCTAACCTCCAAAGATTCTCCAAACCCTCCTATAGTCTTACATAATTTCTCAAATCCTTCTACACATAATTTTTCAAATCTATTATGACATGAATTATGACCATATATATATATATATAATTATGGTATTATACTAAATTTGTGAACTAAATTTTAAAAATTATTAAATTCAAAATCTACATTTGATATGCTATTAGATAATAACTTATTTGATGTGAATATTTTTTATATTTGGTTATCGATTGCGATATTCACGTTAATTATAATATGGTTGTTATCGAAATTGTACGTAAAAATTAATAGTATATCATATTGGTTAAAACATTATTCATAATATATTATATTGAATCACTTAAATTAATATTATATCATACATAAAAATTAACTATATATATATACGCGATGGTTTCTCCGGTCATGATAATTTCAGTCGCCCATCTTATAGTTTCTGAAAAAAAAAAAGATAAATTTTCAAAGTCACATAAACATAATGAAAAGTTTTATTTGTTATCAACAGCGAGAGTCAAGCAAGAAGCCAGAAGTTGTTGTGGCGTTTGGTGGTAATCAAGTAGCCTCCAAGTTTGCGGCTTTTGCGCTTGACGGCTATAGTCATGCAGTTGGCGTTCTGAAGACAGTGCTCAACGAGACTTCCACGGCGTCTCTTCCATGCCCATCTCTTGAACAGCCTCCACACCGACGGCTTCTTCTCTTGCCCAACCACCAGTAGACTCACTTGCTGCTTATTCGCTTCTTCCACTATCTTTCCTCCTTTCTCTTTCTCTTTACCCTCCAATCTTCTTATCTCCACTTCGATCTGCGTTTTGAACCGCCAAAAGCAATCGCAAACGTAAATATGGATCTGAAGGTGTACGAAATGAAATCTACAGATTCAACGACTAACTTACTTACCCCAGGTCGCTTTGTCTGGCATAAATTTTTCAGCGAATGAACGAGTTTATCAACCTTCATATCTCGCTTCCTGTGCTTCTTTTTACCTAAGAACAATCCAAACCCTTGAGTAAACAGAGCTTTATAACCCTAAAATCAACAATAGAAAGAAGAAGAAAAAAAATGAGCAAACCTTTTCTAGAGGGTCTTGAGAAATACAAGAGAAAAAGAGTGTCTTGTGACTGCAAAGTGTGAGAAATAGCCCATTCTAGAGCTCCCATGGAGGCAAGCCCTCTATCCACCACCACCATTACCCTATTTCCGGTGATTATCTCCGCCTCTTCACTTCCTCCTCCTCCTCCTCCAGCACTCGTAAAGCTGTTTCCTTCATCCTCTTCTTCAAACTCTTCATGTATGTTATCACCTTCTCCGTCTCCTCCTCCTCCGCCGCCGCCGCTTAGAAACTCAATTCTTTGATCTCTCTCTATGGAACTCGAGTCGGGTCTGTACCTGATCGATGGTGATTGAACTCTTACGCGTCTGAAATTCAACTTGGCCGATTTCTTGACCGATCTCGCCATGTTTGTTTTCTTACGAGTTCTATGTCTGCTTAACATTATTACATTACATATTCTTTCATTCCTTATAATACATTACATGACGAGGACGTGCGTACCATGATGATTTTGGTCCGTAAGAGACAATGAGTTGTCCGAATCTTTCTGTTAATTAGCTGTTTAGACTGAGGTTTTTTTTCTTTAATTTTTGTTGTTTTTGTTTTTAAGATCGTACCCGCAAACTATACACATTAATAATATTTATATATATACAAATTCAAAGATTTAAGCTTTATCATTGTATGAAGTTCCAAAACTAGAAAATTGTAATATCCAGTACACCACAAATCTTATCAGTTAGTTTCAAAGTTCATCTAAATTCCTTTGAGTCAGATTTATATCTAATTTAAGCACAAACCAAATCCAAATTTGCTTTTCCCGTCCACTCCACAAGGCAAAATACCGAAATTATCCCCTAAGATGAGGGGTAGGACTGTCCTAATCCGACGTGCTTATATGCCGTTTCCATGTGAACGTTTACCATACCAAGAAAAACAATGGCGGATGATTCAATGTCCACCGCCGCCGCGGTGCAACAATCCGTTGACGGTAATATCCTCATCGCGAAGGCCCTTGCTCGATTCGGTGTTTCCCACATGTTCGGTGTCGTAGGCATTCCCGTGACTTCGTTGGCCAATCGCGCGATGGCTCTCGGCCTTCGCTTCGTCATTCGCTTCGTCGCCTTCCACAACGAGCAATCCGCAGGGTACGCAGCCTCCGCGTATGGGTATCTCACGGGTCGACCCGGGATTCTCCTGACGGTTTCCGGGCCGGGCTGCGTCCACGGGCTCGCGGGTCTCTCGAATGCCTGGGCAAACACATGGCCGATGGTGATGATCTCCGGTTCGTGCGACCAGAAAGACACGGGTCGAGGAGATTTCCAGGAGCTCGATCAGGTCGCGGCCGTGAAACCTTTCTCGAAATTATCTGAGAAAGTGAAGGATATTCGAGAAATCCCCAATTGTGTCGCTCGGGTTCTCGATCGGTCCATCGCGGGTCGACCAGGTGGATGCTATCTAGATGTTCCGTCGGATGTGTTGCACCAGAAGATTTCGGAGGCCGAAGCGGATAATCTGCTTGCGGAGGTTGAAAAAACCCGCAAACCCGATCCGGTTCAAGCTCCTCGGAGCTCCGATATTGAATCGGCGGTTTCGCTGCTGAGAAAAGCGGAAAGGCCTTTGATTGTGTTTGGAAAAGGTGCGGCTTATGCAAAAGCGGAGAATGAGCTGAAAAAGCTAGTGGAAATCACTGGAATACCCTTCCTCCCGACACCGATGGGTAAGGGTCTGTTACCGGACACTCACGAGCTCGCAGCGAGCGCGGCGAGGTCACTGGCCATCGGAAAATGCGACGTCGCTTTGGTGGTCGGCGCGAGGCTCAATTGGCTGCTTCATTTCGGAGAGCCACCGAAATGGTCCAACGACGTGAAGTTCATATTGGTCGATATCTCTGAAGAAGAGATTGAACTGAGGAAACCCCATCTGGGCATCGTTGGAGATGCCAAAAAAGTTCTTCAAACGATAAACAGAGAGATAAAGGATGATCCTTTTTGTCTCGGGAAGTCTCATCCATGGGTGGAAGCAATTTCTACGAAAGCCAAGGATAATGGGGTAAAAATGGAGGCTCAGCTGGCAAAAGATGTCGTGCCCTTCAATTTCTTGACGCCTATGAGGATAATTAGGGATGCTATATTGGCAGTGGGAAGCCCGAGTCCCGTGGTGGTATCAGAAGGAGCGAACACCATGGACGTAGGGAGGTCAGTATTGGTTCAAAAAGAGCCAAGGACGAGGCTTGATGCAGGAACTTGGGGCACAATGGGTGTTGGTCTTGGCTACTGTATTGCTGCCGCTACTGCTTACCCTGAACGACTTGTTGTTGCTGTTGAAGGTGACTCTGGGTTTGGGTTCAGTGCCATGGAAGTGGAGGTAAACTTGCTCGCCTTCTCCTTGTTGTGAATGATCTGTGTAAATGTTGCATCTTTCACCTTCTTATGGCTGCATCGGAACCCTAGAATTCGGCTAAATTGTTCTTAGCAACTGAACATTGAAATATTCATATATAGTATATACCAATCATGGAGTTTTGGTGGGCTTTATGTCCAAAACTCTGTTCAATGTTGCATCACTATCTTCATGATGAACATAATTGATGTAATGGGTTTGATGTTGCTTGATCTGATTATGCAGACACTGGTCCGATACAATCTCCCTGTGGTAGTGATAGTCTTCAACAATGGTGGAGTCTATGGTGGTGACCGGAGGAGTCCTGAAGAAATATCAGGCCCTTTCAAAGATGATCCGGCGCCTACGTCCTTTGTGCCTAATGCAGCATACCATAAGCTTATCGAAGCTTTTGGGGGCAAAGGCTACGTCGTTGAGACACCCGACGAACTGAAATCCGCCCTTTCTGAATCATTCTCTGCAAAAAAGCCAGCTGTTATAAACGTTATCATTGATCCTTTTGCTGGCTCTGAGAGTGGAAGATTGCAGCACAAGAATTGAGTTATAGGTTTGATCGGTGGAATCGCCGTTTGCGATTGACAGCGATTAGTGTCCACCCGACATAGCCGTTTGCGATTGACAGCAATTGGTGTCCACCGGATATACCGTAGTGGTCTTGAGAAATAATGGGCGTTTGAAGGAACAAAAACATTACTGCACTTTGTAGGGGTTTGGAGAAAAGTCCTTGAAGTCTTATGAAGAGCATTTTAGTCCCTCCTCCTGAAGGAATCTAATTCCCATCCCACGTGGTTACTTAGACACACACAATGTAACCCTGGGGGCTAAAAATCGATTGTACTTAAAGTATGGGGCTTTTTTCCAAGTTTCTGAAAAGTTAGGGTGGTTTTGTGATTTCAAATACAAATTATGTTGTTATAATATATAAATTATAATCGATTGTACTTAAGAATACTAGTATCGTATATTATACTTTAAACGTTTATAATGTTATGTTTCTTTTTCCGTCACGATGTCTTTTGCAAACAATGCACATTTGTTTTTCTCTAATTTTTCATATTCTTTATCTATTTTTTTATTTTATTATTATTTAATTCTGTGAATTATGATTACCTTATCTCTTTATCTATTTTGTTTGTCTTTTCATCTAACTTATAAACCTATAAATAGAGACAACTCTATTTGTGATATACACTTGAGAATTCAAACTTTAGGCAATTACATTTGTGATGTACACTTGAAAAATCTTCTTGAATAAAGAATTATCTTTCTCTATCTCTTACTCTCTCATCTTACATATTATTCAATTTTATTTTGCAACACGTTATCAGCACGAAGACTCCGTATTCAATCTTGGAGGTTTTTTTTCTCTCTAATCATTACAATTATATTATCTTTTGTTATTATATTTATTGTCTAATAATAAGATCATTATAACTAAATATGCTCTACACTCGCTATTTATATGGATCTTGTGTATCAGAAAAGTTATAGTTTAATATAATATTTCACATTGTTTTATTCATATTTTTTATTTTATTCATATATTTCATCATGTCAAACCTTGTCAAACTCGAGTTTGAGGCTCTTCACTTCACCGACAAAAATTATTTATCGTGGGTGTTGGATGCGGAGATCCACTTAGATGTAAAAGGTCTCAAAGAAACCATTGGTATTTCGATTCAATCATCGAATCAAGATAAGGTGAAAGCCATGGTCTTTCTCCGTCATCATCTTCATGATGGATTGAAAGAGAGGTATGATCATCAAAAAACCATGATCCTTCCAAAAGCCGCTATTATTTGATGCATACACGTTTCCAAGATTTAAAAACTGTGAGCGAGTATAACTCGGCAATATTTCGAATAAGTTCACAAATGAAACTATGTGGTGAAACCATCACTAATTCTGATATGATGGAAACATATTATCCACATTTCATGCATCTTATGTGCTCTTACATCAACAAAACTGTGAAAATATGGGGATCTAACCTCTTGTATCCTTGTTGCTGAGCAAAATAACGAATTATTGATGAAAAATCATGAATCTCACCCACTGGTTCTGCTCCATTCCCTGAAACGAATGTCGTAGCATTTAACAATTATCGTGGATGCATGCCACCGATGTGGGATGCATGAACATTTGGACGTGTACTTGTCATACTCCTAAGAATTTTGTAAACATCTACCAAGAGTCATTGAATAATGGAGGAAATGATGTTGAAACTAATTTCGTTGTCAATGACTCCAACAAACTCATTGAAGGATTGGATGACTCCAACAAGTTTATAGAAGGCATAGATGATTTGATGTCCCTTGACGTTGCCGATTTCCTTATCCATCTTGAAGATGGAAATTATCAGAAGTGATCAAGAAGTTTTTCATTTTCTATTTCAATATTATAAGTTATGTGTTTTTTTTATGTTTTTCTAGTTATGTTGAACTTTTAGTCGTCTTTATGTTAATAAAATTTATGCAATATAATGTTTCTTTAATCTAACACTTATTTATTTGTATTTATTTTTCATTTATATATATTATGAATATGAATCAAATGAAGATCCAAGATAAGGATTTATTTCTCACGGACAGTGTTACTACACACACCATTCTTAAAAAAAGAAATATTTTTCAAATTTAAGAAATGGTCAAGCACATGACAATACCATATCGAGATGTGCAAAAATTGTTGAAAGCTCCGGAAGAGTAGTTTTTATGATGCCAAAAGGCACAAAGTTTATCATTGACAATGTCTTATATTCAGAAACGTCTTCAAGAAATTTGTTAAGTTTCAAGGATATTCGTATGAATGGATATCACATTGAAACTATGAATGAAAAATGCATTATATACCTTTGTATTACCTCAACTATGATGAGTAAGAGGTGTGTGTTAGAAAAGTTGTTCTCTTTCTCATCTGGTTTATATTACACATCTATTGATATGATTGAAGCACATCATACAGTAAACTCAGGGTTTACAAATAATTTCAAAGTTTGGCATGATCGGTTAGGTCATCTCGGTTCAACAACGATGCGAAAAATTATTGAGAATTCATGTGGTCAGATGTTGAAAAACCAGAAGATTTTTCAAACTCATGAATTTTCTTGTGTTGCATGTTCAAAAGGGAAACTGATAATAAGACCCTCACCAGCTAAATAAAGAATGAATCATTATCATTTCTTGAATGAATACATGGTGATATATGTGGCCCGATTCACCCACCGTGTGACCTAGTTAGATATTTTATGGCAATGATTGATGCATCAACTAGATGGTCACATGTGTGCTTATTATCATCTCATAATTTAGCTTTTGTGAGTTTCTTGCATAAATAATATGATTACGGGCACATTTCCTTATTATCAAATAAAAACAATTTGCGTGGATAATGCTGGTGAATTTATATCACAATCTTTTATTGTATGTCCATTGGAATAAAGGTAGAACATCATGTACCATATGTTCATACTCAGAACGGTCTTGCAAAATCTTTTATAAAACGAATCCAATAGATTGCAATACCATTGCTTATGAAATCTAATCTTCCCGTTTGGGCATGGGGACATGCAGTTTTGTATGCAGCGCAACTAATATGCATCCGACCAACTAGTTATAATGAACATTTCCCCTTACAATTGGTTCATGGCTATGAGCCAAATATTTCCCATTTGCATATTTTTGGATGCAAGTATATGTCCCAATTAATCCACCACAACGAACAAAAATGGGACCTCAAAGGAGGATGGGAATCTATGTTGGATATGAATCTCTTTCGATAATTAAATATATTGAACCAACGACATGAGACATATTTACTGCAAGATTTGCAGATTGTCATTTTGATTAATCATTATTCCCAACATTATGGGGGAGAAAAGAACCAGTTGGAAAAGAAAATATCATGGAATGTATTATCATTAAAAGGTTTAGATCCTCGAACAAAAGAAAGTGAACTAGAAGTTTAAAAGATAATACATTTACAAGGTATAGCAAATCAATTACCAGACGCATTTGCTAACTATGATAGAGTTAAAAATCTCATTTCCAGGTGTAAATGCTCCGATAAGAATTGAAATCCGAGAAAGATTTGTTTGGCAAATAATAAAAGACTTGAAATGCGCCTCGTGGATATGGTAACGACTTATCTATATGGTTCATTAGACCATGATATATATATATATCTATAAATTCCTGAAGGATTTAATATGCAAGAAGCACATGATAATAATTCTCGCGAGATATACTCTGTTAAGCTCAACAAAGCTTTGTATGGATTGAAAAAATCCAGACGAATGTTGTACAACCGTTTGAATGAATATTTGATAAAAGAACGATATAAAAATGATCTTATATGTCCATGTGTTTTCATAAAAGGTTCAAACTCAAAGTTTGTTCTATGCGGTTTATGTTGATGATTTAAATATAATTGGATCTCCGGAAGAGTTATCACAAGCTATAAAATGCTTAAAGGAAGAATTTGAAATGAAATACCTCAGAAAAACAAAATTTTGTTTAGATCTTCAAATTGAGCATCTTAAAGATGAGATATTTTTGCATCAAACCTCTTATACAAAAAAAGATACCTAAAAGGTTTTACATGGATAAATCACACCCTTTAAGTACACCAATGGTTGTGAGATCATTAGATATTCATAAAGATGTATTTAGACCACGTGAATAAAGCGAGTAAACACTTGGTCCTGAAGTACCATATCTTAGTGCTATTACAGCACTGATGTATCTTGCTAATAATACACGTCCTGATACATCTTTTGTAGTAAGTTTATTGGTAAGATATAGTTCCTCACCAACTCAAAGACACTAGAATGGTGTAAAACATATCTTTAGATATCTTCGAGAGAACACATATATATAAGCTTATATTATGTAACTCATCAAAACTAAATTTGATTGGCTAGCAGATGTTAGATATTTGTCAGATCCTGATATAGCTCAATCTCAATCTGGATATTATTTACTTATGGGGGAACCGTAATCTTATGGCGTTCTATAAAGCAAACATTGGTTGCCACTTCATCAAATCATGCAGAGATATTAGCAATTCACGAGACAAGTCATGAATGCGCTTGGTTTAGATCAATATCTTAATACATTAGGGAGTCATGTGGTCTTCCAATTGATAAAAATATCCCCATAATATTATTTGAGGATAATAATGCATGCATAGCTCAATTAAAAGATGGTTAAATTAAAGGTGATAAGACAAAACATATTTCATCTAAATGTTTCTTTACTCATTATCTTCAACAAAATATGTTCAACAAATAAAGTCTAGTGAGAATCCAACAGATTTATTCACTAATGCACTAATTACGAGATTATTTGAGAAGATGATTTACTTAATCGGAACATATCGTTTGAAATATATAAAATGATGATCTTATCATGGGGAGAAAAAGATATGCATTGCACTATTTTTTCCTTTACTAAGTTTTTCCTATTAGGTTTTCTTAGTAAAGATTTTTAACGAGGCAATACATCTATTGCATATCATTAAGAGTATGTACTCTTTTTCCTTTGTTAGGGATTTTTTCTACGAGTTTTACCCAGTAAAAGATTTTAACGAGACATATTATTTTTACTCAATAGACATTCAAGGGGGAATATTATAAAATAATATTAATTATGTGAATGTCCTTTGGGTTTTTCCAACTCTTCATATTCTCTATTTACTCTCCAACTTTATTACTTTTTAATTCTATAAATTATGACTACCTTACCTCGTCATCTATTTTGTTTGTCTCTTCCCCTTTGTGATGTACACTTAAAAAATTTTCTTGAATTTGCTCTCTCATCTTACATATTGTTTAATTTTATTTTACAACAACATTTACGTATTTCATTCTCGTTTTAAAAATGCAAATTTTATAGAATTTCGTTAATTTATTTATTCCAAAATCATATAATTATGTATAATTAATTTTTTTAATTTTATATCCAAATTATAATTTTATTTTATATAAAAATTACTTACAAATTAATTCATTTGTGTGATATTTTATGCTTGAATTAATTTAGAAATAACCATATTCTAAAGTAAAATAAAATGATAATTAATATGTACAAATAAAAATAATTCTATATAATATTATAATTTGGAACAAATTTACGTATTTCTGATAAATTTTGTTTTAAAACAATTGTGAAATATATAAATATGACCAAATCACAAATAAAACTATATAATATTATAATTTGGAACAAATTTACTGTTGCAAAATAAACTTGAACAATATGTAAGATGAGAGAGCAAGAGGTAGAGGTAGATAATTCTTTATTCAAGAAGATTTCTCAAGTGTACATTTACAAATGAAGTTGCCTCTATTTATAGGCTTACAAGGATAGATGAAGAGACAAACAAATAGATTAAGAGATAAGGTAGTCATAATTCATAGAATTAAATAGAAATAAAGTGGGAGAGTAAATAGAGAATATGAAGAGTTGGAAAACTCAAAAGACATTCACATAATATTATTATTTTATAATACTCCCCCTTGAATGTCTATTGAGTAATTGGAATATGCTTTATTAAAAATTTACTAGGTAAAACCCGTAGAGAAAAACCCTAGTAAAGAATACATATCCTTAATGATATGGAATAGATATGTTGCCTCGTTAAAAACCTTTATTAAGAAAACCTAATAGGAAAAACTTAGTAAAAGGGAAAAAGAGTGCAACACATATCTTTTCTCCCCCTGATAAGATCATTATTTTATATCTTTCAAACGACGCATTCCAATTAAAGAAACCATCTTCTCAAATGATCTCGAAGGTAATGCCTTAGTGAATAAATCAGCTGGATTCTCACTAGACTTTATTTGTTGAACATCTATCTCACCATTTTGTTGAAGATCATGGGTAAAGAAAAATTTAGGTGAAATATGTTTTGTTTTGTCACCCTTAATGTAACCATCCTTTAATTGAGCTATGCATGCAGTATTATCCTCAAACAATATTGTAGGGATATTTTTATCAATTGGGAGACCACATGACTCCCTAATATATTGAGATAATGATCTCAACCAAACGCATTCACGACTTGCCTCATGAATAGCTAATAACTCTGCATGATTTGTTGAAGTGGCTACCAATGTTTGTTTTATAGAACGCCATGAAATTGCGGTTCCCCCACAAGTAAATACATACCCAGATTGAGATCGGGCTTTATGAGGATCTGACAAATATCCAGCATCTGCATAACCAACTAAATTTGGTTTTGATAAGTTATTATAATATAAGCCCATATCTGTGGTCCCTCGAAGATATCTAAAGATATGTTTTATACCATTCCAGTGTCTTCGAGTTGGCGAGGAACTATATCTTGCCAATAAACTTATTGCAAAAGATATATCAGGACGTGTATTATTAGCAAGATACATTAGTGCTCCAATAGCACTAAGATATGGTACTTCAGGACCAAGTAATTCTTCATTTTCCTCACGTGGTCTAAAGACATCTTTATTAATGTCTAATGACCTTACTACCATAGGAGTACTTAAAGGGTGCGCTTTATCCATGTAAAACCTTTTAAGTACTTTTTCTATATAGGATGATTGATGCAAAAATATTCCATCTTCCAGATGCTCAATTTGAAGACCTAAACAAAATTTTGTTTTTCCAAGGTCTTTCATCTCAAACTCTTTCTTTAAGCATTGCATAGCTTGTGATAACTCTTCAGGAGTTCCAATCACATTTAAATCATCAACATAAACCGCAATTATAACAAACTTTGATTTTGATCCTTTTATGAATACACATGGGCATATAGGATCATTTTTATATCCTTCTTTTATCAAATATTCACTAAGACGATTATACCACATCCGTCCAGATTGTTTTAGCCCATACAACGCTTTGTTTAATTTAACAGAGTATATTTCTCGAGAATTATTACATGCTTCTGGCATTTTAAATCCATCAGGGATTTTCATATATATATCATGGTCTAACGAGCCATACAAATAAGCCGTGACCACATCCATGAGGCGCATTTCAAGTCTTTCGGTCATTGCCAGACTTATCAAGTATCGAAGCGTTATTGCATCCACCACAGGCGAATATGTTTGTTCATAATCAACACCAGGAATTTGGGTAAAACCTTGAGCAACAAGTCTTGCTTTATATCTAATGATCTCATTTTGTTCATTTTTCTTTCGTAGAAATACCCATTTATTTCCAATTGGTTTGATTCCTTCTGGTGTTTGGACAATTGGTCCAAAAACTCCTCTCCTTTTAATAGAGTCTAATTCAGACTTGATTGCCTCTTTCCACATTGGCCAATCATTTCTATTTCTACATTCCTCTATAGAGGTAGGTTCATGATCCTCGTTTTCATTTATTATATCGCGCGCTATATTTTCAACAAAAATATTGTCGACAATTATTTCTTTTCGGTTCCATCTTCTTCCTGTATTGATGTAGTTAATTGAGATCTCTTCATTTTCATTGGTTTCAGGTACCTGATTACTTTCATCATTAACCATATCAATGATCTCTTCTGGAGATACGTCATCATTTTGACCATCAAGATTAGTTGCTCCTTTTCTTTTTCGAGGAAGTTTATCTTTGGAACCAAGTGGTCTACCACGCTTCATGCGCACCTTAGACTCACTAGCAATTATAGGTTGTCCTTCTGGGACATGTATTTTAATTGGAGCATTCACAGCTGGAATATGAGATTTTGTGACTTTTTTTTTGGGTCAGCGAATGCGTCTGGCAATTGATTCGCAATACCTTGTAAATGGATTATCCTTTGAACTTCTAAATCACTTTCTTTTGTTCGAGGATCTAAATTTGTCAGTGATGATACATTCCATGATATCTCTTTCTCCAAATGTTTGTTACTTTCCCCTAATGTTGGGAATAATGATTCATCAAAATGACAATCTGCAAATCTTGCAGTGAAAATATCTCCAGTCATTGGTTCAATATATTTTATTATTGACGGAGATTCATACCCAACATATATTCCCATTCTCCTTTGAGGTCCCATTTTTGTTCGTTGTGGTGGATTAATTGGGACATATACCGCACATCCGAAAATCCTCAAATGAGAAATATTTGGTTCCTGACCATAAACCAATTGCAAAGGGGAATTATCATGATAACTAGTTGGCCGAATGCGTATAAGTTGTGCTGCATGTAAAACAGCATGACCCCAAGCCCAAATGGGAAGATTGGATTTCATAAGTATTGGTCTTGCAATCCATTGAATTCGTTTTATAAATGATTCTGCTAGACCATTTTGAGTATGAACATATGCTACAGGATGTTCTACTCGTATACCAATCGACATACAATAAGTCACAAAAGACTGAGACATGAATTCACCGGCATTATCAAGACGAATTGTTTTAATCGGATGATCAGGAAAATGTGCCCGTAATCGTATTATTTGTGCAAGTAATCTCGCAAAAGCCAAATTACGAGATGATAATAAGCACACGTGTGACCATCTTGTTGAAGCATCAATTAATACCATGAAATATCGAAATGATCCACACGGTGGATGAATCGGGCCACATATATCACCGTGAATTCTTTCTAGAAATGATAATGATTCATTTCTTATTTTTGCTGATGAGGGCCTTGTTATTAGTTTTCCCTTTGAGCAATCAACACAAGAAAATTCATTGGTTTGAAAAATCTTCTGGTTTTTCAATGAATGACCACATGAATTTTCAATAATTTTTCGCATCATCGTTGAACCGGGATGGCCTAACCGGTCGTGCCAAACTTTGAAATGATTTACAACATCAGTAAACTTCGGGTTTACTGTATTATATGCTTCAATCATCTCAATAGATGTGTAATATAAACCAGATGATAAAGCATGTAACTTTTCTAACACACACCTTTTACCCATTATAGTTGAGGTAATACAAAGATACTCAATGCCTTTTTCATTCATAGTTTCAATGTGATATCCATTAATACGAATATCCTTGAAACTTAACAAATTTTTTGAAGACTTTGGAGAGTACAAGGCATTGTAAATGATAAACTTTGTGCCATTTGGCATCGCAAAAATTGCTCTTCCGGAGCCCTCAACAATTTTTGCACATCCTGATATGGTATTGACATATGCTTTATCATTTCTTAAGTTTGAAAAATATTTCTTTTCTTTTAGAATGGTATGTGTAGTAGCACTGTCTGCGAGACATAAATCTTTATCTTGGATCTTCAATTGATTCATATTCCAAAATCTATATAATAAAAAATATGAATAAATAGACATAAAATAAAAAATAAAAAGAAACATATATTATTGCATAAACTTTATTTAAATAAAGAGAACTAAAATAAAACCAACATTACTTAGAAAAGAAACATAATTCATAATATTGAAATAAATAAAAAATTAAACTTCTTGATCAATTCTGATCATTTCCATCTTCAGGATGGATAAGGAAATGGACAATGTCAAGGGACATCAGATCATCTATGTTTTCCATAAATTTGTTGGAGTCATCCAATCCTTCAATAATCTTGTTGGAGGTCATTGACAACGAAATTAGATTCAACATCATTTCCTTTATTTTTCAATGACTCTTGGTAGATGTTTACAAAATGCTTAGGAGTATGACAAGTACGCGTCCAAATATCCATGCATCCCACATCGGTGGCAAATACTTTTCTTACTCTTGCCTCCATTATTATTCTCTCATTTTCGATTTTTAGCATTGTAATTGATTAGTCCACTGTGGGAATAACCTCTACCTTTTCCTCATCCACATCCACGATAATTGTTAAATGCTACGACATTCGTTTTAGGGAATGGAGCAGAACAGTGGAACGAGATTCATGATTTTTCGAGATTTTGGAAGGATCACGGTTTTTTTTTATGATCATACCTCTCTTTCAATGATTTCCAAAGATCTGCAGGATCTTTAACCGTGAGGTATTCAATTTTCAATCCGTCATGAAGATGATGACGGAGAAATATCATGGCTTTTGCCTTATCTTGATTCGAAGATTTATTCGGAACACCAATGGTCTCTTTGAGACCTTTTGCATCCAAATGTATTTCCGCATCTAATACCCATGACAAATAGTTTTGCCGGATATGTCGAGAGCCTCAAACTCTAGTTTCACAAGGTTTGACATGTTGATGCTCGAAAGATTGAAATGACTAATTAATTGAAAAAGAAAAAATATATCATAATTTTTCTGGTTTTTTTTTTCAAAAAAAAGTAATTAATTACATTAATGATGATAATTAATATTTTAATTGCTTAGATGTCCGTTTCTACTTTTGTTTCAAAAAGAACCGTTATTAAAATATTTAAATTTTGCATTTATTCATTCAATTCAAAAAGAACCGTTATTAAAATATTTAAATTTTGCATTTATTTTCTACCTTACATATTATGTCAAATAATAGCTATACGTGGATAGTTTACAAATTAGTATTTTTAGCTTCATCGTACCCCATATATATATATATATCAATCAGATATAATCCGAGTTTTAATAATAAAAGAAAAAGGATCCACTAATTGATATAGGGAATGAATCAAGACCACCTTCTAGCGTGTAAAGGTCACATAATTAAGTTCCTAATTAAACACTAAATATATATGTATATATATACACATATATATAAAAAATGTAAACGATTTGAAAAATATCAGATCAAATTATAACTTTTCTGATACACAAGATCCATATAAATGGCGAGTGTAGAGCATACTTAGTTATTTCGATCTTACTATAATATTGAAAAAATTGTAATGATTAAGAGAAAAAAAACCTCGAAAGATTGAAAGAAAAACAGAGCCTCGTGCTGATAACGTGTTGCAAAATAAACTTGAACAATATGTAAGATGAGAGAGCAAGAGGTAGAGCAAGATAATTCTTTATTCAAGAAGATTTCTCAAGTGTACATTTACAAATGAAATTGCCTCTATTTATAGGCTTACAAGGATAGATGAAGAGACAAACAAATAGATTAAGAGATAAGGTAGTCATAATTCATAGAATTAAATAGAAATAAAGTGGGAGAGTAAATAGAGAATATGAAGAGTTGGAAAACTCAAAAGACATTCACATAATATTATTATTTTATAATATTTACGTATTTCTGATAAATTTTGTTTTAAAACAATTGTGAAATATATAAATATGACCAAATCTATCAAATTTAGAGAAGATGCATACAACTACATAATAATTTGAAATAGTTATTAGACGTAGTATATCGAAAATAAGATACTAATTTTTAAATATATAATTTTAAAATTTTTGTTTTATATAATATTATCTTTGTTTTAAAACAAGTCTATCTAAATTTTTTTATGGTATTTTCCCTTTTTTAAATAGGGTTTTTTTTCGATTTAAGATCATTAAATTGCAATTTAGGAAATAGGAGGTTTAGCAGTCACAGTTCGAATCCGTTTTAAAAGACTGCTGCGTTTTGTATCGACAAACCTAAGATATATATAACACCACCAGCACAACGACTGTTTTCTCGACATCCGAACAGGAAAACAACATGAGACCAGGTCTGAATCCTTCTTCTTCGTACTGGATTTTGTTTGTATATTGGCGTTTTTATGCGAAATCTCCGTTTTGTTTTGATTCAGAACTTCCTGGGTTTTACTACGACGCGGAGAAGAATAGATATTTCCCCATTAAGGGACGTATTCCTGGTTCTTCTTCTTCGATTACAGCCCAAAAGCCCCTCCCGAAACCTGCACAGGTCGGTTTTACAGCGATGGTTTCTTCAAATTTGATCATTGGATTTTGTTGAGTCGAGAGTTCATGCTGAATTGCTGAGGTTGTACTCATCTAAAATATCTAATATCTGTTGACTCTTTTCAGTTGTTTTTTGGATCATGGTATTTTTGATACTATAGTAGTCTTCTGCGATCTTTCGTGGGTAAATTTGAGTAAAAAGATGAACTTTCTGCATTCACATCATGCGGCCATGATACAATGCCCACAATTTTCCTTTATTCATTTTATTAAATCCTTGGTTCAGAAGGATTCATTTTTGTTACGACATCTTCATCCTGAGTTTGGAGCTTCTCAATTGTGGTCATTCCCTATACTTGTTTGTGGTTTAGTTGTTTTTTCAGAATTTCAGGAGGAACCTGATGATCTTCAGAAGAGAATCAATCTAAAAGTGGCCAAGCTACTTTCTTTCCGAGAGATAAATGGCAGTGTGATTCTGGTCAAAAAGGGGAAGTCTAACTTCAAAGAGGAGTTTCGAAAATTGCAAGCCACCCGTCCTGAGGTATGGCGCTATGAGCATACGAGCAAGATAGCCGATGCTGCTCTGGAACATGCCCAGATTGATGTACAGACTTCAAAAGGTGTAATCAGAAGAGACATCCTACTGACTGGCACCATGACTGGCTCCCTGAGGTACCTATGATAGTAGTAATTGTCGATATCTAGACACAATCTTGCTTTTTTTCACCAGAATGTATTTGCACTTTCTTTTAATGTTTCATCCAAGTAGAGAAGAATTCACTATCGGTGGCCATTGCCTGTTAGGAACTTTGCTGCCTATTCTAGAAATTAGGAACCCTTTGTTGCTTTGCCCTAGTTTGACCCCCCATTGGGTGCGAGGAACAGATAAAAGTAGCACATTGAGCACTACATTCGTGAAAAAAATACATATGTTTGCATGAGATAGTATATTAACTAATATCAGTTTTTATGATGTTCTTGCTAGTAAGAAATTTTCAAACCTTCATACAACCTATGGCTTTTGAAGTTTGTTCTCGCAGTTTTCTGGATGTTGGAGAAGCCTTGGAACCCTTTGATATTGGATGTGAATGTATTCCATATCGCGTGCTTCCTTGCAAAGGAAATTGCGTAGAAGATAGAGAGACACCTTGGCAAATATGGAGACCTCTAAGAACTTTGGAAGAATTGTCATCAAGTATATCTTCTATAAACTTGTTGGGAAGATATGATGCAGATGGAAACATGTCCAATTCAACCCGAGCATTGTATCCTTTGAATATTCTCAATTTGATGACTTAGTGATCTTCTTGCTCGAACCCACTAATGCATTTTGGTATTTAGGCGAGGCCACTGAGCTCTAACGTGTCTCCTTGAGAAAACGTAATGATTTTCCAATTGGCGAGTCCTCACAATGTTTTTGTTTCTGTATTGTAAAACCTTGAGACAAGAAAACAGGATAACTACCCTTGAGCCAGAGGTGTTTGGCTCAGTTTTAATTTTGAATCTTGGCGGTGGATCTGACTTCAGTTCGAATTATCCAGTTACGAGAGAGAACATCCATAGAGGTGCTTCCCTTGATTGCACTGTTTGGACAGCTGATTGCAATTTATTTGGAACTCATGCTGCCATTGGTAGGCCCTTTTGTCTATTTCCCTTTATTGTACTGTTTCAACTAATGATTTAAAAGAATATATGGAAAGCATAAATCCTTCTTTCTGAAGGGCCGCTGATTAATTTGTATTTTACATGGTATTTTTTTGGATTTTGTTTTTCCTTAGGTACCAATCTAGGAGGTACTTTGCTTGACATAGAAAGGGGAACGCCAACATGGTTTTTCCGCAGTAAAAGTGATGTTTTGGCAGTACAATATCATCAATCGGTATAGTTTCCTCATCCCAAAACTATAGATGCCATGCTCCTGCTTATGTTTCAATGGATAGACAGTGTTTGACAATTGTTTGTAGTTTATCTATGTTTTCTTGAACAGTCTCTCTTACATATTTGAGATGAAATTGCTCGAATTAAGAAGATTCCACCTAAATTTTGTTCTAAACACAACGTTGTCTATCTTGATTCAAAGGCGAGACATGCCATTTGTTGTCGTTTTCATGTATTTGTTAGGGTAATTTTATTCAATGTGGGCTAAGAAATGGAGCCATTGTGTCGGTTGACATTCGTGAGAGGCCAGGGAGACATCATTCAAGGTTCACTAGACACCGCATACGAAATCAGTCTTCAAGAGGAACTCATCAGAATTCTAATAGACAATGGTTTGAGGTACTAAACATCTTCTTTCAATAACGGTCCAAATATGATAAACTTCTTGTTAAATCATTTGATAATTTTCTACGGGTAAATTTCTTTTCTTTTGTATCTTTAAAACGTTTCCTCGCGATGTTTCTTCTGATGTTTCTTTTGATTCTGTTTTTTGCAGCTCAAAGGCAATCTAAATCCTTCTCGTATCATTTATATGCCTTCATCTGTTACGTGGTTAGTAAGAGCGTAAATTTGCGAGTATTAGATTAACTTTTTACTTCCAACCAGCTTTTGGTATGTCCTTGATTTTGTCTAACGTTATTTTGTCCCCTGAATCTCTAGTCTGGCGACACTTAAAACTTATGATCACTACTTAATGGCTAGCTCCAGGGATGGATCGGTGAGTTTGGATTAATATATAGATCTATTTGAACTACTGCAAATGAAATTCCATAAAAATGCTTCAGTTCATCTGATAGATAGAATGTTCCTACTTTAGATGAAGCTATACGATCAACGGATGATGAATGGAGAAGCAGAAGCTGTCCATGAAGGACATGTAAATTCCCATATGCGTATCCAATTTGGGATAGACCCATCAGAAAGATTTGTTATGTCAGGTCTAGCCTTTTCTCCGTGAACACACTCGTATCTCCATCATGGGCTCCTCGGATCCTTGTTGTTCATTCATTCTTTTGTGTGTTTCAGGTGGAGGAGACGGTTGTATTCGCATTTGGAGCATCAAATCTGGTCAACTTCTCTACGAGAATAAAATCTCTGACTCTGTCCCTTCAGTTTTGTCTTGGCCAAAACCTGAAAGTATCGACCTTGATCCTTGTCATTTTCTATTAAAGTGTATCAAGATAGGAGATTGATGATTCCTGAAATAAAACTCGGGTTGTTGGATTTTCAGGGCAAAGAAGTTGTGGAGATGAACTTGGAGCATGGATTGCATCACGCGAATCAGTATTCTATGTACGTTGACAATTCACTGCTTCGAAGGGAGGAGAGGACTGCTTATCGAGAAGTTTGAAGCCAGGAGAGGACTGCTTATCGAGAAGTTTGAAGCAAGGAGAGGACTGCTTATCGAGAAGTTTGTATCTTCCTTGGTAACGGGGCTTGTACTAAGAGGCTGTTGCCAAAGATTTCCCACAATACCTTCATGTTCATGGCAATGGAGGATTTGTGGAACTATACATTTGCTAGGATTAGTTGTTTAGTATTTCCCTGTCTTTAATGACAGAGCAGAGTCAGAAATCAAGAATGTCCGAGTTTTTTTCCTTAAAACCTCTGTTATCACCGTCCAAACACATGATGGGTATAGCACAGGATGAGCAAAGAACAAATCTGTATAATCCTTTTGTTGTAATAGGCTTTTAGAACGAGGCATTGGCTTTGATTTCAATATACATAATGTTCGTCCCAGATCCCTGTGTTTTCCAGTAATCGCAACACTTGGTCCCTTCCAGAATTTCTTCTGATGTCTGCTTGCTACAGGCTTGAATCGCTTCTATTTCTGGATTTCTTTGGTATATTGCCGTTCTGTTCAGAGAAGAAGCCACACATATGCCTTATCCATGTTTTCATGCTCGCATGCACAGATCCTCGAAGCCTGGTTTAACAGAATTATTCCGGGTTATACATGTAGACCAGTATGGAGTCATCATCCTTCACCTCAAAAGATAAAGCCTCAAGCTTTAGTTTCATTTATGCAAACTTTGTTGAAGAACTTGGTGATGGTAGCCTGCTTTGAGTCTGTAGATTTTGTCTTAGAATGAGCTTTTGCTTTCTTCGTTGGTTTGGCTGTGTTCTTTTTGTTCCTTTTCACAGGAGAAATACTACTTTTCAGAGATTTACTACCCAAAAGTTTGTGAAATTGTGCCAACTGAGAACCCTCATTTTCCGCAGGTATGCAGTTGATGGATCCAAGTTCTGAAACAGATGCACCCTTGCCAGAAGTGATAGATATAACAGAAGAGACTTGCTCATAGAACTTGGTCTCGTGTTCATAGAAATAATCGACTATTTCGATCACATTTCCCCTGGTGCAACTAATTATATCTATTACTTGTTCTCGAGTGACCCACTTTGGCAGAAAATTCTGAAGTTCTTGCACAATCTTCTCATTTCCAACATCACTGCCGAACTCAGTCAATTCCAAGGAATCAAGTCTTAAAAATGAAAACTTCTCATCTGAGACACAGCACAGATTGCTAGTCTGAATAGGCTCTGATGTCAATAGCTTCTCTTCCCCTTCATGTAGTTTGCCTTCTCCACTAAAGTCTGCATCAAGATCATTACTTTTATCTCCTAAATCCATTGAGATAGCATTGACATACTTCTCACAAGAATTCTCATCATCCATCTTCTCAAGAAGATCAGTCTACTCTTATGCTTCACAGTAGTTTTGTTATCATTCAAATCTTAAACAGCACATAATCAACGCAAAGAAGATCATACTATGCTTCTCCTAATGCCCGGAAAACTTACAAACTCGATAAGCTCGTACTGCAAGTGAACCTAGGCAATATGTATAAGCCTAACCTCAGCTCGAAAATGCCATCTCTGAGAACTTGATGGCACAATTAAAGCTTAAACATTCATACATGTGAGAAACCATTAATCTTTCTCTTCCATTTACATTGATTTCTTCGAACACCTTCCTTCTACATCCATCACAGGTCGAATATATTAATCTCAAAACCCTAATTTTCCTCTCTGATTTATCTTAGGCAGACCATCCCAGAAATCGAATTCGATCTACGACGACGACGACTAGCTTCGAAAATCAAAATATCCGGTAAGAACGTGCCTTACGGATACCACACTTTTCTATTTCGCTCGCTACGGCGAAGAAGGTGGCAGCGTTGCATATTGCCTAGGTAACTGACCCTTTATTCCGGCGATGATGATCGACGACGGCGCCCGACAACGTCGTGGAGGAGCCAGACGGCTATTAAAAAAAATTCTTACAAAAAAGTAACGGTATATTTGCACATATATTTGGGGATACGCTGGTTGGAATGATATTCAATTGTAAAAAAATGGAAAAACAATTACTGTAACTTATACCAATGTCGACTAAACCATTTGGGTTAGGGATTGATTAAAAAGTATATAATAATTCCAAAAGTTTAATTCAAATTTTACTTTTTATTGCTAGTTAATAGTATTTGTTGTTAAAATTTAGTTTTTGAAATATTTTTTTATTAAACAATTATATATCATTTTTTATTTGTATTGTAATATTAACATATTGATGTTCAGAATTTTTACCAAAACAATATATAACACCACAAACAAACAAAATTGGTAAGTGATAGAACCTTAAATTTTAGAATTTTATATTTTTATACTTTTGTACTATTGGTATTATGTATGTTAACCAATTTGACGTTATGTTATAAAAAAGTTGTATTGTAAGTTTTAAAAGCTTACTATTTATTTCTTTCCTAATTTATTTCCTATCTAATTTTCATTATATCGCGTTTTAACCCGCGGAGCATATATTTGAAATGGGTTTGGACTAATGGGTGGAGTTGGGCTCACCGCTGTGCACCACGTAACGAATTGGGGAAATGCCTCCGACCACCCCATCGATTCTGCTCTACACTAATTCTCCTCGACTATTTGACATATCCCATTTCTTTCTTATGTTGTAAAATTTATTTGATTTTCTTCTCATTTTTATCAATTTCAGCTAATTTTCTCATCTATTATATTATATAAACCGTATAACTCCACTAATCCACTCGATTTCGATCCAATTTCACCCAAATTCGACCTGGTTTCGATCAATTTCGAATACATGATTTTGACCCGCATTTTTAATTCGATTTCAACCCAATTTCAACCCGATTTTAATCCAATTTCACCTCTTTCACCCAATTTTAATTCGTTTTCATCCAATTTTAACCCGATTTCACTCAATTTTAACCTGAATTCACCCAATTTTAGCCCGATTTCACCTAATTTTGACCCGATTTAACCCAATTTTAACTCATTTTCTTCCGATTTCACCGAATTTCAACCCGCTTTCACCGATTGTAACCTGATTTCACCTATTTTGACCCGATTTAACCCAATTTAAACTTGTTTTCATCGAATTTCAACCCGATTTCACCTAATTTTAACACAACTTCATCCAATTTTAACACGATTTAACCCAATTTAAACTTGTTTTCATCGAATTTCAACCCGATTTCACCTTCACCTAATACAACTTCATCCAATTTTAACACGATTTAACCCAATTTAAACTTGTTTTCATCGAATTTCAACCCGATTTCACCTAATTTTAACACAACTTCATCCAATTTTAACACGATTTAACCCAATTTTAACACGATTTTTCACTCAATTTTAATTTGATTTCACCCAATTTCACCAATTTTTACTCGATTTCACCAATTTTGACCCAATTTCAATCCGAAATCACCCAACTTTAACCCGATTTCACCCAAATTTAACTTGTTTTCATCTGATTTCACCGAATTTCAACCCGATTTCACCCAATTTTAACACGATTTAACCCAATTTTAACACGATTTTAACTCGATTACAACCAATGTAACTCAATTTCAACCCAATTTCATCCAATTTTAACACGATTTCACCGAATTTCAAACCGATTTCACCCAATTTCAACCCGATTTTACCCAATTTTAATTCGATTTCACACAATTTTAACTCAATTTTACTCAATTTTAAATCGGGTTGAAATTAGGTAAAATCAAGAACATTAGGTAAAAATCGAGTTAAAATTGGGTGAAATCGGGTTGAAACTGTGTGAAATCAACTAGAAAATTTGTGAAATTGAGTTAAATTGGATGGAATTGGGTGAAGTTGAGTTAAAATAAGGTGAAATCGGGTCAAAATTGGTTCAAATCAAGTTAAAATTGGGTGAAATTAGGTGAAAATGAGTTAAAATTGGGTGACATCGAGTTGAAATTGGGTAATGTTGAGTTAAAATTGGGTGAAATCGGGTTGAAATTGGGTGGAATCGGGTTGGAATTGAGTGGAATCAGGTTAAAATTCGGGTCAAAATCGGGTAAAATGCGAGTCAAAATCATGTATTCAAATTAGGTTGAAATCGGGTCGAGTTTGGGTGAAATCGGGTCGAAAAATGGATGGGTTAATGGAGTTACATGGTTTATATAACACATGGAGAAATCGACTGAAACTGACAAAGTTGATGGAGAAATCGGATGAATTTTGCAACATATGGAGGGAATCGGATGTGTCTAATAGTTGAGAGATAAATTGGCGTATAACAGAATAGATGGGATGGTTAGAGGCTTTTTTTCTAACGAATTTGTAATTTTGCATTTATCTAACACACTTAAAAATATATATTCTGGAAGAGATATTTGTATCACTAATAAAATTTTGTATTTTTTAGATAATAATGACAACCTATGTTCATTATATTACGTAGTCTTTGAATATATATCGGATAAATTTTAGGAAAAACAGTCTATTTCCCCCTAAACTTTACCACTTTAATCATATTCCACCTGAACTTTCCTGCTCATCCTATTCCCCCCTAAACTATCACTACTCATCATATTTCCCCCTGAACCTTAAAAATCCATCCTATTTCCCCCTCCGTTAACTTTCTCTTAAATTTTCTGTTAAATATTTTTAAAACAGCCTATTGCCCGGTTTAACTGAATTTTCACTCTATTTCACTCAAATTTAACACGTTTTCACCCAATTTTGACCCAATTTCACCCATATTTCACCCAATCTTTACTCGATTTCACCGAATTTCAGCCCGGTTTAACTGAATTTTCACTCTATTTCACTCAAATTTAACACGTTTTCACCCAATTTCACCCAATTTTTATTCGATTTCACCGAATTTCAACCTGATTTAACCGAATTTTCATTCCATTTCACTTAAATTTAACACAATTTCACCAAATTTTGACACAATTTCACCCCAATTTTACTCGATTTCACCGAATTTCAACCTGATCTAACCAAATTTTAAACTCTATTTCACTCATATTTAATCTGATTTCGCCCCAAGTTCACCAAAATTTAACTCGATTTCACCTAGATTTTACTCGATTTCATCGAATTTCAACTCGATTTAATCGAATTTTAACTCTATTTCACTCATATTAAATCTGATTTCACCCAATTTCACCAAAATTAACTCTATTTCACCTAGATTTTACTCGATTTCACCGAATTTCAACCCGATTTAACCATTTTTTAACTCCATTTCACTCATATTTAATCCGATTTCACCCAATTTCACCAAAATTGAACTCGATTTCACCTAGATTTTACTCGATTTCACCGAATTTCAACACGATTTCACGGAATTTCAACCCGATTTCATCCAATTTTAATCCTATTTCCCCTAATCTGTATTTGATTACACCCAAATTTAACCCGATTTCACCCGATTTAATCTTATTTAACCCAATGTTAACCCAATTTTACTAAAATTTAACCCAATTTCACCTAATTTTAATTCGGTTAAAATTGGGTGAAATCGGGTTAAAATTGAGCGATTATATTTAGAATTTGGTTAAATCGGGTTGAATTTTGGTGAATCGAGTAAACCTAATTTTGTTAAAATTGGGTGAAATCGGGTTAAAATTGAGCGATTATATTTAGAATTTGGTTAAATCGGGTTGAATTTTGGTGAATCGAGTAAAAATTAGATGAAATCGAGTTAAATTTTGGTAAAATTGGGTGAAATCGGATTAAATATGAGTGAAATAGAGTTAAA
>CM071871.1:3870607-3880808 GCA_036759665.1 Gynandropsis gynandra
TCCCCGCCGCCGAAGAAGCCGCCGGAGCACCGGTTACCCGCCGCCGTCTTCCCTCGCCGCCCGGAAGAGCCCCTCGCCGAAACCACCTGCTGTAGTAGCCGCCGCCGTTCTAGGTGCTGAGAGAGAAAACCTTGACTACTGAGAGCTATTTAATTTTTTTTTTGGTGGAAGTAAATTCGTATAGATGTGTCCCAAAGACGGGAAAATGTCAAGAAGAGATACAATGGTCAGGCCCTCGGCATATATGGAAAAACATGCAGGTCATCCAAGCTATGTCGTGGCATACAAACTATGACAAACCAGTGTACACATGGAGATACAGACTCTGACGATGTCGCAGCTATACGAGCAGGGTACAGATCACCCCGGGCCTCATTAAAACCTCAATGCCGTAAAACCCAGTGGGCAAAACCGGTCATTGAGGGAAAAGAGCACCCCTGCGACGCCTGACCATGCAAATAACATACTCAAACATAGGCCCAGCGGACCAAAAGACACGTATAACATGAACATAACAACGTGATCCAATAATGTGAGTAGAAACATACCCTCCGCTCCAATGAAACTCATGGGCTAATCCGTAGGTTCTCCAAGGTAGCCGCATTAAATCTGTCCTGAAGTATGAGCATAATGTGACTGACAATCTGAGTGGAAACTACCTCGTGCGGAATGCGGTTATTGTCGAAAACATAGGCATTCTAAGCTCTCCAAATGTGGTAGACCGAGCCGAGAGGGAGTAAACATGGGCCCGGGAGAGGCAGTCCTCTCGTCTAGCATGTTCCCTAAGCCATACGTGTGCGCTCTGAAGAGTCGTGATGGATCTTGGAATGCGGAAGCGGTCGCAAACCGGATTCCAGATGGAAGCAGTAAACTCGCACGAGAAGAAGAGGTGGTCGTGCGACTCCATCCCCCGTCCACATAACCTGCATCTAGGATCAAGCTGTAGATAATGAAGTCTATCAAGAGTAGGGAGCTTACCAATTGTCGCCAGCCACAACATGAATGAGTGTTTCGGCGTACTATGAGCAGCCCACACTACTCTCGCCCAACTCACCACCTCTCTACGGGGTCGAATGTCTTCATAAGCCCTGGATACTCTGAACTTTCCCGTATCGCTCCACTCTTCTAACGTGTCCTCAATGGTAGCCTCTCTCCCTTCGAGGGTGTTAATCATGTCCCGAGCATGTAATATTGCCTTGATGAGAGGAGAGTCTCGCCGGTGGACTATCCATTCCAAGGGTCCTGTCCGTGTCAGGTATCTGTGATGAACCCACCGCACCCACAAGCTGTCCCGCTGGGTGATAATATGATATAGGTTCTTCATCATAAAGCTCTGGTTCCATGAACTGAAATCCAGAAGCCCAATGCTCCCTTCTTTCCTAGGGATGCATAAATCTGCCCACTTCACTCTAGGATGCTTCCATAGGAAACCGCGGCATATGGATATGAGGCTGTGGAGGACTCCTTTTGGGATGGGAACCATAGATAGCCAGAAGCCCGCGCTCCCGTGTAGTACTGACCCTATAAGTTCCCTCCTTCCCGCAAAGGAGATGGTCTTCTTAGCCCAACCCGTGAGGTACATACTAATCTTATCCATGAGGGGCTTGAAATGAATAGCTTTGAGACTCGCCGGACCTATCGGTATGCCCAGGTACCTGAACGGAAACACACCTTCTCTGAACCCCGAGGCTCTAATCAAGGCTTCTCGCTCTCCATCTGGTACAGAGGCCAAGAATATAGAGGATTTACCCATGTTCACCTCAAGTCCTGACATAGCTCCAAACCTCTACAGGCAACTAAGGAGGATTCCCACCGATCCTGCGTCACCACGACAAAACATTACAATGTCGTCAGCAAATATAAGGTGCGTTAACCGGAGGGCCGAGCAATGTTGGTGGAAGGAGAAAGTGTCCCTGTTCGTCTCCTTCTTGACCAGTCTTGAGAATATCTCCTTGCATATGACAAAGAGAAGGGGTGAGAGGGGATCCCCTTGTCTGAGTCCTTGCTTCCCTGGGAAGAAGCCATGAAGCGCCTTGTTGATCTTGACGGAGTAGGTAGCTGACGAGATACATTCCATGACCCTGTTGATGAAAGTGGGAGGGGTCCCTAACTGTGTGAGCGCGAATCTTACAAACTCCCATGATACTGTGTCGTACGCCTTAGCCAAGTCCACGTTTAGAAAACAACGCTTGGTTTCCCGCTTAACCTCATATCTCCGCATCAGTTCCTGCACAAGAAAAACGTTGTCCGCAAGGAGCCGGCCCTCCACAAAGGCGCTTTGGGCCGGGTCAATCAGTGGACCAAGACACCGCGCTAAGCGTAGTGTCATGATCTTAGTAATAATCTTATATACAACATTGCAACAGGAAATAGGGCGGAAATGCTCAACTCGTGAAGGAGACTCAACTTTGGGAATGATTGAGATGATGGTGTGATTGAGCTGTCGCAGGAGCTTCCCGTTCATGAAAAATTCCTTGACCGCCGCACACACCTCAGGTCCCGTTCATGAAAAATTCTTTGATCTCGTTCACCGACACAGGGGACGTGAGAAGGTGGTTGTCCGCTTCCGAGAACTTGCCACCAAGAGCAAGTTCGCTTGGGTCCGGGAGCGTAATATTTATCGTAGATCCGAAGAGCCCCTTGTAGTAATCCACGAAATCAGCGACCACCTCGTCCATTGAATGAGTCCGATCACCGTTCCTCCTAGTGATTGCCGCTATGTGATTCCGCCTAGCATTTACCTTCATCAAAGCATGAAAGTATTTAATGCATTTATCGCTCTTAATCAGGTGATTTGATTTAGCGAGTTGGCTTAGAAAGCTCCCTTCGGCTTCATTCAGCCTTTTCGCCATAGCTTTGGCTTCTTCCATCTCGTGTCTCACTTCCTGGGAGTCCGGATTGAGCCGACACTCCTCGAGGGCCCTTGTTAGGGCAATGTTCGCCTCAGTAGTCCTCGCTGAAATATGGTTGAACTCTTGTTGATTAAGGGCTCTAAGTGGCGCCTTAAGACCCTGGAGCAGCTTGGATAAACGGAATTGGTACGTTCCTCTGACATTAACATCCCACCCCTCCTTGACTATCTCCGCAAATCTTGGATGACCAGTCCACATATTGAAGAATTTGAAAAATTTTCTCCCTGTGGCCTGTACCCTGCACATAGAAACAAGTCCCGCCTTGTGGTCCGAAAGATGCCACTCGTCGAGGAAGTCAGTATCACAAGCAAACGGAGAGCTTGACCATGCATGATTAATCAATACACGGTCAAGTCTACTCCAAACAGTACCATTGGTCCATGTCAATGGGTTCGATGTCGAGCATAGTGCGTCAACAAGACCATGGCGATGACAAGCATTAACCATATCCCTACACTCATACATCGACACCGGAGCGCCATTGACCCTTTCCTCGGCACTCATAACAGAATTAAAGTCCCCTAATACAATCCAAGGCAACGAGCATGAATCCATGAGGTTATCTACATGATTCCATATTTGTCGCCTATCCGCTACGCAATGCAATCCATATACGAAGCAGATGCCAAAATGCACACTAGTAGTTCTACATGATGCTCTAAAGCCTATGTGTTGTATGGATGAACTAATGACTTGTAAATCCACGAGATTGCTGTCCCAAGTGACTAAAATGCGGCCGCGTGGGTCCAGCTCAAAGTTTGAAACAAACTCCCACCCCGGCGCCACACGTCGCATCAAATTAGACACATTAAGACCTGCACATTTCGTTTCAAATACACCTACTATGCAAGCTTGGGTTTTTTGAATTACCTCCCTCAGGCCTCTTTGTTTCAGGGCGTGGCCGAGCCCTTGGATGTTCCACGATAAGATCTTCATTGAGGCAATTTAGATTTGCCCCTCCCTCCTCCATCCTTAGTTCCCCTCGCTCCTCCTTCCTTGGTACCCTTAGTGCCCTTATAACAGGACTTCGTTATCGTCGGCCATCGGGTTGCCTTCAATCCTAGGACCACGGGCGGTGTTAGCTTCATACCAACCTTGTTCCGGCGCTCCTTCCTTTTCTTGGATAAGGCCAGAACTGGAGTCCACTCCCCTTCCTCTTTGGTCTCGTCCTTCTCCTCCATCCTTGCATTTTCCGTTGGAAACGTCGCCCCGCTTGTCCCTTGATCGCTGCTGCTCTCTTTGCCGGAATTTGTTGTCTCGGGCTCGCCTAAATCACTGTCGTCATCGGTTGATTCCACGTTATGATCCGGGTCCTCCGAGCTAACCATTTCTATTCCATCGTCCTTGGCCCCACCTTCGCTTGTGTCCCCTCTAATCACATCCTCGCTCTTCTTTCCAGGAGCATTAGCGGTCACATTCGTGGGTGGTGTCTGAACCGATCTGGATTTTGCTTCCTTCATCCTCATCTTTTCCGATTCGGATGGGGTCATGATCCTTGGCTTATTCACCTCGTCCAATTCTTTGGGTGCTGCTGCAGAACCTGCACTCGCATCTCCATCCGCCGGATTGGCTTTGGGTGGCTGCCTAGTCTTTTTCCTTGCCAGCTTAGATGTGGTCTCGGTACTTGGCGAATTGGTTTTCCTTGCCAGCTTAGATGTGGTCTCGGTACTTGGCCTATTTATGCCTTCCGCCGTCTTTCCTGATGCCTTAGAATCTGCAACCGCCCCTCCCGTCACCAAACTGGAATTGGGTACCTGCTGCGTCGTCATCTCCCCTATGGTTGGAGCCATAGCAGTTGATTGGTTGGCCTCTTTCGCTTTCGTTGGGATTACCTTAGGGCCCTCACCCGTAACGTCAACCCCTGGGTCAGCTCCCTTCATTGTCCCCTCCTTAGTCATACTGGATGTTTTCTTTGGTTTGTGTCCCATCAAGTCTTTCTTTTCTTTAAATGGACATGTGCCATGCTCGTGTCCGAAGGAGCAACATGTGACACAATACTTTGGCTCGTTTTCAATCAAAATGGAACATTGGAGTTCTTCCCCGTCATCAAACACCACAGGGATTTCACGAACGATTGGTGCTGCTAAGTTAGTCTCCACTAGACATCGAGCGTAAGCACCCCTTCGTCGCCCCTCCGTTACTGGGTCGGTGAATAATGGGGTACCTACATGGGATGCAAGCCGACCTAGAATTTCTACTCTCCAAAAATTCCTTGGAAGACCAAAGATTCTAATCCACAGTGAAACAGTGGCTATATCCTGCCGATTAAAAGCAAACTTGTCCGGTATATTCTTCATCAATAAAGGTTTACCGTTAATAAAGTAGGGGCCTCCGCGAAGCACCTTATCCTTGTCTTCTTCGAATTCGAATTGGAAGAAGTACCACCCCTCTTCAATCCGATATTTGGATCGCACTCCCCATGATTTCATCATGGTGTTAATGAGTAGATGTCCTGGAGGGTAGCCAACGTATTGACCTAACAGCGCCCATCCCCACACCGATTGCTTCGGTAAACCTTCACTAACCTTGATAGTCTCTCGTGGAGACGTTGGCTTAGTGTAGTGAAGTTTGCCGCCAACTCCCGAGTTCATGAATATCTTTTTCAAGCCTAGAGTCCATACATTCGTCCGAGGAACTCCGGCCCTTTGCTTTTAACCATGTGTGATGTCTGTGCCGTTTCGTTCGATAGATTTATGGTCCTCCTTAGCATCTACACCGGCGTTGTTCCTCTTGTCATTATCGATCCCCTTCCCAATTTTACTCACACCCTTACTTCCCTTGTTATCCTTGGCCTCCGGTAAGTCTTTTTTCCCTATTTCCCTACAGCACTTGCCGGAAGGGGCGGAAAGTCAGCTTGATAATCCGTCTCCCCTTCCGAGAAGACATCACCATCCATTGTTGCCATCTTCCTCTTGCTAATATCCAAGTTATGGGTGGCATCATCACCCCTCTCCCTACTGTTTGTGGGAGATTCTGTCGTCGTAATAGGTAGGTTTGGTGTTCCTTCATCAGTCACTACACCCTTCATTTTATGTACTCTCGAGGCACCCGCAACACTTGGACCTGCTTGGGTCGTAGATTTACTTGCGTTGCCGTCTCGTACGAACTGACCGTTTGGGCCACGGGGAGCACCGGAAGCTCCTTTTTTCACCATACCCGCAGAAATCCTTTGTCGCCTCAATAACAGTATATTGCAGGCGGTTAAGCTAGACTAAATCTAATTCCTGGTCGAAATTATTTGTCTGTGTTATACTACAATTTTGGAGCTGAAATTGGACGCCTGTAATCGTAGTTCTGAGCCAGCACCCAGCGCAAACAATCCTCAAAATCCAGCAGTCAACCGACAGAATTGAAACTGCAGCAATGGCCAGAATCCAGCAAACGGCCACGGGAAACCAATACCAGTAATTCCAGAAGAGACGTGGTCTGTAGTACTCCAGAAAAATGCAGAAAAAACCAGAAAACCAGTTACTGGAATAACAACCAGAACCTAGTAATCCAGCGGCAATACAGCAATTCCAATACCGAAAAACCCAACAATTTCAAACCAGATTACTGTAATAACCCGGTGCAGGTGTAGAGTCTGCCGCTAACTCTCAACTTCAGAGCAAACGGACCAGAACCGTGAATTCAGCAACCCAGAAAAACCCAGAAATTCAGTTTTGAGAATTTCAGAACAGATCATAGAAACGCAGCACCAGAACCGTCAGCCCAGCAATTCAGAGATTCCCGAATCCAGTAGCCACCGCAGAATCAGCAATCCTGCAGAAAACAACCTCCGAATGCAGCAATTTCAGTAAATCCCGTCGAACCAGCAGGAGCAACACTGTCGACCACAATCGAGAAAAAAAAAACCTAGCCCTTCATCTCCAAACACTGACAACCCATCAACCCAGAGAGCCTTCCGACCACCGCGCCTGCCCAAGAGCACCTGGGGCGGCAGCCGCCGCCGGTGGAGTGACTCCCGAGGATAAACAACGGTTTAAGGAAAATCGGCTGAAACTGCTGAGCGATTTCGCACCTGTTGCCTACACCCCACCACGAACCACTACACCGGAGACCGTCGCCGGGATATGGGACGGGGTCGCCGGAGTATGCCTCGCCGGTAGGAAGTCACCGCCAGAGTGAGACCTAGGTCCGCCGTCGCCTAAAACTCTCGCTGTAGAGAGAGTTTCTAGAGAGAGAAACCTAGAGAGAGAGTTTTTACTACTGAATCCTGAGAGCTCTTTCTTTTTTTTTTGGTTTGAAGTTAATTCGTATTAGGTGTGTCCCAAAAATGGGAAAAGAGTCATGTACATAATCAGGCCATCAGAACGTACGAGATAACACGCAGGTCACCCATACCGTTCCGTAGCATGATGGACCGGGAATACAAACACGCAAAAGACCATGTTGCAGCTGTAAGAGCAGGGCACATGATACCCCGGGCCTCATTAAAACCTCAATGTCGGAAAAACCCCGTGGGAAAACCAGACATTGAGGGAAAAAGAGTGCCCCTGCAACATATGACCATACAGACATCGACCAAAGAAACATCATTCGTACGCGAAACAACCCAAAAATACAAATACATCTAATCGGCCTATTGGCGAATCCGCAGTGCGTCTAAGGATACCGCGGGAAACCTGTCCCGAAGGAGAAGCAAGACGTGGTCTACAATCGATCTGGTTACAACCTCCTGTGGGATTCGATTGTTGTAAAAAATGCAAGCGTTCCTGGCAGTCCAGATATGGTAGACCGTTGTCACAAGTGAGTGGACGCGGGCCTTCGATAGAACATCATCCCTTCTAGCAAACCCCTGTAGCCAGGCAAGTGCAGCCTGAAGGGTCGATATGGAGCGTGGTATTTGGAGCCGGTCACACACCGGGTTCCATATTGATGCGGTGTATTCACACGTGAAGAAAATGTGTTCATGCGTCTCTACTTGCCGGTTGCACAACCTGCAATTGGGATCTGTCTGTAAAAAATAAAGTCGATCAAGAGTGGGCAACTTACCTTTAGTCGCCAACCATAGGATGAAGGAATGTTTCGGTGTGCTATGTGGAGGCCACACAACCTTCGACCAGCTGACCACCTCCCTCCTAGGCCGGGTGGCTTCATAAGCCTTAGATACCTTAAATCTTCTCGCTTCGCACCACTCCGCCATTGTGTCCTCGGTACCTGTCTCTAGTCCTTCAATGTTGCTGATTGTGTCTCTCGCTTGTAGGATCGCCTTTATGTGGGGGGAGTCCCGCCTATGGGCCGTCCACTCCATTGGCCCTCGGTGAGTCAAGTATCGGTGGTGTACCCATCTTACCCATAAGCTGTCCCGCTGCTCCACAATGTGCCACAAGTTCTTCATCATGAAGCACTTGTTCCATACACCAAAGTCCAGAAGGCCCAGGCCTCCTTCCCTCCTCGGGACACACAACTCCGTCCATCTCACTCTTGGATGCTTCCACAGGAACCCTCGGCAGATCGAAATCAGTCCATGAAGGACACTCTTAGGCATGGGCACCATAGAAAGCTTGAAACCCGCACTACCCTGGAGCACCGACCCAATGAGTTCTCTTCTCCCCGCGAAAGAGATAGTCTTCTTAGCCCATCCAGTGAGGTAGGCGCCAATCTTGTCAAGGAGGGGCTGGAAATGGATTCGTTTCAGGCCAGCCGGACCAATTGGAATCCCCAGGTACCGGAACGGGAAAACTCCCTCCTTGAACCCCGAAGCTCCAAGTAAACTTTCCCGTTCCTGTGCTGGAACCGAAGTAAGGAACATTGAAGATTTGCCCACGTTGACCCGAAGCCCTGACATAGTGCTAAATCTTTCCAGACATCTTAATAGCACTCCAATCGACCCTGCATCACCACGACAAAACATCACAATGTCATCGGCAAAAATGAGATGTGATAATCGGAGGGGTGCGCAATGTTGATGAAAGGAGAATATGTCCCTGTATGTTTCTTTCTTCACCAGCCGTGAGAATATCTCCATGCACATCACAAAGAGAAGGGGCGAGAGTGGATCCCCTTGTCTGAGTCCTCGTTTGCCAGGGAAAAAACCGTGGAGAGTCTTGTTGACTTTGACCGAGTAGGTGGCCGATGAGATGCATTCCATGACCCAGTCCACGAACAAGGGTGGTGTTCCCAGATGCACGAGCGCGAATCTCACAAATTCCCAGGATACAGTGTCGTAAGCCTTGGCCAGGTCCACGTTGAGGAAACACCGCTTAGTGTCCCGCTTGACCTCATATCTCCTGAGTAGTTCCTGCACTAGAAAAACGTTATACGCAAGGAGCCGGCCCTCCACAAAGGCGCTTTGGGCCGGGTCAATCAGGGGACCAAGACATCTCGCTAGGCGCGATGTCATGATCTTGGTGATAATCTTGTAAATAACGTTACAGCAAGATATGGGTCGGTAGTGCTCAACTCGGGATGGGGCGTCGGTTTTGGGGATGATGACAATGACCGTGTGGTTGAGTTGCCTTAGGAGTCTCCCATTGATGAAGAACTCCTTTACAGCCGCACACACCTCCGCACCCGTAGTTTCCCATGTTTTCTTGAAGAACTTTGCGGAAAAGCCATCCGGACCCGGGGATTTGTCCTCACCCATTGACCAAAGGGCGTCTTTGATCTCGTTGACCGAGACCGGGGATACTAGAAAGAGCTGGTCAGCCTCCGAGAAACGATCTCCACCCACGATCTCGTCCATGTTTGGGAGTGTGACATTGACCGTGGATCCGAATAGTCCCCTGTAGAAGCCTACGAATTCATCAACCACCTCTTCTGTGGAGTGCGTCCGCGTGCCGTCCCGTTTGGTAATGGCCGCTATGTGGTTACGTCTCTCGTGTACCTTCATCAAAGCATGAAAATATTTAGTGCATTTGTCACTCTTGATAAGGTGGTTGGACTTAGCTAATTGGCTAGAAAAATTCCCTTCTGCTTCATTCAGTCGTTGTGCCGTGACTTTAGCTTCCTCCATGATGATTCTCGCCTCCCTGGAATCCGAGTTTAGTCGGCAATACTCAAGAGCTCGAGTCAGCTGTTCGTTTGCTCCTTAGCCCTAGCAGAGATGTGGCTGAATTCTTGCTGGTTGAGTGCCTTTAGGGGCAACTTGAGTCCGTGGAGTAGCTTTGATAGTCTGAACTGGTAAGTCCCCCTAACGTTGGCTTTCCATCCCTCTTTAACGATCTCCTCGAACTTTGGGTGGGCTGTCCACATATTGAAGAATTTGAAATACTTCCTCCCTGATTCCTGTAACCTGCACAATGACACAAGTCCCGGCTTGTGGTCCGAAAGGTGCCACTCGTCGA
>CM071871.1:3885686-3921805 GCA_036759665.1 Gynandropsis gynandra
AGTGGGAGGAAATTCATCTTCCTTGTCCTTTACGTCGATGACATCCTGATTATTGCAAATGATGTAGGCTTAATGCACGAAACTAAGAAATTTATCTCAGAGCATTTTGAGATGAAAGATCTTGGTGAAGCCTCTTTTGTACCGAGACCGCTCTCGGGGTATATTAGGTTTATCACAAAAGAGCTACATCCATAAGGTTCTAGAGCGGTTTGGCATGAAAGGATGTAAGTCCATAGATACCCATATCTCTAAGGGTGATAAATTCAGCCTTAGTCAGTGTCCAAAAACTGATTTGGAAATTCAGAAAATGAACAAGATTCCTTATGCTTCAACAGTAGGGAGTCTGATGTATGCCCAAGTTTGTACACGACCTGACTTGGCATACATTGTTGGCATGCTGGGAAGATACTTGAGCAACCCGAGAATTGATCATTGGAAAGCAGTCAAATGGGTAATGCGGCATCTTCAGAAGACAAAGGATCATATGCTCGTATATAGACGATCAGACCAGCTTGAGATCACTGGTTATTCGAATTCGGATTTTTTTGGATGTCTTGATAGTCTTCGATCCACTTCAGGCTATGTATTCCTTCTTGCTGGTGGAGCTATTTCTTGGCGTAGTGCCAAGCAAAAGCTTGTGACATCATCCACCATGGAGACGGAGTATGTAGCATGTTGTGAGGCATCTAATCATGTTGTGTGGTTGCGGAATCTTGTCACGAGGCTGTGTGTTGTGGCGGGTGTAGACAGACCGCTCAAGTTCAATTGTGACAATAATTCTGCGGTACTATACTCCAACAACAACAAGAGTACATCGAAGTCGAAGTACATTAATATTAAGTACCTTGTTGTTAGGGAGAGAATTCAGAGTGGGGTTATTTCGGTAGAGCACATAGGTACAAGCTCCATTGTTGCGGATCCGCTGACTAAGGGTGTCATACCCAAAGTCTTTTATGAGCACACCGCTCATATGTGTATTATTTCTTTTGATGGTATGTCGGTTTAGTGGGAGCTTTGTATCTATTTCAGTTTGCTCTTGTACTTACAGTCGCGACGTACACTTATTCATTTTGGTATTATGTTCCAGAACTATTCGGTTTCAGTTTCAGTTTCCACTCTGAATGTTTAAGTTTAAATTTGATTTCAATTAAGCAGGACCAGTTGGGGATAGACATGTATCGATCACTTTACGTGAAATCTCCTTGTTATGCATCCACATTCTAGTCTATGTCATTCATCTATATTGATGTATGTGATCATTTGTGGATTCAACTACATTAAAATGCGGTTGAATCTCTTTGGTTCTATAAGAATATGGTTGATGGACGAGACGGCGGTCAATACCGGTTTAATGACAACAAATATAATGAGCGCTCTTAAGGTTATTCCATAGTTTTCGGAATCACATATACGGTCCAAGTGGGAGTATTGTAAGAATATTTGTAGACCAAATATGTGAATAATTATGGAATAAGGTTGTCATTCAATTTAGTCCAAATAAAATGTGATCGGATATGATTTTAATTAATTGTACTTCAGTATTGAAACGAGTGTGGGGAATTATATTTATAGAGACCATTCGTATTATCGTTTAATTTTCATGATGGGCGAAATTAAACGATACAATTGATAACCTGATAATTAACCGGTTAGCTGTCGGTTATGGTCCTTGGTTCACATGTATATAAATGGACTTTTGGGGAGACTTAAAAAATGTCATTTTTTCTTTATCATTGTTTAGATTATGGTTTACACATTGAACTAGAAGACCATTTCCGCTGCGTCTATCATCATGAATACAGGTTCGTATTCTTTCTCTTCTAGTTCTTGATCCTGATATAAAATCACAATAGATCTATGTTTTCTTTGTTTCATGAGAAAATCCATTTTTCTTCATCAAGAGTTTGAGATGCACTTGAATGTTTAGTATGATCTTTGAATATATTCATTCAAGTACAGTTGAAATGATAATCTTTTCTCTTCGAAAACATATTTTTCTAATGATAGTTGAGCTCATATAGTAAAATAAAATGCTGAAATTTGACTAAATATGCTCAATTGTGTATAAGTCTTATTTTGTTTGTTTCTAATTCATCTAACTTTTAAAGAAATAATTAGGTTAAGATGACAATTTGATAATTTTTTTAGAACGAAATGATCCTATTTAAAGGGAAGAATGTTGAAATTGGAAAGAATATCTTATTTTTTCACTAACAAGATTGATATTTGAGTATTCAATCTTGAACAAGATTTCAAAGATGAACTGGGTGCCAAATAAAAAATTAGATCCATTGAATCAAGATCTTTCAGTCCTTTTCTGTATCAAGACACGGTGTAGAATCACTTTTAGAAAGCTGATTTTTATCAGATCAAGACACATGCTTCATCAAATTATAGACGTCATTCGCTAATTTTTCCGTGCCTTATTCATGGAATAATAGTGAAATAGAAGAATGTTTTTGATCCAGATGAGCATCTAGAGCCGATTTCTTGTTGGATTACCGTCGAGAGTAGATATCTCAAGAAGAACGGGAGGAAAATTGAATCGAACATCAATGAAAAAGATAATCTCGGAATTGTCATTCTCAATATAAGCAAAATACGCACGTTAAGGCCTTTCATCGTATCATCATAATGTTTCTCTTCCCTCTTCTATTTTCATGGATTTTGTACATTAATGTCTTTTTTTTAATTGGTCGGAAAGGGTAAAGATAAACGGAAAATAGCATTCGAATCATACTGGAACGGTAATGATTTCTAAAGGATCTATATAAGAAGTGTTTTGCTCGTAGTTGAATTTAAATTGAATTCCATACAAATTTTCAGGACTAAATTGGATCAGATCATTTTTCACTCGTAGTTGCGTCTTGGTTTTTGTCATGTAAATTGAAATATTTTAGTCTCAAAAGAATAAAACTTGTTGTCATGATGCATACTTAATAAATCAAATCCAAATCAAATGCGAATTGTTCATCAACATCTCCTTTCCCTTCTGTACATTTAAAACCACAAAAGAGGAAGAAACAGACATAATCATGTCGAGGAGACAGACACACGTTCCTCTGCAATTGTCTCTAACTGTGGTTTCTTTGACTTTGACACCGATATCCGATGCATCAACTCTGCCGCCCATAACTCTTCTATCTCTTCCAACTTCACCTTCCGTTCCGTACTCGTCAGCCTTACGTCATCTCCCGGACTCACCCTCCCTCCGCTTGACCCTCCTCGTCGCCGTTTCTTCCCGGCTGCCAGGAACAACCTTCCCATATCCGACGCGTTTGCAGCCGACGACGCCCGGCACATTGGGAAAGCAACGTACACGTGGCATCCTTCTCCGCCGACGCCCCTTCGTCGGAGGTCAAGGTCCTCATCCGCCGACAGGGGAGTGAGCTTACGGCCAATCTTGAGCGATTTGGCGTTGACGAGGAAGTGGTTCGGCAATTCCATCATGATCTCCGCCGCCTTCGTCGGCGTGTGGACGTCACGCACTTCGCCGCCGGGGAGAATCACTTTGGCCAACGGCGAGGAAGAGGAGGAGGTCTTGCTTAGGGAACAAGAAACGTAGTTTCCCATTAATCTGTGAGAAAAGGAACCAAGAAGCAAAGTTGGAGGTTTTGTGGATTCTGAGAAGAAATGGAGATGAGGAGGTTTGTTATATACAAGCGAATGTTTTCGTAAAAGTCAAAATTAATTGACATAAAATATATCGTAGAAAATAATTTAATATTATTATAACAAGTGGAGATAGACAGTTGTATATTGCAAGTTGACATTTATACGGTCGAATCCGCGTCTTCCACATTTTACAGAATAAATAAAATTTTATTTCTTACTATATTTTATATTGAGAATTTATTATTTTTATTTCATTATTCAGTTACCCTAATATATTTATTCAAAAAATTTAAGAGAAGAAACACTTATGTTTTAAGTTTACTAAATTGAATTAATTTATTTTAGGTTATACCATTTTCATTGCATTTTATTCATTTCGTAAGCATTTAATTATACTTGCTTTTAATATACTACGTTTGATTTTAGTATTATTTGTACTGTATATCCATGAGTGCATATGTAAATGGAATGTGTATATTTGTTAAAAATAGTTAAGGAAAATAAATACGCATTGATTATGTATTTATAGCGAATAATTTTGCTAATTTGGTATCTATTTGAATGGAAAATTTAATCAATATCAATAAAAACCATTATTCATCCCAACTTCAGAGGATGTAACATATATTCAAATATTGTATCTCACTATCTCATTATTATAACTCATATCGTATGCTTCGATAGACTTATTAACTAAATATTATTGATATATTTAAATGTCTAGTTTAAATTGAATGCAATTATTTTATTCGGACATGAGTAAAAATAACATATATGAACCGACGGTGACTCATTCATACAAATATTTTTATTCTATAAACTATACTCCCAGTTGTAATAATAATTTCAAGGTTAATGATAAGATGAGGTATCGTTAGTTAATAATTAGTTAAACAATTAGATTGGTATCCATGATTAAGCTTCGAGTTCCACATGTGAAAGAATTGCGCGTGGGCCCACGCTCCCTCCTTGTACGTTCCGTGGAATGTTGTTGACTTGATATGGTTTTGACGGTTCCGTCATCCATGGGACTGTTGCTTCAGGCCTAACTTTCATTACTTTTTTTAAATTAATAAAATAATTAATTAATTATATGTTTTGTGTCACGTGAATATGCAGACTTAATTACTTCCATAGTACTAACCCACTTTTTTTAACCGTGATTTTGAACCGAAATTGTGTCAATGTAAATAGGATAATTATGATATGTTTCGGAAATATATCTGAAACACCTAACAATTTCTTAAATATACTGGTTTAAATTTTTAAAAATAAATTATATTCATTCTTAAATATTTCAAAAGTACATATCGCTGCATGTCACATTTTTTTCTATGTTAGTTTAAGGATTGAAAATTAGAATAAAGTAATTACAAAATATATATTAAGTCAACTAATAAGAATACAATTTAACTTTTTTAGAGAAAAAAGTCTATAACAATCTATCTTTTCTATTTTATATTAATTTTTAATTTTTATTTTAATTATCTAACACATTCAATTCTCTTTTCATTTTATGTTGCCTTTATTTATTTCGGTTGATTTCTCTCTAATTTCGTTAATCAGTCCAATTTCGATATGATTTCACTTAAATTCAACTCGATTTCGACCTTGTTTCTACCCAATTTGAATATCCGATTTTGACTCGAATTTTAATATGATTCCATCCAATTTCACCGAATTTCAACCCGATTTCACCTAATTTCAATTTGATTACACCCAATTTTAATTTGATCTCACCTAATTTACCTCGATTTCACCCAATTTAAACCTCATTCACCATAGTTTAACTCAATCTAACTCAAATTTAATCCGATTTTATCTAATTTTAACTCGATTCACCCAAATTCACAAAAACCCAATAACATCCAATTTTAACTCGATTTCACCCAATTTCACCGAAATTCAATCCTATTTCATCCTATTTTAACTCGATTTCATCCAATTTTAACTCGGTTTCATCCAATTTTAATTCGATTTCACTTAAATTCAATCTGATTTTACCAAATTTTAATTCAATTTCACCCAATTACACCGAATTTCAACCCAATTTCACTGAATTTCAATCCAATTTTACCAAATTTAACTCGATTTCACCGAAATTTAACCCGATTTCATCCAATTTTAACTCGATCTAATCTAATTTACTGAATTTTAACCCGACTTCTTCTAATTTTAACTCGATTTGATCCAATTTCACCGAATTCCAACCTTATTCACCCAATTTTAATTCGATTTCACCGAATTTCAATATGATTTCATCCAATTTTGATTTGATTTTACTCAATTTTAATCCAATTTAAACTCGATTTTACCCAATTTTACTCCAATATCACCCAATTTAACTCGGTTTCACCTCATGTCATCGAATTTCAACCCAAATTTACCCAATTTCATTCAATGTCATTCAATTTCTACTATGTAAAATTGGATGAAATTGAGTTAAAATTGGATGAAATCCAGTCAAAGTTGGATGAAATCGGGTTGAAATTCAGTGAAATTTGATGAAACCGAGTTAAAATTACGTGAAATCGGATTGAAATTGAGCGAAATCTAGTTAAAATTGGATGAAATCATATTGAAATTCGATTAAATCGGATGAAATCGAGTTGAAATTCGGTGAAATTAAGTTAAAATTGAGTGAAATCAGATTGAATTCGGTGAAATTGGGTGAAATCGAATTTAAATTGAGTGACATAAGGTTAAAATTGGGTGAAATCGAGTTAAAATTGGGCAAAATTGGATTGAAATTCGATAAAATCTTATTAAAAGTGGGTGAAATTCGATGAAATCAAGATGCGATTGGGTGAAATTGGGTGAAATCGAGTTAAAATTGGGTGAAACAGGGTGAAATTCGGTGAAATTGGGTTAAAATTCGGGTGAAAATCTGGTAAAATACGGGTCAAAATCGGGTATTCGGTTTGGCTCAAAACCATATCGAAATCGGGTCGAATTTGGTTGAATTTGGGTCAAAATCGGACGGGTTAACGAAATTATAACAGATGGGAGAATGGATTGGAATTGACATAATTAAAGAAAAAATTGAATGAATTTTACATCATGAAGGATGAAGGAGAATGTCAGTTAAGTTAAGAGACGAATTGGGGGTGATATGGACTTTTTTTTTTCAAGTTAAAATTATAAGATACAACACATTGATTTCGTTAATAGTTGTTAGTAGAATGAATCTGCATACTTAGACTGAAATTGTGNAACACATTGATTTCGTTAATAGTTGTTAGTAGAATGAATCTGCATACTTAGACTGAAATTGTGGCGATTTGTAAGATGACATTTCCTGATTTTCCGTAGAACTTTGTTCCCACTCGTGATTTTCTCCGTTATTCCCCATGAAATACTCCTGAATTTAGTTAAAATAAATCCAATTGACAAATAATTTAACTGTTATATTTTGATAAATCTACTTTGGCGTGACCATTTAAGCTATGAAAAAATCGAATTGAATGTGACAGCATCATCACGTATTAAATGATTCAGATTCGATTGTCATTAAATGTTAAATGACATAGAATGTGGATATTTGATTAAAAACGGTTCAATTCAAATTGAAAATATTCTAAATGTTCATTGATGTTTTGATTAAAAAGTTATAATAAAAAATGAAAAAAAAAATGATTTATTTATAGTTTAAAATACTTTGTTAATCATTATATATACCGTTAAAAATATGAAAAAAATATTAAATTTTCTCTGTTACAACTCTTCTTCAAAATTATTTTTAGTCGTTTTTAACGGAATCAAAATTAAAATGTAGTCAATTTCAATTATTTTGGGCCAACATTTTATCCTCTTTTTACAATGAGAAACCCATATCAGCTATTTCTTTCTTGATCTAAGCCTAATACATGTTATTAAAGTTGGGCCGAATTTGTTGCAGTCCAATCATTCTTATTTTATATGTTTCCGTCCAATTCACCTTTTCTCTATGAAAACCCCTAAATGTTACAATTCACATATTTCTAATCCTGAAAAGGACTAGAAATAATGAAGTATTGTTTTTTTTATCATAAAAATATAAAATTTAATGTGTTATATAGAAAAAAATTTACATTAAATCTTTAAAACATATATTCATATAAATATATTTTAAGTTAAATAAAGTAATATTAAGAAAAAAAAGAATAAAATAAAATATTTTGATATAATACACAAATAAAAAAACTAATATTTTTTATTTTAAATTTAAAAATGGATAAACTGAATCGGAGAAATATCATAAATACTTTCGTAGGGCTAAAATAATTCAAAAATATCCTCGTAAACCTAATGAAAAAATTGGAGAAAAGACATATGTGACCTTATATTTTGTTACTGAATATCACATATGGAGGAGGGAAAGACAAATTTGAGAGGAGGGAAACAAAGTTGAGAGCAATTTCCTTCCATTTTCGAGCGATTTCCTTCCATTTTCGAGTGATTTCTAGCAAGCGTTTTCAGCAATTTTGAGCAATTTCCAATGATGTTTTAGCCATTTTCAGTGATTTCCAGCATTTTTCAGTGATTTAAAACAATTTCCAGCGATTTTTGGTGATTTTTAGCGATTTTCGGCAATTTATAGGCGATTTTCGGCGATTTTTTATGGTTTTCGGTGACTTTCAAGCGATTTCCGACGATTTTGGGCGCACTAGGTCGCAGGGTCGAACTGGATCGCACGGTCGCATTGGGTCGAACTAGGTCGCAGGGTTGCACTAGATCGCAGGGTCGCAAGGTCACACCGAGTCGTTGGGTCGCAAGGTCGAATTGGATCGTTGGGTCGAATTGGATCACAGGGGTATTTTGGAAATATCAATATTTATAAGGGTACTTTTAAAGTTAATTTTTTTCGGAAAGGGTACTTTTTAAGTGTTTTAGCCCTACGAAGATATTTTTGAAGTTGCCCCAACTAAATCAAACTATTTATCATGGAAAAAATTAAAAATCTTATAATACATTTTGTATACTCGTACATATTAATAACTTGCTAGAATAATATCAATCAAATCTAAAACTAAATAAAATAATTTCCTCTATAAATTATCGGACACCAATGTCGTTCTAACGTCAACCAAGTTATCCTACACCGGTTTAGAATAGATTAATGGTAATTTTATGTCGTGTAATAAATTAATGATGTTTCGTTTTTTTCTTCTCATTGTTTTAGAAAGGGATAATTTCAAAAATATCATTGATATCCTTGATATTCTATTAGGGTTTCAATTCTATTTTTTTCTAAAAAAATCAACTTCAATTTTATTTTTATAATATTGATATTCCCAAATTATCCCCGTGATCTATACAATCCTTGTGATCTATGCGACTCTTGTTATCCATGCGACCCAAACGAAAATCGTTTGAAGTCGCTCGAAATCGCTTGAAAATAGCTCGAAATAGCTGGAAATCGCTGAAAATTGCTCTAAACTTCGAAATCGCCTCTCGCTCATTCCTCTCAATATTGAAATAGGTTTCGTTTCGAAAAAATGTCAAATCTGATGTGTTTTCACTAATAAAATATAAAAGTACATCTATTTTTCTTTAATTTTTTTTTCATTAGATTTTCGAAAGTATATGTGAAAGAAAAAAAATTCAAAAATGTTGATATTTTTATTTTGTCTTTTAGAAGTATGGACCATTGTTAAATTCTTTTCTCTTTTGTTACATCATATGAAATTTCTAATGGGTTAAACTTGTAGGCCCATTTAAGTAATTGTATCACTCCACCAAATAACCTAACCCAAAATTATTTACTTTTTCTAAATCCAAATTAAAATAACTGATAAATGGTAATTGTATGTAATCTAATCTAAATTGAAATCTACAACACATCATATAAGATAATGCATTTTGAACAGTCCTGAAGTTTATGGGCAGAAATTCAGACGTTTTATTATTCATGAATAATATTCGGCATGTTTTAGAGAGATGTGATCTATTTGTCATTTGACCTACACATGTCCCAAAATTTCCATTATCGACGTCTCCTTTGTCAATTTTAACACTAATAGGTATTTGAATAATTTGACCATAGTACATTTGACTAACTTTTGTTTTCCATTTGAGCTTCCTACATTTTAAGACTCATTGATTTGTGTTTTCAGAAATATCAATATCAAAGATGTTAGTAATCGGGGTGGGCAATTAACCCATAAACTCGACCCACCCTAAAACTCACCCGAATCCATGAAATATTATTCGAACTCGTGGTTGGGTAATTAATTACCCACGAGTTCGAATTCGGGTTTATTTTATCTCTGCAACAAATACCCGCAGATATCCATATACATATATACAAAAATATTAAAATACCTGTATGTATCCTATTATTTACAAAATTTTCACTAACTGTTTTAGGACCTTTCGTTTTCATTATCTCTTCATTTTTAATATGGTTGCCTCTCGCCTCCTACCTGTGTGTTTGCCTTTCGCCTGAGCTGGCTCTCACCTCAGTTGCCTCTTGCCCTCGTCGGTTCTCGTGCGGCCGATTCTCCATCTTGCCTCCATCACCTACCGCCTTCTTCTTATGCAACCATTTCTCCATCTCACGCGGCTACCTCTTGCCTCCTTCTCGTGCGACCGCTTCTCGTCTCCATCGCCTCTCGCCTCCGCTGTTTCGTCTCTTGATCAGCTATCGCCACCATCGTTGCCAGCCTATTAGCTAATATCTCCCTACCAATCAATCTACCATTTTTGTTTTTCGTCTATCTCCCATGTCCATTTCAGATCTAAATGAGGTGATGAATCTTAACTTGCTTTCCATATCTGGTTTTTGAAAGCAATTTCTATTGTAAACTTGGATTATGATAAATGATAAGCATTCATTTTGTACTCTACATCTGAGATTTTTGTGAAGAAAAATGTAAAGGCGCGATTGGACATGAGAGAGAAGAGCTTGAAGATGGATTCGGTTACTCGTGGATACCCGACTTATTGATCAGATATCCAAAGTTCGGGTACCTGAGCCTCAGTTCGGATTTTGGTAGAAAAGTTTCTATATGTTTGGATTCAGATACCTAAAATTTTCAGGTACCCGACCCGTGTCCATCCCTAGTTAGTAAACCTAATAACATAGAGTCAATCTCTCATCTCTTGCAACTTTATATGGTCTTATGGAGACACCAACCACGAACGACCCATTTATCAGAGACAACTACCTCTGAAACGACCACAGTTCCCGTCGACAAGCTATACAACAAGAGATCAGTTGAGAAAATGCCTTAGACGACCAAAATCTCACCAATTTTCTCCCATCGGTGTTCGACGACTTCTGAAATGCTCACATCTGTCGAAAATCCGCCATCATTTGAAATTGTTGACATTAACTTTACTTATCGATCGTGAGAAGGTCATAAAAAATCTTCTCTATCTAATTAGTTTTCCTATGTTATTTTTACACTCATTTGACTCTTAGATTTTCCATTTGTGATTTCCATCATCGGCGAAAAGACAACGCTTATCTTTTTTCGCATTCTGTTGGACGCATTCAATTGTTTTGGTGCGACAAATTGATTCAGCGGAACATTCGGTTGTCGGGCCTTCGATATGTAGACATCATCGTCGTCGATATACAATTCTACTTTTGTATCTTACATTTGATGTTCTAATACATTTTGGGCTTTCCGTTGGGTAATTGATAGGTTTATTCTAGGAAATCTACTCAATTGGCCATTGGCTTCTTTTAGGCTTATTCAACCCCCTTACATCGCGATCCATATTCTACTCTCGAGACCCATATGCTACTATCAAGGTCCATTCTAATTTAATCTAGGACATCTTATGTTGAACATTTTTAATTCATCCTTCCCTATTCAGTAGTTATACTCAAATACTATAGCAATATTTCCATATACTCCTTCATTAGTAAAAGATATTCAAATATTTTTGTTTTAATTTCCAGTAGGTTTCTACATCTAGATTGCATATACCAACTAATATTAGCATTTTTCCTACTGTTAATTTTATTGTCATAGTCTATTCAATGTTTTTTAGTCATACTTTCGACTGATATATGAATACCTTCACTTGTTTATAGGCCACCTCCCATCGACTGCCTACCCAAACATCAGTAGCATTCAATCTAGATAAGTATTTCGGATCTATAGTAAATTATAGTTCCATTTTATTTACTCCAACTAGACTTTTTTGTCTGTTTGTAATTTGTTGTACTGTTTCTTTATACGGTAGCCTCTTTCAAACATTTTCACCCCTAGATTCACTGACAGTTGTTTGACTCTTTGTAACATACAAATTTATCCATATATCTGCAGTAAAATATAACGTGGCGAAATTACCGTGCATAGTTTGATGAACTCATCACCTATAAATTTTATAGTTGATCGCCATGTATGATGTTTTATCCTTTGAACTCTCGATTTTCTTACATAACTATTCACTAGAACATCACTTCATATATATTTAAATCATGTAGACCACATTTTGTATATTAAATGTAAGTTCATTTGCTACAAAATATACCATTTATATTACACATCAGCAGCTATGTGTCCCACTACCATATGCTCCTTAGTTTTGAGGTTCTAGAAAGCATTTCACATAGAGAACTCATATTTAAATTGTTTTTTTTCTATTGTTAATGCCACCTCAGTACTTAGTTAAACTCTTTCTTGTTTGCGTTGACAATACTACTACTAGGTTTGTTCATTGATATTTCGTCGATATGTTCGCACCACTTAATCAACTACGTCCCTAGCAAGAAGTCTCATACAAAATAAAAATGTGTATAATCCGCTTATGGACTTTTGGTTTTCTAGAAACTGCACTCGCCAATACTACTTGGGAGATGGTGATTGTAGATGAGTGAGTAAGTAGCCTAATAGGTCGCATGTTATTTATTAGCTTTGATCCACATTACATTGGTTATTTAATAACATACAGTTGAACAAATTGTTTAGCATGCATTTTATGCCTACAGTAATAATTTCAATATGGATTTTTTTGTCTCATCAGGATAACCAAGCTCAATGTTCAGTATGATCTTCCTTTCAGCCTGGCCATAAGCGTTTTTCAACTGAAGGATTGTGTTACATCATCATAAACTTCAATGTCATAAGGTATTATGGTGAAGACCGTTCGTGCACCACTGAATTCAAAATAAGATTCAATCCTAACTCTCATGCGCCACTACGATGACATACCAAACATGGACAATTACTCCATCTTCGTTACTTTTGAAATCGCTGGAAATTTGAGCGAAAATATTTTGATTGGTATATTCTACACAAGAACAATTTTTTTATTAAAAAACATATTAAAATAGTTCTTATCATGTTTATCCATCTATTAATTTACCATTAGGCGGTTGTCCTTCCAGTTACGCGATGCTAAGTAAATCATTATCACGTAGTCCATTTTTCAGGAATCTAGTAATGAACAATATTTAAGAATTCAGATATTTGCAGTGGAAACGTAATATCTTCCATTACAACGACAATGAGCTAGACTATGTTCTGTGGGATTCCTTTGATTGTGATATGTATGAATGAATCCAAAATCATGTGAGATTGCCATTAGTTGTCGTATGTCAACTATTCAAAATTTGTCCCTGAATGATGAGTACAAACAATAAATTCATGTGACAATGATCATTGACAACAACAATATTTTATTCCTCTATCTAATATCTTCGTAATAACTATATTTCAGCCAAGAAAACCATACGAAACGTACAATACTCGACTAGGCTCTTCACCGATCAATTTCTTCAATAAATTACTCATTTCAAGGAGTAGTAGGCGTTTTAAATATTTAATTTCAAGGTTTCCAAAGGTGGCGATTTTGTGCAATAACCTTACAAACATGCTTGAAAATAACTAACAATGTTGTTAGTTCTGCATTTTCTTCCTCCGACAGCTTACCAATGGGTATGTTGAACATGCCAAAGACAATATACACTTTAACATAGAGATCTGATATCGGAGACACCAATGACTTTTGGTCAACTTTCCAATACCATAATATATTCAAAATTATGCATCTTATAGAGGTAATTTCATTAGACATCATATATTATTTATCAGGTTTCATTGCTTATCCACATTAAACAAAACTATTATTTCCAATTCCAAGTCTACTACTTGCAAAACTATCACCACTATTGTCAAAGTCTTATCAACGAGTGGGTGGTATTACCTCAACTGTAAATCGTGCTCCAAAAAAGTTGATTCGGTTGAGGATGAAAATTCCAATGTATTAATTGTTAAAGAATTGTACTATGACTCGTGCAAAGCAATTAAGCAAGTGCCTTTACCTCGGTAACTATGTAATTATTATCACTTTGATAAGTTTTGTTTCTCCAAATTTCTTTAAAGATTTGATTGTTCTTTGATGAAATAGATACCGTAAATATGTACATGTCACGGGCGACACTACGTCCGAGAACTTTCTCCTTGTTGACAAGGAAGTAACTCAACTTATTAGCAAAACTACGTTAGCATTACTTTTAGAGAGTGATCAGGTTTGCTTATTTGTTTTGCAATTTAACAAATGGTTTTTCAAATGCATATACAATATGCTACAAATTGTTCGCAACTTCTTTAAAGAGATTTCAAATGTAGTTCGCGTGAATAAACTTATAGAAAACACTAAAATCATTGAGACGATATCAACGAAGGTATGATCATCATTTGATTAACTAAATTCAGCCACATTTTTTCAACTTACTTCCCTGTTTTTCTATGCTTGCAGGTTGCAATCACTCCACTTCCTACTCAATTCAGTGTTATTACATGATAATTGTTCCTCTCATTTGAAATTTAAATTTCATTAAGCCTAATCTCTACCAATCTTCATTCTCAGGAATCTCCTAGGTCTTTTTTGCATAGCTCTATAGGCTCCATTGGAGAGAGCATCTCCTCCAATCATTCCTTGGGGAAACGACCATTGGATGATATACAGAGACAACTTTCAGTGCAATCTTCTACACCAAAGGTAAAACTAACCACCTCTGAAGTTATTGGTAAAGGAAAACTCAACTAGTGTAACACTTTGGAAGTTTTTCCTTCCTTTTTTTTATTTATGTCACTGAACAAAAACCTATTAGCCACGATTGTGAAATAGTGTCTGTCAGTGCGATATACATAAACAAAAACCATATGTAAGTTAGTCTGCTCTCTATTAAATTTTTTTCCAATGGTATATGTGTGATGTTGTAATCTTACTTCTTTCTGTGCTTTCCACATCGATACACAATATAAAAACATGTTATCGGGTTGCTTTTGTATTGGTAGACTTAATTTGATTAAATTATCTAAATAATGAAGGCAATCATGTCTGTCCCCCTTATTTAGGACCGACCTCAAGTTTCACTCCATTTTTCATATTGTGATAAGATCGTAAACTCCTTTTACATGTCATTGTATGACTTGTCTCTATAGGGGAAGGTAGAACACAAAAGATTTTATATTAACATATGACCACTCAAAAGTAATATAATATTCCATAACATTAATATAAGAGATTATTTAATTTTAAAACTAGCACCTAGAAATCATAAAAATACATTTAAAAAATAAAATTTCATAATCTCCATACTAGTGGTACGTAGTTGTATAATGCACATCTAAATTAATGAGTAAAATTATTAATTCAGATGTATTTTATAGTAACATAAGATCATACAATTTCTTTGCCATGTGAATTTTTTTACAATGCAACTTCAATGATTTTATGTGTAATGTAGATTCAACAATGCCTATAGACATTACAACAACCTTCGCCATTACAAACGAATATCAGGTTAAGGAGTCATCACATTGCTACATTTCAAGTTCAACTAAAATCTCCTCCCCAACCCTCAGCGCCATCAAACATACTAAGTCAATATATCTTCTTCAACAATTCTTTTTTTTTTAACTTACAAACTCATTTTAATATATTAAATATCAAATAGGATATTAATTACAAAAAAAAAATCATGTTACCATGACCTCGACGATCCCACATTCAAATGCATACATTATCAGGCATCTATGTGGTACTCTAAACGAATAAACAAAAACAGAAACATGATCTTTCTAAAATTCTCCTTATGATGTCTACAAGGAAAAAAAAAATTCCTCCAATGCCCGAATTACTCTCATTCTTACACAATATGTTACACATACATCAAGAAACAAATATTTCAAAAACATATACGAGCATACAATATGATGTTTGCATTCACATCTATGTGAAGTAAATAGATACGTCAGTTTATTATAACCAAAGGCCATATATATACAAAATTCATGGATAAAACTACCGCAAGATTGGCATTGTACTCCCAACGGATCGTGACTAACAAAAATTTACACAAATTTTATATCCATGACACAGACCTTGAAATAGATAACAGATTCTCTCCACTCAGGTTAGTACTCTAAAAATGCATACCATACATTACTCATTATTTCTTTATTTAATGTTAATGAAATACACTACTTATATACAACTCCGATGTATCCCATCCGTCAACTGTTAGATGTAGTGAATACTATTAAACAAATATTGGATCACTCAACCCCTATGCAAAAGTATTTCACTTTGCTCGATATAGGCTACTATAGTCAGATCCAATCCATCTAATGCTTTGCTTAATAGCTTCACAAAATAACAAAGGTTGCTACTTTATTAGTTTATGATTTTGATGAATCGTTGCCAACTTGAGATATAATACTAAAAACATAACAATGATTTCATTCGGAATAATTAATTACATACTTCTTATCTACCCCTGCAATATCCACTTTTGTCTCCATACTATGAAGATGGTTACCATATAGATTTATAATTAAGGCCATACATATATACAACTAAAAAACCTAGAACATGTAAAGGCATACATGAACTTATGGCTTATCGTCTACAAATTTGCTCAACAAAAGCATATACATTATGGTGTTTCAGGTCGATTATTCTAACAATTCATCGTTGATAGATATTATATGGTTGAATCAGAAAGAATTGCATTTATACAAAATAACCAAACTGCATGCGTTCCGAAAATTACGAAAAACATTTGTGTTGCTATACAAAGTGGTAATAATGACAATAGTGCAATTGGGACTAAGATTATATTGCATTCATCTTTCAGTGATGGTTCAAGATATATGAAACAAAATTATCTTGACGCAATGACATTAGGCCAAAAGCTTGGATACCCCGATCTGTTCATAATATTTACATGCAATCCTAAATGGCCAGAAATACATGAAGCTTGCATCTTAATAATCTATTATCAAAAAGTGGACATGACATTGTAACAAGAATATTTAAAATGAAATTAGATTTTTTTATCAGATTTGTGAGAAACTCAAATCCTTGGAATGATTTCTGCAGTATCGATATATCAAATATTAGATATGTTATCTCATTCCATTATAGAAGTCGAATTAATCTTTAATGACCATTATTCTTTCGTAGTGTTTTACTCGATAGAGTTCCAAAAATCTGGCCTTCCTAATGCACACATGTTATTGTTTCTCAAAAGACCATATATGCTGCCAACCCCTAAAAACATAGATGTTATTATCTTCGTAAAGATCCTAGATGTAAAAATAAACCCTTTATTATATGAAGTCGTTCACGATATATACAATGGTTCATGGATCTTATGGTCTGGCACATAGATCATTTCCATGTATAGAACCAGGAAAATGCATGAAAAGATTCCCTAGAAAATTCACTGACTCTATATATTTATTGACCCCGAAGGTTTCCTTATTGAAAAACGACTATATAATACTAGATTTGTGATTAAGAATGACATTCCATGGGACAATCGTTGTACCATACAATGTAAATATTTTGCTACAACACAGAGCATGTATAAACATAGAATGGTGCATCCAGAGCAAAGCATTTAAATATTTATTTAAATACATTAATAGAGGCTTGATAGGATGACATCAAGTATCTCAAAATCATGGATCAAAACAATATGTTAACAAAATTAGAAACTACTTCAACTGCATATATATATATATATATATATCATGATGTAAAGTTTGCTGGAAAATATTTGAATTTGACATCCATTATAGAAGTATTCATGTGGAACATCTGGGATTTCACTTGCTAGGAAAACAAAACATCGTCTTTCATGAAGAAAAACCATTAGGTGAAACTGTATCTAAGAAAAATATTCATTTGTCTATGTTTACAGAATAGTTTAAATGCAATTCAATATACTCAAATTCCTTGAATTGACATATATCGATTTTTCAACTAAATTCGTATAGAATGCCAAGAGAAAAATGGACATTAAGACAAAATGGTTATGCATACGAATGATTATAATGTAATACCAACTGTTGGTGAAGCATGCTACCTACGAATGTTGTTAAACAAAACCACCTGACCAACATTGTTTGAACAATTAAGACTCGTGCACCATATAACATACACAACATTCAAAGATACACGTCGTGCACTTGTTATACTAGATGAAATTTTAAAATCTCAATTGACGAGGTTAAATTGTTTTAAATGTTACTTCCAGCGGTACACCTTCACTACTATTGCTAGGAGAAAGAAAAACACATTCTCACTTTGCAATACCAATATACATAACCGAAAAATCTACATGTAATATAAAACTAGGAACATATCTTATTGAATTGATCAAAGAAACGAAATTTATAATCTGAGATGAAGCCTCTATGATACATAGACATTGTTTCGAAGGACTTGACAAAACTGTAAAAAACATAATGCATACAATTGATAAAAAACTACTCACAAAGCCTTTTAGCGGTAAGACAATTGTTCTCGACGGTGATTTCCTATAAATTCTACCTGTAATATCTAAAGGCACTATAAAACACACTGTTAGAGCATGTATAAACTCTTCTTATCTTTGGAATCATTGTCGTGTACTGAAATTGCAAATTAACATGCGTTTGTCTCTCAACACAACCCAATATAATCAGTGTGAAACTCAACAATTTTTCAAGTGGATTTTACGACTAGATGATGGAAAACTATCGGATGGAGAATGTTTAATAGACATGTCGTCAGATATTCTATTAACGAAAGGCGAAGATCCTATACATGCAATTGCTAATCACGTGCGAGGATTTGAGTAACCAAATTCCAAGAATGTAATATTTTCGAGAATGTGTTATACTTTGTCCTACAAATGAATTGATAGCTGAGATAAATACAATATTACCGCAAATTATGTCTGGTAAAACTATTGAATATCTTAATTCAAATAGCATCATATCTTCTAATAGTAAAGCAAATGAAGAAAATGATTTATACAATATAGAATTCCTTAATGCCACAAAATGTTCCGGCATCCCAAATTATCATCCACAACTAAAACTAGGTATGCATATTATGTCATTGTGAAATATTGAACAATCAATTGGTTTACGTAACGACACCTATCTACAGATAATACAATTTAGTAAAAATATTATTGAAGACAAAATTAGTACTGGAACACGGGACGAAAACAAAACTTTCATACCAAAAATACCGCTAATACCTTCTAACACAATATTACCATTTCGATTTAAACCTAAATAATTTTCCATAGCACCATACTTTACAATGATTATTAATAAAAGTTAAGGACAACCTTGGCAAGATTGGGATACCATGACATGTTTTCAATCATATAACAATATCAAATATCAAGAGTAAAAACTAAAAAAGACCTTGATATACTAATTCTAAACGATGACGAAAACTATAATACGCCAATTATTAATGTTAGTATTAAAAAAAGTTTACCATAATATCTAAACCTATACCAATTTAACAATTTGTTAATTCAAATAATATTTTTATATTAATATATTACATACGTACATTTCTCAGGTTTATTTTTCTATCTATGTAAAATCTCGCGCCAAGGGCGGATGATTTGTAAACGGAAATGAGTTGGTAGATTTGGCTGTGAACAACATTAGGATTGTGCTGTCACTCGTAATTTGATTTCCGATTTTCTATGCTGGATGATTTGTAGACGTCCGATGGAGTTTCTGTACCGATTGATTTGGGACTTCAATTCGGGCCGTTAGATATATGCTAATATCGACAATGTCATTTGGATCGTTGGATTGGTTTGACAAATAGTGTGGGTCTATAAAAAAACATGTTTTTTTTTCTAAAGCACTGTAGGGCCCAGGGAAGAAAATATTTCTTTCTTTCTGCCTCTAATATATATATTAAAATGTATATTATGTTTAATTTATAAATAATAACAATACTTTCAGAAAAGTTTTAAAAAGATATGTGGTTTAAAACAAAATATTCAAACTCTTAATAATTAATATATAATATATTATATTTAATTTAATAAATTGTTATTACGTTCATTTGTAAACATGTTTTATTATGTTAATATAGTTTTATATGTATTTGAGTTTTAAAAAATAAAATATATTATTATATTTTTTATGAACATAAATTTGAAGTGTAGTGTGATGTGATTTAATATAAAAATAAAATCGAAACTAAAAATTGATTTTTTAATAATTTTATAAAATTGAAACTATTGTAAAAGAAATAGAACAATATTAAGAGAAGAGAGCAGGAGAGAGGAGGAGATAATTCTTATTGAAGAATGATTCTCAAGTGTACATTTACAAATGAAGTTGCCTCTATTTATAGGCTTACAAGGATAGATGTCATTGTATGACTTGTCTCTATAGGGGAAGGTAGAACACAAAAGATTTTATATTAACATATGACCACTCAAAAGTAATATAATATTCCATAACATTAATATAAGAGATTATTTAATTTTAAAACTAGCACCTAGAAATCATAAAAATACATTTAAAAAATAAAATTTCATAATCTCCATACTAGTGGTACGTAGTTGTATAATGCACATCTAAATTAATGAGTAAAATTATTAATTCAGATGTATTTTATAATAACATAAGATCATACAATTTCTTTGCCATGTGAATTTTTTTTACAATGCAACTTCAATGATTTTATGTGTAATGTAGATTCAACAATGCCTATAGACATTACAACAACCTTCGCCATTACAAACGAATATCAGGTCATCACATTGCTACATTTCAAGTTCAACTACAATCTCCTCCCCAACCCTCAGCGCCATCAAACATACTAAGTCAATATATCTTCTTCAACAATTCTTTTTTTTTTAACTTACAAACTCATTTTAATATATTAAATATCAAATAGGATATTAATTACAAAAAAAAAATCATGTTACCATGACCTCGACGATCCCACATTCAAATGCATACATTATCAGGCATCTATGTGGTACTCTAAACGAATAAACAAAAACAGAAACATGATCTTTCTAAAATTCTCCTTATGATGTCTACAAGGAAAAAAAAAATTCCTCCAATGCCCGAATTACTCTCATTCTTACACAATATGTTACACATACATCAAGAAACAAATATTTCAAAAACATATACGAGCATACAATATGATGTTTGCATTCACATCTATGTGAAGTAAATAGATACGTCAGTTTATTATAACCAAAGGCCATATATATACAAAATTCATGGATAAAACTACCGCAAGATTGGCATTGTACTCCCAACGGATCGTGACTAACAAAAATTTACACAAATTTTATATCCATGACACAGACCTTGAAATAGATAACAGATTCTCTCCACTCAGGTTAGTACTCTAAAAATGCATACCATACATTACTCATTATTTCTTTATTTAATGTTAATGAAATACACTACTTATATACAACTCCGATGTATCCCATCCGTCAACTGTTAGATGTAGTGAATACTATTAAACAAATATTGGATCACTCAACCCCTATGCAAAAGTATTTCACTTTGCTCGATATAGGCTACTATAGTCAGATCCAATCCATCTAATGCTTTGCTTAATAGCTTCACAAAATAACAAAGGTTGCTACTTTATTAGTTTATGATTTTGATGAATCGTTGCCAACTTGAGATATAATACTAAAAACATAACAATGATTTCATTCGGATTAATTAATTACATACTTCTTATCTACCCCTGCAATATCCACTTTTGTCTCCATACTATGAAGATGGTTACCATATAGATTTATAATTAAGGCCATACATATATACAACTAAAAAACCTAGAACATGTAAAGGCATACATGAACTTATGGCTTATCGTCTACAAATTTGCTCAACAAAAGCATATACATTATGGTGTTTCAGGTCGATTATTCTAACAATTCATCGTTGATAGATATTATATGGTTGAATCAGAAAGAATTGCATTTATACAAAATAACCAAACTGCATGCGTTCCGAAAATTACGAAAAACATTTGTGTTGCTATACAAAGTGGTAATAATGACAATAGTGCAATTGGGACTAAGATTATATTGCATTCATCTTTCAGTGATGGTTCAAGATATATGAAACAAAATTATCTTGACGCAATGACATTAGGCCAAAAGCTTGGATACCCCGATCTGTTCATAATATTTACATGCAATCCTAAATGGCCAGAAATACATGAAGCTTGCATCTTAATAATCTATTATCAAAAAGTGGACATGACATTGTAACAAGAATATTTAAAATGAAATTAGATTTTTTTATCAGATTTGTGAGAAACTCAAATCCTTGGAATGATTTCTGCAGTATCGATATATCAAATATTAGATATGTTATCTCATTCCATTATAGAAGTCGAATTAATCTTTAATGACCATTATTCTTTCGTAGTGTTTTACTCGATAGAGTTCCAAAAATCTGGCCTTCCTAATGCACACATGTTATTGTTTCTCAAAAGACCATATATGCTGCCAACCCCTAAAAACATAGATGTTATTATCTTCGTAAAGATCCTAGATGTAAAAATAAACCCTTTATTATATGAAGTCGTTCACGATATATACAATGGTTCATGGATCTTATGGTCTGGCACATAGATCATTTCCATGTATAGAACCAGGAAAATGCATGAAAAGATTCCCTAGAAAATTCACTGACTCTATATATTTATTGACCCCGAAGGTTTCCTTATTGAAAAACGACTATATAATACTAGATTTGTGATTAAGAATGACATTCCATGGGACAATCGTTGTACCATACAATGTAAATATTTTGCTACAACACAGAGCATGTATAAACATAGAATGGTGCATCCAGAGCAAAGCATTTAAATATTTATTTAAATACATTAATAGAGGCTTGATAGGATGACATCAAGTATCTCAAAATCATGGATCAAAACAATATGTTAACAAAATTAGAAACTACTTCAACTGCATATATATATATATATATATATATCATGATGTAAAGTTTGCTGGAAAATATTTGAATTTGACATCCATTATAGAAGTATTCATGTGGAACATCTGGGATTTCACTTGCTAGGAAAACAAAACATCGTCTTTCATGAAGAAAAACCATTAGGTGAAACTGTATCTAAGAAAAATATTCATTTGTCTATGTTTACAGAATAGTTTAAATGCAATTCAATATACTCAAATTCCTTGAATTGACATATATCGATTTTTCAACTAAATTCGTATAGAATGCCAAGAGAAAAATGGACATTAAGACAAAATGGTTATGCATACGAATGATTATAATGTAATACCAACTGTTGGTGAAGCATGCTACCTACGAATGTTGTTAAACAAAACCACCTGACCAACATTGTTTGAACAATTAAGACTCGTGCACCATATAACATACACAACATTCAAAGATACACGTCGTGCACTTGTTATACTAGATGAAATTTTAAAATCTCAATTGACGAGGTTAAATTGTTTTAAATGTTACTTCCAGCGGTACACCTTCACTACTATTGCTAGGAGAAAGAAAAACACATTCTCACTTTGCAATACCAATATACATAACCGAAAAATCTACATGTAATATAAAACTAGGAACATATCTTATTGAATTGATCAAAGAAACGAAATTTATAATCTGAGATGAAGCCTCTATGATACATAGACATTGTTTCGAAGGACTTGACAAAACTGTAAAAAACATAATGCATACAATTGATAAAAAACTACTCACAAAGCCTTTTAGCGGTAAGACAATTGTTCTCGACGGTGATTTCCTATAAATTCTACCTGTAATATCTAAAGGCACTATAAAACACACTGTTAGAGCATGTATAAACTCTTCTTATCTTTGGAATCATTGTCGTGTACTGAAATTGCAAATTAACATGCGTTTGTCTCTCAACACAACCCAATATAATCAGTGTGAAACTCAACAATTTTTCAAGTGGATTTTACGACTAGATGATGGAAAACTATCGGATGGAGAATGTTTAATAGACATGTCGTCAGATATTCTATTAACGAAAGGCGAAGATCCTATACATGCAATTGCTAATCACGTGCGAGGATTTGAGTAACCAAATTCCAAGAATGTAATATTTTCGAGAATGTGTTATACTTTGTCCTACAAATGAATTGATAGCTGAGATAAATACAATATTACTGCAAATTATGTCTGGTAAAACTATTGAATATCTTAGTTCAAATAGCATCATATCTTCTAATAGTAAAGCAAATGAAGAAAATGATTTATACAATATAGAATTCCTTAATGCCACAAAATGTTCCGGCATCCCAAATTATCATCCACAACTAAAACTAGGTATGCATATTATGTCATTGTGAAATATTGAACAATCAATTGGTTTACGTAACGACACCTATCTACAGATAATACAATTTAGTAAAAATATTATTGAAGACAAAATTAGTACTGGAACACGGGACGAAAACAAAACTTTCATACCAAAAATACCGCTAATACCTTCTAACACAATATTACCATTTCGATTTAAACCTAAATAATTTTCCATAGCACCATACTTTACAATGATTATTAATAAAAGTTAAGGACAACCTTGGCAAGATTGGGATACCATGACATGTTTTCAATCATATAACAATATCAAATATCAAGAGTAAAAACTAAAAAAGACCTTGATATACTAATTCTAAACGATGACGAAAACTATAATACGCCAATTATTAATGTTAGTATTAAAAAAAGTTTACCATAATATCTAAACCTATACCAATTTAACAATTTGTTAATTCAAATAATATTTTTATATTAATATATTACATACGTACATTTCTCAGGTTTATTTTTCTATCTATGTAAAATCTCGCGCCAAGGGCGGATGATTTGTAAACGGAAATGAGTTGGTAGATTTGGCTGTGAACAACATTAGGATTGTGCTGTCACTCGTAATTTGATTTCCGATTTTCTATGCTGGATGATTTGTAGACGTCCGATGGAGTTTCTGTACCGATTGATTTGGGACTTCAATTCGGGCCGTTAGATATATGCTAATATCGACAATGTCATTTGGATCGTTGGATTGGTTTGACAAATAGTGTGGGTCTATAAAAAAACATGTTTTTTTTTCTAAAGCACTGTAGGGCCCAGGGAAGAAAATATTTCTTTCTTTCTGCCTCTAATATATATATTAAAATGTATATTATGTTTAATTTATAAATAATAACAATACTTTCAGAAAAGTTTTAAAAAGATATGTGGTTTAAAACAAAATATTCAAACTCTTAATAATTAATATATAATATATTATATTTAATTTAATAAATTGTTATTACGTTCATTTGTAAACATGTTTTATTATGTTAATATAGTTTTATATGTATTTGAGTTTTAAAAAATAAAATATATTATTATATTTTTTATGAACATAAATTTGAAGTGTAGTGTGATGTGATTTAATATAAAAACAAAATCGAAACTAAAAATTGATTTTTTAATAATTTTATAAAATTGAAACCATTATATAAATATATTGACATATACCGTGTGCAAGATAAATTCCGCCTGAAATTTTGAAGCAATTGTTGAAGTCGGAGATGAATGCAAGAATCAATTCTAGGGTTTCATTGTTGGTCAAAAAATGATAGAGAAAACATTGAAATAATAACACAATTAATTATGTCGTATATTAGGTTAGGAAAGAGAAAAAATATTTTTTTTGTTAATAAAAAAGATAAAATTAATAATACATCTCATAATTTCTGTATTATAGTCACTAAACGTAATAAAATAATCACTAATCAAGAAATACATTTAACTAATATTAAAACTAACTAATTAAGAAATACATAGAAAAAATAAATACAAATTAACAAAATGTTAAACCTTTTGTTAATTTGTGTTGCAGATGAGTAAAAGTCAAGTATTTGTGTTGGAGAAAGAGATTATGTGAATATATCTGCTAATTGATTGTTTTATTTTACATGAAACATCTTCAAAAATCTATTATTTATTTTTTTATGGATTACATGATAATCTATCTTTATGTGTTTTGTTTTTTAATAATATACGATATTGTTTGTGATATGCAATGTAGCTATATTGTCACAAAATACAAAGATGATTCAAAAATTGGTATAGATAATTCACAAAGCATTGCATGTAGCTTTGGTCATGGCCTTGTATTCTACCTCGATACTGCTGCAAGAGATTGTCATTTGTTTCTTGGTATTTCAAGAAATTAAAGATTCACCTAACACACAATATTAAAGATTCACCTAACCCATGTCAGAACTTTTTGAATTTACACAAGACGTCCAATCTACATATGTACAAGTTTCTAGATGCAAATCAATAGAAGCATTATAAAATAGCCTTTGACCTAGTTTATTGTTTAGATAACGTAATATTCTGTGAGGAATGAAAAGATGCAAATATCTCGGCTTAGACATATATTAACTAAGTTTTATTAATAGAATAATAAATATTTGGACGAATCATATTGACATAGATAAGTTTAGCAATCAACTTCCTAAATAAAAATGAATCATCTAATAGATTACCTTCCTATTGCTAGAATTTCATATTTATTTCAGTGGAAATTAAAACTGGTTTGCATCTAAATATCGAATTTTTTCTAGTAATTCTAGTGCATACTTTCGTTGTGATAAAAAAACATGTTTTTGACTGCGATATCTCAAGTCCAAGAAAGAATTTACAACTGGCAAAATTCTCAACGTTAAAAGCAGATTGTAAGACTATTTTAGAGAAGATATTGCTGCAACATTGTCACTAACAATCAAAATATCATCGATATATACAAGTAAAACCATAAAATAAATAGTAGAATTACTTAAAAATAAATAGTGGTATGATGATGATTGTTTGAAACCAGAAGTTATCAAGACAGTTGAGAAATTTTTTTACTGCTATCTTGATGCTTGTTTAAGTCCATACATTGACTTATGTAACTACCTTACAACATTGTCAAGAAAAATTCAATTTTATTGGGAATATAACCAGGAGGCAGTGTTATATACAGTTCTTCATTAAATCATCTTGTAAAAAAACATTTGTTACATCAGTTTGTTCAATATACCAATTATATATAACAACTAATGATAAAATAATACGAACAGTGACAGTTTCACCACTGGAGTAAAGGTATATACATAATCTAAACCATCCCTTTGTGTGAAGCCTTTAGCAACCAATCATGCTTTGTACCTATATGTAGTTCCATCGACTTTATGTTTAATTTTATAAATCCATTTACATCCTATTGTTTTTTTTTTAAATTTCTAGGCAAGCTACAAACTATCCAAGTATTGTTTTTAAATAAGGTATTTAATTCTTCTTGCATTGCAATATGCCATTTATCATGTTTAATAGTTGTACAATAACTTTTTTTTTATGTTTCAATTGAGATGTTTAAAGCAAAAAAAAATCAGTTTTGGATAATTGATTATATGATATATAAGAAGTGACAAAAGGTTGACTGAGAAACTCGAATATAAGAAGTGATATGATAAAAGGTTGACTGAGAAATTAGATAGAAGAATGATGTAACAAGGAACAATGGTAATCATATAGGTAAGCTTTCTTAACAGTTCAAACTAGTCTACTAGACGCTATTGAATTGGAATTATGATGGTATATATATGAGCAGAAGGAACATGATTTGTAAGAATGGTTGGTGAGAAATCTGTATCAATAGGATTATTAATGATTAAGCCAGATATATGAATTGGTAAAATTGAATTAGAAAGTCGTTTCAAAATATTTGAAGAAGTAGTTTTACTTTGAAAAGGAAAAACAATTTCATGGAAGACTACAATTCTTGAAATAAAAATAATAATTTATTAGTTGTAAGATCTAATATTTTATAACCCTAGTAGTCGTGAAGATATCCTAGAAAAATAGAGGAATTTGATCTAAATGTAAATTTATGTCTATCAAAATGTGGATGCAACACAAAAACACCAAAAAACTTTTAAATGATCAAAGATACTATATTTACCTTTAACGCTTCATAAGGAGTCTTGTTACTCAGTATTGCTCTTGGAGTCCTATTGTCTATACTACAATGGACACATAATCCTCCCAATACTCAACGAAAATGTTAGATTGGAAAAAAGGGCCATAGCTACATTCAATTTATGTTGATGTTTCCGCTCCACAACAAAATTTTGTTATGGAGTGTAAGCAGATAAGAAAAAATGTATAATTCCATTGGAAGAAAGTGGTTTAAAGTGAAATTCATGTGCATGTTCTATTCTTATATTTTTTTTGTACAATTAAATTGTGTTTAAAAAAGTTTATAAAATGAGAAAATATCGTGAAAGTCAGTCTCGTTTATCCTTGTCATAAAGATTGATGATTATAAAAATAAACTACAATGTAGTTGAAAATTGCATGACTCATTTTACAGAACCATGCGTGAATATTTACCAGAAAATAATCAAGCTCTTGAGACATGTTATGAAGCTAAGAATATATTAAAAGATTTGAGAATACCATATGAGAAAATTGATATTTGTGGAAATAGTTACATGTTGTTTGGGAAGAAAATAAAAACCTGTTAAAATGTAGATTTTGTGGTACAAAGAGATTTCGTCCAAAAAACCATTTTCACGAAACTATATACATACAAAAAGATTTTTTATATGCATGTAGCAAACAATATTGAGAAAGTTATATGAATAAAAAACACCGATGCAACAATGAGATGACACAAAACACTCGACGGGGCGAAGGAATAATGCAACATCCATTGGATGGTAAGGTTTGGAAGGATATCAATGAAATACTTCCTGAGTTTGTGTATGAAACGAGAAAAGTTTATATTTTTTTCTGTGCACCGATGGTTTTAGTCTATATGGACAATCCAAAAGTCAATATTCTTTATGACATGTGTTTTGTCTCTATATAATTTATCGATATGTGTCTGAAAAGAAAATTCATGTTTATCATGTTGTTGATTCTATGACTAGAATATCTGAAGAAAACTTTTTGATGTCTTTCTGAAATCCATCGATCATGGAACTAAGAGATTTGTGGAACAATGTAATTATTACATATGACATACATACGAAGTAAAAATTCATATTGAAATCGATCTTGTTGTTGACAATCAGTCACTTATCTGGCTATGAAATATTATCTAGATGGAGCACGTACGGAGACTGACATGTCCATTTGTATGGATGATACATATTCATTTCGTCTAGTACATGGAAAGAAACCATGTTGGTTTGATTATCATAGAAGATTTCTTTCTTGTGGAAATACATTCAGAAAAGATAAGAAATATTTTCGAAAGAATATGGTACAAAAAGAAGAGGCACCATGCATGCAAACAAAATAACGACTAAACACAATGGCATGTTTATAAGAATCAGTGGATTATGACGGACATTGTAAGCATCGAAACCACAAGGCCAAGGTGAATGACATAACTAGTATAAACGTAATATATTTTTTGAAACTACCATGTTTGAAATCACTCATATTGTGTCATATTTTGGATGTTATTCATATTGAAAACACCTTTTTCGATAACATCATCAAAATTGTTTTGAATGTAACGACAAAAAGGAAGGACAACATACAATCAAGTAAAGATTCAAAGATAATATGTTGAAGAATCTCCTCGTGATCTCCATCTACGTCAGTTCTTGCCAGAATCTCCTCGCGATTTGTATCAATCAAACGAATCGGCTGCGGATGATTGGGTTGCAACGGATATTCTTTATCATCAGAGCTTATAATCCCTCGTGGCTTGATCTTTACTACGGCCCATCGCTCATCTCTTCGACGTTTCAATGTTGTTGGATATTGTACGTAACATAATTGATTGGCGTGACTGTGATGAATGGATCATACTTACCATAATGTAGTGCCAGATTGACGTTAATTCCTCCACAACGGGTTTTCGTATTCCACGTCCTACAGTGGGGTCAAATCACTGACATTTAAAAAGCATCACCTTCAACCCAACGAGATCGAGATATTCCACTTGTATGATTTGGTGCAAAATTCCGTAGAAGTTATCACCCTCTATATCACTATTAACGCAAACGCCATAATTGTATGTGCTTCTATGTTTTCCATGTTCGTACGTGTGGAACGTGTAGCCGCAAGTAAACAAGATTGGCCAACACATGACATTTCGTGCGGGACCATTAGCCAAATCTTTAACCACGTAGGAAGTCTTTCCTCAGAGCATTTCACCTGTATGTATTATAAAAACAAATTAATACTTTATGATAAATGTAATTAATTTCAATAGATATGTACACAAGTACTAAAATAGTCTCTCAACCACGAGCCATAATGTTGAACTTTCATGTCTGTGAGTTCATTTGCATTTAGATGAGGATATGTATCAAGTACTTGTTCATCAAATATCCTGAATAATGAAAATACGTTAAATTTGAATATATATATATATATATGTAATAGATTGAAATTAATATGTACGAGTATGTACCTTTCGAACTGTAATAACTCTTGAAAATTTAGTAGTATATATGTGTGGACGTGATTATACTCCTTTGGTGTTAACCAATATTCCTCGGATTTACCTCCTATACATCCAATCGGTGTAAACATTTCAGGAATTGAGCCAAATTGCGGATTATATTGGTACAGATAGTTTGTGTGATCATCCGTTGTACGTCGTTCTTTCATTTGACCTTTTGGTTTATAGATAGTTTGTGTGATCATCCGTTATACCAGTTATGCCATTCACCTTGACCTTTTGGTTTACGATGCCCACGATCTCCACCGCATTCAACCGATTCTTGTGTTCAATCTTTCGTAAAGGATTTGTGTTCCGGTTTGCATGCACGGTGCCTCTTCTTTTTGTACCACGTTCTTTCGAAAATGTTTTTTTATCTTTCCGGAAAGCATGGCCACGAGGAAGAAATCTTCTATGACAATCAAACCAACATGGTTTCTTACCATGTACTAGTCGAAATGAATATGTATCCTTCATACAATATGGACATGCAAATCTTTCGTACGTGCTCCATCCAGATAACATTCCATAGGTAGGAAAATCGCCAATTGTCCACAACAAGACCGCTTTCAATGTGAAATTTTGCTTAGTAATGACGTCATAAGCAAGGATTCATTCGTTCCACAATTGTCTTAATTCCTGAATTAAGGGCTGTAAAAAGACATCGAAACTTTTTTTCGGATGTTCTGGTCCTGGAATCAGCAACGTCAAAAACATTACCTCTCTTTTCAAACACATCTCGGAAGGTAAATTATACGAAGACAAAATCACCGGCCACAGAGAATATTGACTTCCAGATTTTCCATAGGGACTAAAACCATCCGTGCACAAGCAAAGATAAGTGTTTCTCGTTTCATATGCGAACTTGGGAAATATTTCATTGAAATCTTTTCAAGCCTTACCATCTGATGGATGTTGCATTATACCTTCGGTCGTTGAGTGTTCCACGTGCCATCTCATTGCTGCAGTGGTTTTTTCGATTCATATAACCTTCTCAACCTGTTTGCTACAGACATACAGAATATTTTCTTGTATGGTACATATTTACGTGAAGATGGTTTTTTAGGCCGAAATCTGCTTGCACCGCAAAACTTGCATTCCAACAAGTCTTTATCATTTCTCTAAAACAACATGCAACTGTTTCTACAAACATCAATTTTTTCATGTGGTATTCCCAAATCTTTAACACATTCTTTGTTTCGTAGTATGTCTCAAGAGCTTGATTATTTTTCGGTAAATAGTCTCGCATTGTTTTGCAAAATGAATCCATGCAATTTTCAGTCACATTGTAGCTTGTTTTAATACTCATCAATCTTGAAGATAAAGATAAACGAGACCGACCTTTACGACAACCTTCATATATAGGTTGTTTCGTTGAATCCAATAGGTTGAAGAATCGACGTGCATCGATGTTCGTTATCTCTTCATGCGTTTGTTCATTAACAGCTCTAGGAAAAGCATCTGACACAATTTCCACATATGGATTGATCGTTGATGCTTCGTAAATAATTTCTTCATTTCGTTCTACTTGTGCATCTTGCACAATATCTCTAACATCGCAATTTTCATCGTGAAAAAACCAAATTTCGTAGTTTTCAACGAAACCTACCTTATAAAGATGTTTGCAAATAATTTCTTGACTTCGATACTTCATGTTTTTGAATCTTTTGCATGGACATAACATTGTCTTGCGTTCTTGACACAAAGGCTGCATCGCTGCAAAACTCATGAATTGCTCCAATCCGTGTAAAAATTCTTGCGTAATCTCTTCGGTTATAGGATCTTTTCTTCTATACATCCACTCTCTCGATCTATATATATTTCGATTTGAAGAAGACGACATTTTTTTGAAAATATTTTTGTTATTGATAGTTTGATGCACTCTTTGGTATGATCTAAACAGTGAACATTCCAACAGACATCCGTTGGAAATTGCAATGGATGACCGTTGGAGGTTCACGTGAATTTATTTAAACCAGTGAATCTCGAAATTTACAATTTCAACGGGTATCTGTTGCCAATTGTAACGGGCATCCGTTACAAATGCCAACGGATGCCCGTTGAAATCATAATCAATGGATTAGTGCCCGTTGAAAGTGCTTACAAATCCGTTATTTTTGTATATTACAATATTTAGATCTTATGAATTATGATTTTGTAATTATAATTGATTTCATGTCGAACTCAAGCGGTGAACAAAAACCGAAATGACGCGAAATATGTAATCGAACTCAAGCGGTGAACAAAAATCGAAATGACGTGAAATATGTAATCAAAAGTTAAACTACATTTTCATTAAGTTTTCTTTCAATTACGCTATAACATATTGTAACAATAACCTAAGGAAAAAACATTTAGGAAATGGCTTCAACTCAAAGGCAAAGTGGTGAACTCGACTCGGATCCTCTCCGTCGACACCTCCGTCATCAAAACCAACATCTTTACGTCTATTACCGAATTCAAAACAACCCTTGTAAACTGCATCACTGCCAGGAATCCTTTTCCCGATCCCGGCGGTGGAACAGTTTATAAAAGTTGTTTTGGATTCAACAATAGATATTAAGATGCTTGTTATTGATGATTTGAGGTAACCTTAGGTTCCGATATAAATAGTAAACATTCCAACGGACATCCGTTGGAAATTGCAATGGATTCCCGTTGCTCGATCGCGGGAATTTATTTCGACCGGTGAACCTCGAAATTTACAATATCAACGGGCATCCGTTGCAATTGCTAACGAGCATTCGTTACAATATGCAACGGACGTCCGTTGTAATTCTTTTCTCGGCTTCTAACGGGTCTTCCAACGGAGTTTGCCAACGGATTATATCCGTTACGATCCGTTAAAAATTGCGACATATTTCAACGGATATAGCAAAGGAAAGAATCCGTTACAACTCCGTTGAAATTTGTAACGGATTGCAACGGATGTAGGCCCGTTGAAATTTGTAACGGATTGCAACGGATGTAGGCCCGTTGAAAATATCAAAAAATATGTTACAATCCATTGCTAATTGCGTCCAATGGACGGATCCGTTGCCCCGTCCGTTGGACGCAATTAGCAATGGATTGTAACATGAATCTTCTATATCTGTTAATTTTACAAACATAACATGAATCTTCTATATCTGTTAATTTTGCAAACATAACATGAATATTCTATATCTGTTATTTATGCATCCTTACTAATATAATGTAAAGAATGGAAACAAGTTGACAAGATGTATGTGAATGTATAGTTACCTACTTTGGGATGGTAAAGAGTGGATGAATTTTTTAAATTTTGATTATTGGAGGAAACCTGAGTCATATTTGTTGAAGTTGTTAAAGAACTAAGATGGGATACTAATTGTTGCCTGGAGTAAATAATCCACTAGTAGGGGCATTCAAATAAGGATTCACTACTATAAATTTTTTATTTAGGGATAAAATTTTCGGATGGAAATTTTATCCGTTACGATCCGTTATAATTTTAAAACAAACTTCTTTCTGTCTCTGATTTCTAGATAGATTAAGGACGCACCATTAGTTTATCTTTAATTTTCAGATGGATTAAGAACACACCATTCATTCGTCTCTATTTTCTGGACGGATAAACGATGCATCATCAATTCGTCTCTAATTTCTGGGCGGATTAAGAACGCACCATTAATTCATCTCTATTTCCGGACGGATTAACACCGCACCATCAATCTGTCCCTAATTTTCGGACGAATTCTATAAATTTGTATTTTTTTTTTTTTTGTAAAACAATTTTCAGTCAGACAAAAAATCTGTATGGATTTTTTTACAGAAAAAATAAAAAGTAAAAAATAATATAAAATAGAAATAGAAATTTATAGAATCCGACTGGAATTAGGGAAAATTTTTTTAATATGTCCGGAATTAGAGACAGATCTTGTCAATCTATCCAGAATTAGGGACAGATTTTTTTTACTTCGTTCAGAATTAGAGATAAATTTTTAATTCGTCTAAATTAGGGACGAATTTTGTTAATCCGTTCAAAATTAGGGACTAATTTTTTCTATTCCGTCCGAAATCATGGAAAAATTTTTCAATCTGTCTGGAATTAGAAAATTTAAGATTATATTTCTATTAGTGATTAGCAGATTGTAATATTTCTATTGATTCTTGTGAAATAAAATGAATACAAGGATGATATGATTATGTAGTAAAAGAGTTAGGTGTAGAATTAATTGAATAAGTATTCTATAACCCGAAGGATAACCATATAATTTGTAACACTTTGTTACAAGATGATCAACAAGACCATAATGGGAACAAATCGATTTTTGTTTTAATTGAGTTGTATTATTATTAGGGCCTCTAGTTTAAAACAGCTGTTAGAGTATGAAGTAGTTGAATTATTAGGACTTTTAATAGTTTGAAAAATCAAAGATTCTAGAGGAGAGAAAACTCTTCTTTGTTGTATATCTTGAACTTCCAAACTTAAGACTTTTTGAAAGACATGGTAATGGGTCCATCAAAAGGATTTGTCTCATAACAAGAGCATAACAATTATTAAGACCAATTTAAAATTTGAGTAGATACGTTATTCTCTTTCGGTAATATGTTTTTAAAAGTTGATATTCAGATTTATCACAAAACATGAAGGAAATCCTCTAAACTTTTTAATTCTTGCCAAAGTGTTATTAATTTAGTATAATATACATTAAAATCCATATGAATTATTATTGAAGATTTTATAATTCTTGTTCAATGCTAAAAATGTGTGGCATATTAATATAATATGGATGTCTTGCCAAATTTCAGATGCACTTTCACATGAACAATACTAATTTCTATATCTTTTGAAACATAATTAATGATCCAGAAAGACACAATATCATTGTATCTCATCTACGTTTCATATTATGTATTAGAAAAAAAATGAACATAAAATATCTATCACAAATTTGAATTTGTTGTGATCCTTAAGCGTCATGATCATCGACGATATTATGTGTTGCCATTGATTCTATATGTCAATTTGTCTGAGACTAACATAATGCAACCAATATCTTGTGTAAAAATATTAGTTTTTATAAGAATCTGAAACCTACATTGAATCTATAGAAGATTTATAAACAAATACAAGATTATTAGTCATGATTCAGAAAATGAAAGAAAATACAAAAAAAAAAATGTCAAGAACTAGTGAATATGGACAAAAAATCGAAGATTTACTAAACAATAAAAATTAAATAGGGATATGTAAAAATCCAAGAGAATAAAACAACAAATCGAAAGTAGTGTACCGTGTACTAGTGTTAACAAAAAATACGTTCTTTTTATTTAAAAAAAAAATAATAATGCATACCATAAATCTCACTAAAGCTAATATAATAAAAACTAATAAAAAAACTTACCTGTTAACTAATACAAGAATTAAACTAACTAATCAATAGATACAAAATAAAATTAAATACAAATTATAACAAAATCCTAATGTTTAATAAAATATGTTATATTATAATAGTTATTTTATCCAATTTATATTATCCTATTCCTAGAGGGAATAGAAGGAGCGTGAAACGAATATAATTTATAACTTTGGCATCTCTTTTCCTGTCAACACAATTATAAAGCAAAGAAAAGTTGAAGAAAATTATTTTGCTTTCTGTTAAATGCAAGAAACAAATGATATCATTTCTTCCTCAACAAGTTTGAAACCAAAAGGATGAAAGAAAATTCTCAATAACGAAAAAAAGTAAAAGTAAACACCCCACATAAAATTAATT
>CM071871.1:3935383-3984434 GCA_036759665.1 Gynandropsis gynandra
AAAATATTCTATATGACTGTTGGAAACAGGTTGAGAAGGTTATATGAATAAAAAACCGCTGCAACAATGAGATGGCACACATGACACTCAACGACCGAAGGTATAATGCAACATCCATCGGATGGTAAGGCTTGGAAAGATTTCAATGAGATATTTCCCGAGTTCGCGTATGAAACGAGAAACGTCTATATTTGCTTATGCACGGATGGTTTTAGTCCCTATGGACAACCTGGAAGTTGCAACCCGATCATCCGCAGCCAATTCGCTTAATTGATACAGATCGCGAGGAGATTCTTGCGAGAAATGACATAGACGGAGAACTCATACGCGATTATGAAGACGTTGAACCGGAAGATGCTGTGCCTTTGATATCTTGATAGGAAATGCACGATTAGATAGATCGGAGTTAGGTTTCGCAAGCTTGGAAGTTGCAACCCGATCATCCGCAGCCAATTCGCTTAATTGATACAGATCGCGAGGAGATTCTTGCGAGAAATGACATAGACGGAGAACTCATACGCGATTATGAAGACGTTGAACCGGAAGATGCTGAAGATTAAAACGATGATAAATTCAATGAACAATCGAAGGAAGACTCGCCCATCATTGAATCTACTGAAGAAGATATGTAAATACAATAATGTGTATGATGTGTAATAAATGTAGATGATGTGTAATGTACATGACGTATAACGTACATGATGTGTACTAATGTAGATGATGTGTAATCGAACAATCGAAATATTAATACAATCAAAAAATTTATATAAACTATGTTTAATGTATTAGAATTTAGAATTATCTATTACCCGTTGACACCCGAAATCGCTCCCGACACTTTAAAAGATTTCTAAATTTTCCTCATTTCCAACGGACAGGGGTTCGGTTGGTAAGTTGTAACGGACGCCCGTAAAAATATTTCTAACGGGCGTCCATTACAATTTTCTGACGAAGGGCCGTTGGAAAGTTTCTAACGGACATCCGTTAGAATATACCAACGGATGTCCGTTAGTCTAGGTAATGATGCCTACCCTAGTTTGCAGAGATTTCCAACGGCCATCCGTTGGAAATTCTAATGGATGCCCGTTGGAAATTTCGATATATATAAACCCGTTGAACAGTTCTTATTTCAAAACAAATCACAAACCAACACAAATCACAAACCCGATTCACCCACAAATAGGTAGTTTTCTTAGAGAAATGATGAGACCGAGACGTTTTATAGGTACCGGGGGTGTATTGACTGGTTCCGCGGGAGCTCCTCCCCCGCTGCCACCACCACCATATCGTCCTTCGTCACCAGAATCGGCACCGCCGATATTTGATGACGATGACGATATGATAGATATCGATTCGTTGATCGATGATTTGGTTGGGCGTCCAACCCTTCCGATCATCGATTTTTATTGTAAGTTTTTTTAATTAAATTTCAAAATTTTAGTTATATATATATATATATTATAAAACTAACAATTTTATAACTTTGTTTGCAGCGCTCATACAGATGGAAGCGAAAGGATACGTCGCGCATCTACACAGCATGGATGCGCGACATGCAGGTTCAGATGCGCCTAATGATGAACGCTGCGAGACGCAACTACTACGCCAATAATAGTAAACCGATATGGGCAATAGAAGCGGTCTTCAGCAAAATGATTCAGCATTGGGAGTCCCCTGATTTCAAGGCCAAGAGCGAGAAGGCAAAAAAATGTCGCTACAGTGAGAAGGTTACCGGAGATGGTCCGCATCGCCATACTTCGGGTCAAAATCCTTCCCGAAACGAAGAAAAGAATTGGTAAAATTTTTTTTATTTAAATTTTTTGTTTATTTAAATATTTATCTAACTACATTCATTTTTTATTATAGATGCAACGGATAGGAAGAGAACCGACTCTTCTTGAGCTGGTATTAGAAACTCATGCCAAGAAGAAGCCGGTTGTCGGGGAAGAGGCCGACGAATCCGAACTCGTCGATCCTCGAGCGGAGCGAACCTGCGAGCTGTGACCGAGAAGATCACACAACAATCTCAAGCTTGCGGTTCAAGCCCCGACGTACTAAGTCCCTTACAAAAGGACAAAATTTATTTAGAGGTAAAAGTTTATTATTTTATTTCTCGATTATTAATAAAATAATTTATTAAATCTAACGTTACTTTTGTTCTTCTTGTAGTCGGTGAGACCGTATAAGGGACGTCTATACGATCTCGGGGCGCTTCAAAAGGATATCGTCGAGGACGCCACGACAATACCTCCCGTATTGCAAGAGATTTTTTCGCAACAACGGCGAATCCAAGAGCTCGAAGCCAAAGTTCAGCACTTGGAGAGCGTCATCGAATGATGGGGCAAGGGAGGGGATCAACGTCGCAGCAGTCAGAACCGGGTCACGATTCAGATGCAACGCCATCTCGAGGTGATGGCGATCATATAGACGATATCGACCCCGCTGATTTAAACGAAATGTAATAGGATAGATTAATGTAGTTTTAGTTTTAGTTTTTTTGTGAACAATTTAATATTTTAATTAAAAACTTTTTATTTTAAAAAATATTTTTAATTTTAAAAATTTTATTTTTTTATTTTTTTTCAAGTGTTCCAACGGATGTCCGTTGACTCTATTTTCCCACCAAATGTTAACGAACGTCTGTCGCTCTTTCCCGCCACTTTGCAACGGACGTCCGTTGCTCTTTTCCGCCATTTTGCAACGGATGCCCGTTAGAAATCTAAATTCCCGCTCATTTTTCCCACGTAAATAGCAACGGATGCCCGTTGGAATGCTAAATTCCCGCTCATTTTCCCCGTGTGGATGGCAATGGACGTCCGTTGAAAGTTGTAATGGACAGAAAGTTGTAATGGACGCCCGTTGCCCTTTTCCAACGGCCCTCCATTGCAAATTTGCTACCGTTATCTGTTACAAATATTTCCAACGAGCGTCCGTTACCATGTTTCCAACGGAGTCGTCCGTTGAAATGTCCGTTACAATGTTGCAACGGATGTTATCCGTTGGAAGACCGTTGCGAATTGCAACGGATCGGAATTTCCAATGACCGATTCCCAATGGACGGAAATCCATTGCCATCCGTTGGAAAGAGCCCTTTCCAACGGAATTTAGGCATTTTCTAACAGATATGTCTGTTGGAAAATGCCTATTTTTTTGTAGTGATCGTGTTTGTATTTCGCGGCCTGATATCTTTCTTGGAGATTCCTTGGTTACACATGATGTTCTTAGGCCTTTCACTCCACTTGATACTCAGAATTGGATCGCATTCAATCACCAGTATGCCTTTCCCAGTAAATCTCAAGTTCTGATATCAACAAAGCCATGAACCTCAGCGAAATAGAATGGGTTTAGATTATTCACCAACTTAGCTCGAGAGGATTCGTGCCCTTTGCTATTGGCTTGCACTCGGTTCTCGATTGGATTACCACCAGAATCTGATGGCTATAACTGTTCTTGCCCTACCAAACTTGGCATCCTTATCTTCTGCTTCTCCATTGATATACACCATTGTAACATACCATATCATAGGTCAGCGGCTTAAGAGTAAAGATTTCGCTTCCATGCCAAATAAAGCTTCGCTCAACACACTGAGTCCCGACCAAGGTATTGAGATAACTAAAACAAATGTGAATTGCTCTCTCATATATCGATGGTCTCAGGAGTTCAATTGTCGCTCCAGATATGTTCTCTTCCACTAACTTTGTAGTTCACGGGATTTCTGATGTTCTTGATTTACCTCTGCAAAATGCAGCAGTTTAAGCCAGAGCATAATTGTACCTTTGTAGCGCGCCTTGATGTTTTCCCCTTCTTCAGATTGCATCTTCATATTTTTCGACTTTGCTTTTGCCATAGCTGGTGAATACAATGGTAAATGAAGACATAAGATTCATGGAAAAGAAAAATGAAGTACCGGATGCAGGGATACATACTTACCGTTGTTTTATCGAAGAACATGTGAGATAAATCTTTCCACCAAGATGGAAGAAGCTCCCATATGATGTATGAAGTTACCATGCATAAAGAGAGAGTACTGCTCTACTCGAGAAAAGAGTTTTATGTAATCGGATATATAGAGTGACTTAAAAGAACATACTCGCCTAGGCTCAAACAGAGACCCTTCCTATTTCCTAGAAGGTGTGCTTGCATGATCACAAACTAGATACTTCCAATATCTTCTAAAGTTTCAACATAGTGAAAAAAAGACACAGTAAATCAACCCAAGATGTGGTTAAAATCTTTATTAGTCGATAGGAGTAAATTTGGTTCCATAAACCCAGTGACATGCATAAAGCTCTTTGTGATCATCAAAATATATGCTGATGAACATCTCCACTTCTTTTGCATAACAATTACATGATTCAACCACAATATCACTCTATCTTTGATCCTTGCAAATTTTCCAAACCTTAGGTGCTGAGCCCATAGGCCTTAAGCACCGTTCACACAAAACTCATGTCAACTATGCTGGCTTGTTAGAGCTTAGCAGCCAAACAGTTTAGAGAAGGGCTAAAGAAAAATATGGTCATGACCATGAAAAATAGTATACCTTTATCTTGGGGATCTGCCAGACACGTTGATAATAACGAGAGTTCAGATTTAGGTGATGATGATCATATAGCAAACGCTTTGTGGACTAAGATTTTGCTGATGAACCTAACAATTTTGTGGAGAGAAACCATTCAACTTAACAAACCTTGGAAAAGAATAATCTAAAATGATATAACAAAAAATAAATAAACTCCATTGTATATATATACATATATATATATATAGTTATGGACTCTTTGTTATTTCGATCAATGGGAACTCAAAATACCTTATCAATTTCCTTTTAAACCCATCAGTTTGCTCATTCTTTGATTATATTTTCGTTATTTCTCTATTTGATTCTCAAACCTCCAGCTTCCATTGTCTCTCCACTATACTCAAAAGTCATTTTCTCTCCACTGTACTCAAGATGCCTTATCAGTTTCTTTTAAATCCATCAGATTATTCACCCGCCGATAAATTTATGGAACCGCTTCTCTACAGAATCGAAGATGGCCTACATGTTTCCTCAAATGAAATTGTCGATCGATATTTTCAGCTATTTCGAAACAATCCCTAATTTATATGTTAGTTTTCTTCCATTTCGATTGCTTGATTCTCTATTAGTTCGTAGATTTTTATTATAATCCATTACAACCAGGAGAAGAAGGAGATTGGTATTCAGACTCGGAGATTGGAGAATCAAAATCGCTACAGGAAGAAGGAGTAAGGGTATAAGGAAGAGGAGATTGTGGTTGCAAATGATAATTGCCAAGGGTTTGAGATGACAAAGAAGAATGGGAAGAGAGAGGGTAAGAAAAAGTACCTTTGATTTGGTTCGTGACATCCAATGTTCCGATGAAGGGAGGGAAGAGAAGGCGGGAGAGGGAAAGGGGTTTAATCATTTGCGCGCAACTTTTTTAGATTTTTCCTTATAAACATTGATGATACAACGTGGTATTATTTTTAGGATGCTCTTTAAACAGAAAAATATTGCATAAATGAATATGTATTATTAGAAATTCCGATTGGTTAACTAAATCGAATGTATCGATTTAAATCGGTAAACCAATTAATTTTTTAATAGAAATTTGATATAATTTTTATACAAATATCAATATAATGAATTAGGATGTGGATCAAAATTTGATTATGTGAATATTCTGTTATTACAATAAATCGAATAGTCTTTATGAAAGAGAATAATATTATGAAGAGAATATTATATATATACATAAACATATATAAATTGAGAGGAATGGAATGAGGAATGAGGGAGGGATGCGGCTTGATAGAAGAAAAAGAAAAAGAAAAAAATAGGTTTCAAGGAAAATTTCAGCGATGGCAGTAGCATTGGTGGCTTTGAAATTGTGGTGCAGAAGAAGGGTAAGAGCGAGACCAAAATGAAAAAAATTAAGGTTATGAAGAGAATATTATATATATATATATATATATATAAATATATATAAATTGAGAGGAATGGAATGAGGAATGAGGGATGCATGCGGCTTGATAGAAGAAAAAGAAAAAGAAAAAAATAGGTTTCAAGGAAACTTTCAGCGATGGCAGTAGTGTTGGTGGCTTTGAATCTGCAGTGCAGAAAACGGGTAAGAGCGAGGCCAAAATGAAAAAATTAAGGCAAAAAGGTAAAGAAGGGTGTGAATGAAGGCCAGGAGAAAAGGCGATATCAAAGAGGAAGATAGTGGGAATAATAAGGTAAAACCAGGACGTAACGGTGAGGTTTGTAATTTTGAAAATGGGTCTAAAGATGTGGGTACAAGAATGACATATACAAACTCAAAAAACAAGTCAATGGAGGTAATGAAGGTAATAATCACAAAAAATGGCAAGAATCATTCCACCTTTCATCTAAATTGATTTTGTATAAAAATAATTGAATATAATAAAATTAAAAAAATATAAAATATATCTTTATTGTATATATTAAAAAAATTCAATAATTAAGTGTAGTGGTATATATATATATATATGTTGTCTTTTGGTGTGTTTATTTGATAGGCATTACTTTTTATGTATTTGATGTCACATCATTAGATTTTCTTTGTCAATGTATTACGTATTGTATTTTAGTTTAACACAAATAATTAATTTCAAAAACCCAAAAAATTCGTACAAATTTTATATATATTCATATTATCCAATTTTTTTTTTTCAGAAATAGATAATTAATTTTTTAAAAATTTTGAACTAATTTTAAAAATATTAAGAAATTAAAAAATATCGGAATATTTTAACAATAATTTAATCGTTATTTATATAAATACCAAATTGATTAACATTGATGATTATATCATATCAACTATTAGTCTTAAATATATATAATATTATATCATATAAAAATAATATTAATATAATATTTTAATCTATTATGATTTAGATCCATTGACACATAATAATTTATCATATACAAATTTTTATACATGTGAAAAAATTAAGATAATAAAAAAATTTGGCATTGACACGTTATAATTTATCATAAATATTTATACATGTGAAAAATTTAAGATAATAAAAATTTTATATGTTAAAAAAATATTTTATGTTATAATAACTAAATTTTTATTTCTTTCTAACTATTGATATGAAAAATCACATAATTAATAAAAAAAGATTTCGCAATCAAAAATCAATTCAAGATAGCCGTAAACTAACTATAATATAAAATATTTATGAAGTTACAATTGGATAATTTTGGTAATAGTTTGAATAATTTGGTTGTGATAGAAAGTGATCTTCATATCAATATAACAAAAAGTAAATTTTTTAACTAAATTATTTTTTGAAAATAATTATAGATATGGATAGTGTTATATTTGTGTTTTTTATTTATTAATTTAAACTGAGTTGGTGATGTACATCAAGATTTCAAATTTGAAAATTGATGATTTTTAAAATTTTGATTTCAATTAAAATTATTACATTTTCAGTTTGAGTAATTCAATGTATTATATTATACATTGATAAAAGTGGAATTTATCATCAATTAAAGTATATTTCATACTTAAAAATAAATGAATATTTTTAACAATATCATGTTTTCTATTTATCTTGCTACATCGGTTTAGTTGCATCCATTTATTTTGTGAAAAATATGTTTTTCCCAAATATTCATTGATTCTTATTATTTATAAAAATTCAAATATTATCGGATTAATAAAGAGTATAAATTGTAAATATAGGAATACTTTAAAAAAGATAATACACCTATATTTTTTTTAATATTATTTTTTGTTATCTATGTGTTTAAAAGTGACTTTTGTAACATATAACAATTATAAAAACATTTTAAAACAATTTAAAATAAACATTATTTTTATATTCGGTTTATTTCTTAATTATGTTAAATTTTATTAACTTAGATATAATACGTAATATCGTTATCTATATCAATTACTTGTAAGGAATTTTGGGGCCATATATGTATAATTTAAATGTATGGTGCCATTATATTATTAGCAAAACTAAAGGGATCTTGTATAGTAATTTATGGCTAAAGAGTATAATTGTTATAAATTAAAAGTGTAGAAACCAATTCGTAATTTTTAATTTGTTGAGTGGCTAAATTAGAAATAACTAAAATTGTATTTCTATAAATACATGGGTTGTGGTTTCCAATGAACATATAGATAAAAGATAAAAAAAATATTTTGTTTCATAAGAGGAGAAACAAAAGGTCTTTCAATTGTCGAATAATTGTTCATTGGAAGATTCAATCCGAAGTTCTTCCATATCCTCAAATGGATCAAGGTACGCTTCTGTAAATTTCGTATACTATCTAATTCTTACAATTGGTATCAGAGCATGTAGAATTGGAAAGAAATCATGATTTTTTTCCATTTTTTTGTTGAACGTATCATTGTTTATGAACATAAAATCTTATTTATAACAAATAAAATAATTATGGATCAAATTTTTTTATTTGTTAAGGATTATGCAATTTTGTTTTTTATAATCTGATTTGCATAACTTGAATGTTCAATCTATCAAATTTTCGAATAAGTAATTTTTGAAAAAAAAATTAAATCGACAAATGTAATTTAAAAAAAATAAAAAGATTCAAAGGGCACTGCAGACTCACACATGTCTGCTGATGGTGATAATGGGGCGCTGCCCACTAGGCCAAGCGCAATATTCAACCAAAATTGGGCACGGATTTATATTTATAGATATATAGATACTTACTATGTATGTATCTCCCTCCAAAAGCAAAACTACCAAATTTCATACCCCAGAATCCAGTTTTGGTTTTGACGAGACCCAAACATTTTCGTCATAATGAGATGCGTCTCGACGGACCAACACCATATTTGGTTTGGTGTATTTTTTCGTCGAATTGTACTGAGAAAAAAAAATTGAAAGTTTCGACGAAGCGGTGCCGAAAAAAGGTCCCAACTTTTTGTCTATGGTGACGTTTCGTATGATGATGTTTTGTGTAAAATGACATTTCGTGGGTGATTGTTTTAAATTTTTACCGTTTTTGTGACTCTTGAGTTTCTGTTTTTTTTTCTTTCCTTCGGTTTACTGTTTTAATGAGGAAGAAGAAGATATATACGTGTGTATGTATATACTTCTGTTTTATTATTATTTATTATTATTATTATTTTATTTTTTAATAAATAAAAAAAATTAAAAACGGTGAGTTTTAATTTAAAAAAAATAAAGCAAATGCCCTCTCTTTGGATTCAAACCCATGACATGATATGGTATTGGTTTTAAGGAGCGCATAACCACTAGGCCATACGCAAGTTTCAGTGATGATAACACATGCTTCTATAATTATAACATATATATATATATTGTGTTATTGTATTTCCGGCAGTGTTTTAGTTTCAATCGACATTTGTATCATAATTTCAATGTTGTACAGATTCAATATTTTAAACGTTTAATTGAAGAAATATGACTCCAAAGTGTTCTCTATTGTGAATATTTCATATGAAAAGTATTGAATGTAATATATGTGAATATTCATGCGAATATTAATCGATCCAAAGGTAGATTCATATTTGGCTGAATTTCATATATATATATATATATATTTGTGATGGTAAATATATGATAATAATATGGTTTGATATGTAATAATAAATCGGTCCAAAGATAGGTTTATTATTCATGTCTAATTATCATTATTTGATCATCACATCAAGAATACCACTAGCTGTTGATATTACTGTCCGAAGACTTGATATTGATGTTGCACTTGGTATCTTGATTCATATTTGTACAATTTTTTATTATAATAGTTGATTGATTTCATTGATCATGTTATCATATATTCACTTTTCAGTTAATCTTGTTGCGGTATCTACCAACATTGGTATGATTCCAGTCTTTAATGGTTCCAATTTTAAGGAATGGAAAGATAAGGTCAAGATAGTTCTGGGGTGCATGGATTTGGACCTTGCATTAAGGAACGAGCCATCAATCTCCCTTTTCAGATTCAAGTTCTTCTAAAGAGAAGAAAATTTATGAAAAATGGGAAAGCTCAAACCGTGTTGGTCTTCATATCATTATGAGCACCATTCCAGAAACCTTTAGAGGAAGTGAAGAGGTCAATCTAAAAGATTTCCTTACTGAGCTCGAAAAGCGTTTTGTACAAAGCGATTAGGCTGAAATAAGTATGTTATTGTACCGTTTTAGCACCATGAGGTATCATGGTAAAGGAAGTATAAGGGAATACATTTTGAAGATGACCAATATTGTTTCAAAGCTCAAGACTCTTAAGATCATCTCCTCAGAAGATGTTCTTGTACATTTTGTCTTGAACTCTCTCCCTCTATAGTTTAACCAACTCAAAATAAGTTATAATTGTCAAAAGGAGTCATGGTCTCTTAATGAGCTCATCTCTTATTGTGCACAAGAGGAAGAGAGGATGAAACAACAAAAGACAGAAAGTGCTCATATGCTTCATACCTCTAAAAGAAAAGGCAAAAGAAAGAACTTTGAAAGTTCTAAAAATAAAGCTGCAAAGGGTCCAGAAAAAAAGAAGCAAAAACGGTTGAAAAAAAATTGTTTCTTCTGCAAGAAATCTGGACATGTCAAGAAGGATTGTACCGCTTATCACGCTTGGCGTGTGAAAAAGGGTATGTTCCTTACTTTAGTTTGTTCAGAACTCAATTTAGATTCAGTGTCAAGAAACACTTGGTGGTTAGATTCTAGTGCTACTACTAACACCAGTGTTTCTATCTAGGGTTGCATGAGCTTCCGAAAGCCAAATGATACTGAAAGATGCATTTATGTGGGAAATGAAAAATCAGTGGAAGTGGAGGTAGTTGCACATTTTAGATTATTAATGCGTACTGGTTACTATTTGGATTTAAAAGACACTTTTGTTGTGCTGTCTTATAGACGTCTTTTAGAATTAAATTTGATTTATGTTTCTTATTTGGACAAATTTGGTTATTCTTGTTCATTTAGAAACAATCAATTTACTTTGGAATTAAATTTAAATATTGTTGGAACTGGTTCACTTTTGAGTTATGATAATCTTTATATGCTTGACACTGTTGAATCATACCATACAAGTTTGAATTCCGAATCACACGGTATAAAGCGTAAACTTAATGACGCCACTTCAGGGATGCTATGGAACAAACGTCTTGGTCACATCTCTAGAAATAGAGTTGAACGACTAGTGTCGGATGGAATCCTATTTGGCATGCAAGATAGTAAACCAGGAAACACTCCGGTCGCTAAAGGTGATAAATTTAGTATCAATCAGTGCCCTAAAAATAATCTTAAAATTCAAGAGATGCAGAAGGTTCCTTATGCTTCAGCAGTTGGGAGCCTAATGTATGCTCAAGTGTGTACACGTCCGGATATTGCAAACATTGTTGGTGTGTTAGGTAGATACCTAAGCAATCCAGTAATGCAACACTGGAAAGCAACCAAAAGAGTCATGTGATATTTGAAGAGAACAAAAGATTACATGCTCACTTATCAGAGATCAGATCATTTGGAGATCATTGGGTATTCTGACTTTGATTTTGCTGGATGTCAAGAAAGTATGAGATCTACTTCAGGCTATATCTATTTATTGGTTGGTGGAGCTATTTCTCGGCGAAGTGCCAAACAGACACTTATAGTATCATCAACCATGGCTGCAGAATTCATAGCTTGTTTTGAAGCATCAAATCAAGGAATTTTGCTGAAAAACTTTGTCACGGGACTGCGAATTGTAAATGGTATAGAACAACCATTAAAGATATATTGTGACATAAATAGGCCGTCTTGTACTCTAACAACAACAGGAGCTCAACAAAATCGAAACATATCGATATTAAGTTCCTAATTGTAAAAGAAAGGGTTCAGAGTGGACAAATTTTCATAGAGCACATTGGGACGAATTCCATGATAGCAGATCCTCTTACTAATGGTATTCCACCCAAAGTCCTTCATGAGCATACTGCTCGAATGGGTGTTTCAAGATTTGAAGTTTCTATTGTTTAGTGGGAGTTTGATATCTATTTGTATTTGTGTTCTATGTCTTATATTGAAATAAATATACGTTTTTTTATCAGAAATAAAATAATCTTGTGTTTATTTCACTATGTATAATAAAGTTATTTAGTGATCTCGCTTAAATATGACAGTTGAAAATCGACATATGTAGATCACATTCATGTGATTTTCATGCTACACGTTCATAACAAGATTTATGTCATTTAGTCGTATCGGATTTAGTGATCATGGAAGGTTTAATTACGAAAAGCGTAGTGAAAGCCGCCATGATTCTATATTCATTGTGGTTAATGGATGAAATTGTTTATACTCTAAGGTTATGATGGTAACATTTGAGCTCATATAGTACATACATTTATTCAAATACACATATGACCTAGTGGGAGATTGTAAGGAATTTTGGGGTCATATATGTATAATTTTGAATGTATGGTGTCATTATATTATTAGCCAAAACTAAAGTGTATTGTATAGTAATTTATGGCCAAAGAGTATAATTGTTATGAATTAAAAGTGTAGAAACCAATTCGTAATTTCTAATTTGTTGAAGGACTAAATTAGAAATTACTAAAATTGTATTTCTATAAATATATGGTTGTGGTCTCCAATATTTTGTTTCATAAGAGGAGAAATAAAAATTTTCTCAATTACCGAATAATTGTTCATTGGAAGATTTAATCCGAAATTTTTCCATATCATCAAATGGATCAAGGTGCGCTTCCACAAATTTCGTATATTAACTAATTCTTACATTGATTATTTCAAAATTAATTTAAATTATAAATAAAATTAAAATATTTCTTTTTCAGGGATAAATTTAATTATTATTGGATTGAAAAAGAAAAGTTTTGTCTTACAACGTGTCACTCTCTATATAGAAGGGTTGGCAGCGAGAAAATGATGACGTGGACAAAAGCGCATTCTAACGTGATTATTCCCAATTCAATGGTCTTCGGTTTTGAACCCTTTTTTTGTTCATTATATTACTCAATGGACGATTCTATATTTATAACAAAATTTCCCAATAAAATGGAAGTATGATTGTCATCCAACGTAAATAAGAAGAAACCAAATGATAAAATAAAAAGGAAAATCCTATCACTTTTTTAATATCAATGAAATAACATTTTTTGCTTTGTTATAAAATCATTTTATTATTGAAGCTGTCAAATAAAAGTGTTAGTTTCTGAATAAAAATTTATGGATGACATTGACAATCATTCTAGGATATGGAAAATTTAAAAATTAATACTTTTATTTAAAATATGTTGTATATATTGTTTGAGAATTTAAATAATTACATATTTTATAACCTTTGAAAACATTTCAAAGGTTTTGACATTTTTTTAGTAAATATTTATAATAATATCATGCACTGTTCTAAAAATCGGTTTAGACTACGCCTAGACGCTAAACGGTGGTCGGACGTCCCGATTAATCACTAATCGGAGTTTCTAGGCGGAACAGACGTCTAGGCAGACGATTAATCGTTAGGCGGCCGTCTAGACGATCACCTAGGCGATATTCTAGTTTTAAAGGTAGAAAATTTATTTAAGATAAAAAAAACTTTAACAACTAGTTTATCAAGATGATAACGAAATTAGAATACTTTAAAATGAGTAAATGATTAACAAAATTCATTTATTTATTTTTCATTATAGTTATATAAATAATCATATGTGTTCTTGTGTAAGTAGATATACACAAAAAGACGAAACCGATTTGATAGTAAAAGGTTGAATAATCTTGTTTCTTTTTAATTCAATGTGAGGTTGATGGTTTAAAATAAAAATAAATAAACAAGGCTTTGAATGTGTTTCTATCTAATGATCCATATCATTTTCAAGATTGGATTGTTGATAATGAAAAAACAGACGATGAATCAATGGAAGGATATGATGGATAAAACCAAAATTTGTTGACGTGTGAATGTTCAAGAGATCGAGCAAATGGATGATTTGCTTATAGATAGAGAGTTTGATGAATCATATTTTGATTCCGAAAAAGAAGAAATTAACATACAGTTTCAATCTAATGAACAACATTTCAATAAAGAATATAAAAAAGTTGAATGAGATAATTAAAAATTTTACTTATTTATTTTTGTTATTTATTTTAATTTTATTTATTTATATGCATTTTTAAAACAATTAAATAATTATAAATGTTTTAAATTTAAAATTTGGATTAATATTATACTATATATATATATATATAAATCCGCCTAGACACACTCTAGGCTCTGCCTAGACACTCTAGGCGTTGGGTGTCTGTCCGCCTAACGTTAGACCTAACGGTTTCTTGAATCTTGATATTATGTTATATAATTTATGGGTGGTGTGGGATAGGTTTTGGCAATGGACCGTCCGTCTCGCCACCTATATTTTGGAGGCAGTATATATTATTTTAATGTTATTATCATTATCTTATAACTCAAAACAATATTACTTCTTACACAAGTAGAAAATTGTTTCTCCATGACAACATATATGGTGTTGTTGTAAACAAAAAGTGAATCAAGCATTTTTTGCGTTCTAGAAGATTTTATATAACATTAGAAACAATTTCAATCCATGTATACTTGACGCTTTTACTGTTTCAGAAGAAGACCAATGTTCACAGTGACTACTATATTTATCAAGTTCATCTCCTTTTTTTTTATCTCAGGCATTTGAACGAACAAGTTGTATAGACCATGATTCTTAGAAACTCAGATTAAATATACAACCCATCGGAATTAAAATACATAAATCCCTAATTTAGGTAGAAGAAGTTTCAATCGATTTTTCATTGTCTAAAACCATCAAACAACACTGAAATCGAAAATTTCTAAAACTCTAACTTTAATTCCATTAGGAGAAAAAGAGATACATAGGACCAAAGAAACTTTTGATTACCTGATAAGAAGAATAGACAATGGAAGTCATGATCGGAGGAAAAATCGTAAGAGAAGAAAATTTTTGGCAATGCATAGAAAAATTTGGCAATGGAGGATGAGAAATTGGCAAAGAGAATGTGAAGAGAAAAAAGAAGAAAATAAAATATAATAATTTTTTATTTTAAGGTTATTTTTGTATAAATTTAAACTTTACATTTTGATTCTAAATTTAAAATTTGAACTTTTTAAAAAAATTATAAACAAACATACTCAGAGTTCAAACTCGACCTCTTAAGTCCGAAAAAGAACATGCAAATTATATCGATTTATTTTGTGGATAAGAAATAAAAACCTAATAAAATAGGAGAGGTTTTGCCAAGAGAGGAAAAAGCGAAAATCCAGATAAGAGCGAGTTAATCACAACCACATGCTCGAGCGTGTGGACATTCCCTTGTTTTATTAATGCGTGTGTTTATCTTTAAATCAGGAACGTACGAAAGGTAAACGAACACCAAATGGCGGTGATGTCTATAAACGTGAGCCACAAGAGTCATTTGTTTCTCGAGCGTCCCATGGAAGTAGTGGATTATTTAAAAAATAAAATGGAAAATGGAAAAGGCGCATATACCAGACGCTGACGTGGCATCCCCTCTTTCTATTTGTCTTAATCTTCCTATTTTCTCCTTCCTCCTCCACGCAGCCAAAACACTTCTTCGTCTCCTCATTCGTTGATTTCCAGCGATTAATTATCGTTGTTTTGTCTAATTCCTAGGCAAAACATCGTCATCGGAGGTGTTTTTGGCTGATCGAATAACGGCGTAGAGATTCCTTCTACCAGAAAGTACAAATATCCGCTGTGGTGAAACTGTGGTAGTTTTTTCGTATGCGGGAGATGTCAAATCTTCTGAATCGAGTAGCTTATTGTTCGATTCTGAGGTACACGTCTTGACTGGTATTAAGATTAGATGGTTAGATTTGAATGATCAATGTCCGATTGTTATTATAGAGGAAGATAAGCTAATTTGAAATCAAATTCCAAAGAATCGACGTAATCGTTTTGCTTATCTCGCGATCAAATCTTCGTTTTTGCGAGATCTTTCGTTTTATGGACTTCATGGTGTCGTCTTCTTCGGCTATGACCATTCAGGTGAGGACACAAATCTGACTAGAGTAATTTTCTCTCTCACTCAGTTCTTGGCTTAATGTAAAGTGGATTGACCAATGTATCTGTGGTTTTAATATAATCTATCTCATTTCTTAACACAAAGTAGAAAGTTAGAACTTAAGCTCTGTAATGATCTGAGTTCCATTCATGTCACCCTTGTACCGAGTCGTTGTATATGGAATCCAAAGATAAAAGAGTAGAAACCTGATGGTTATATTCCAAGAGCTTAGATTGAACTTGGAGAGATGTATGCTTGCTGAATAGGTTTATCAGTTTACATGGCATAGTGTTTGTTGTGTCAGTTCTTATTCGTGTTACTAAAAGGAAAAAGTGACATCTCCTAATCCAATTTGCTTGGTGATTAGGGTAAGTTTGGAGGTGAGCGTTTAAACAAAGTTCCTCTGAGCGTTGGAATTGCAAAAAACGCAGAGCAGAAGATGCAACTCAAGGGACATTTCTCGGGGGAAAATTGTCAGAATATTCCTTGGGTGCTAGATTAGCGTTTACCTATTTTGGCTAGTTGTTAGATTTAGAAGGTGATAGTTGTGAGATTGTGATTGTGAGGCTTTTAATTTCTTCTCATGTAATCTTCTATTTATGCAAGGTAATAACCCAATGAAGAAGCACAATATTCCTGCGTGTTCGTCCGTGATCTCACCGGTAACCTTGACATTATCTCTCCGGTGAGGTTCCAACAAGCGGTACCAAAGCGTGTTGCGAGCCGGGGCGATGGCTTGTGGCAGCAAGGGTGATACCTCCACCGATAATTCGACCTCGTCGCGTTCAACAGGTGAGAGATCGTCGAAGAATACGGGCTCCACTTGGAAGGCATTGTGAAGGAACCGCCGGGCGCACAGATCCAGCTATGAGAGGAGAAGATGTCCCCCCACCTTGGAGAAGAGGTGGAGCGCGATGCCAAGACTTGGGTCTTGGACACTGGGGCGACGAACCACATGTCCGAGTCACGAGCGTCATTTGCGGACCTAGACACGAAGGTTGTAGCATATTACGATTCGGCGACGACTCAGCGGCACGGATCGAGGGCTGCTGTAAGGTCAGATTCATCTGCATGAACGGTGAACTTCGATCATTCTCCGGGGTCTACTTCATTTCTCGGTTGACGGCGAACATCGTGAGCATCGGACAACTCGACGAGGTCCGGTACAAGGTCGACATCGACTCTAACGTGATGAAGATTTGGGAGCCTGGTGGTTGACTACTGGTTAAGGTGACACGCGTGACGAACCAGCTCTACGTGCTCCATATCAAGATGGCACAACCGGTTTGCTTGACGGTGCGTAGGCGTAGCCACGAAACGGTGTGGCGCTGACACGAGCGTTTTTGCCATGTGAACATAGCCGCGCTTAGAAAGATAGCTCGAGATGAGGTAGTATACGGCCTGCTGGGGATCGGAGGGTTGATTAGCTGTACAAAGCGTGCCAAACCGGGAAGCAGAAGCGCACCTCATTCCCTGCGCAGGCACATTACCGCACACGACAGCGAATTGAGCTGGTGCATGGTGACCTGTGCGGGCTCATCTCGCCGGCAACTCCGCGAGATAACTAATACTTACTGCTGCTGGCGGACAATCTCAGCAGGTACATGTGGATAACCGCGAACCCATCAAAGGATTGCGCCGCGACTACAATCAAGAAGTTTCAAGTTCAGGTGGAGGGCGAGTCCGGTGTCAAGCTTAATGGACTTCGGATCGACCGTGGAGGTGAATTCACCACTGCTGAGTTTGCGAAGTATTGCGCGGATGAAAGCGTGTATTGTCAGCACACTGCGTCCTACAACCCACAGTAGAATAACGTCGCCAGATGCCAGAACGACACGTTGATAGCAATGGTGCGGAGCATGCTCAAGGCAAAGGCCCTGCCCGGACGGTTCTGGGGTGAGGCAGTGAACACTGCCGTGTACGTGCTAAACAGGTGCCTGACGAAGAGAGTGGACGGAAAAAGCCGGCGGTACACCACTTGGGGGCGTTTGGCTGCATCATCTATGTCCGGAATACAGCGCCGCACCTAAAGAAGCTTGAAGATCGTGGGTGCAACATGATCTTCATCAGCAACGAACGCGGCTCCAAGGCGTACCGCGCATACGACCCCATTGTGAAGCGTGTCCACGCGGCGCATGACGTGGTGTTCGACCCGCGACAGTGACGATGAGCAAAGTGGCGGCGATGACATTTTCACGGTGGGGTATACCACCACAGGCCTAGCCGTTCCAGAAGGCGATGGAGACGTCGAGGCGGCTGAAGGAGGAGCATCAGGAGAACAGTTTCCAGCTCCCGTGGCAGGCGATGAGTCTCTCGAGGTCGATGATGATGAGCTAAAGGCCGGTGTCAACGATGAAAATCTCAACACCGATCACGACGACGACACGTCGCTCCATTTTTGTGACATCACTGACATCATCGGGGTTGCATCATCGCGAGGAATTGCACCGCGGGTGCTGGTCGTGGAGGAGCTGCACGTGGTGAGCTCCGACGAGCCTCCTCATTCGCTGAAGCAGAGCGTAGCCCCAGCTGGAGGAAGGCGATTATGGAGGAATTGGAGTCAATCGAAGACAACAAGACTTGGTCTCTCGTCGACCTTCAACACGGTCGTCGTACAATATAGCTGAAGTGGGTATTTAAGAAGAAGATGGATGAACACGGGGTGGTCTCTAAGCATAAGGCATGCCTTGTGGTAAAAGGGATACGCGCATCGGCATGGCATCAACTATGACGAGGTGTTCGCACCGGTGGCGCGGCTCGACTCGATGCGCCTGCTTATTGCCCTCACGGTGCACGAGGGGTGGGAGGTGCACCACATGGATGTCAAATCGGCGTTTCTAAACGACGACCTACAGGAGGAGGTCTACGTTGAGCAACCATCGGGTTTCATCATTGGCGGCAAGGAGCACAAGGTGCTCAAGCTGCGGAAGGCGTTGTACGAGCTACATCAAGCGTCGCGCGCTTGGACGCTAAGCTGGATGACACGTTGCTGTCGTTGAGGTTCGTAAGGTGTCTGTCCAAGGCGATAATCTATTGCCAATAGAGCGACGATGCACAACTGGTGGTCAGTGTATACGTCGACGATGTGGTGATCACTGCTGCCAGCTACGACGACATCAAGCACTTCAAGAAGGAGATGTGCAGGGCGTTCAAGATGAGCGATCTCTTCCTGCTTCATTACTACCTCGACATTGAAATAAAGCAGGGGCCCGGGGGATCTCGCTCAGCCTTGGCGCGTACGCGGGCAAGATCTTAGAGAAGAGCGGGATGGCAGGGTGCAACCCTTGCCAGGTACCAATAGATATGCGGCTGAAGCTTAGCAAGATGAGCTCAGAAACGCCGGTCGATGCCTCCGAGTACAGAAGTATAGTGGGGAGTCTTATGTACCTAGTGAACCCCCGACCTGATCTTGCATTTGTCGTGGGGTATGTGAGTCGTTTTCTAGAGGAGGCACGCGAGGATCATCTCGTCGCCGTGAAGAATATCCTGTGATGTGGCGGGAACCCAAATTGGGGACTTCGGTTTGGAAGGAAGAAGGATAGGCAAGCTTGTCTGACAGGATTCAACGACAATAACTTTGCTGGAGATGTTGATGCTCGCAAGAGCACAACAAGAGTGATCTTCTTCCTCACCAATAGCCCTATCACATGGCAATCCAAGAAACAAAATGTGGTGGCGTAATCGAGCTATGAAGAAGAGTATATTGCAACTGCGAATACAACTTGTCAGGCATTGTGGTTGGCCCAAGAGTGCTAGCTGAGCTGAGTGGAACAACACCGAGCGCGCCAATTCTAAAGGTGGATAACAAGTCTGTTGTTGCTTTAATAAAAAATCCAGTGCTCCATGGACAAAGTAAGCATATCCAGGTGAAGTATCACCTAGTCTTGGAGTGTGTGGAAGATGGCATGATCAAGGTAGAGTTCATCGGGAGCAAAGGATAGCTAGGCGACATTGTGACGAAGCCTCTCGGCAAGACCAAGTTCCATGAGCTACGTACTAAGATCGGCCTGATTAATGTTTGTAACATGCACCACAAGGCTTAAGAGGAGATTGTCAAGAATATTCCTTGGGTGCTAGATTAGCGCTTACCTATTTTGGCTAGTTGTTAGATTTAGGAAGGTGATAACTGTGAGATTGCACGTTGTCCGGCCTAATTGTGAGGTTTTTAATTTCTTTCCATATAATCTTCTATTAATGCAAGGTAATAAGACTATGAAAAGGAGCCAATTCTGAAGCACAATATTCCTGCGTGTTCGTTTGTGATCTCACCGGCAACCTGGGCGTTGTCTCTCCGGTGAGGTTCCAACAAAAATAACTTTGAACACAAGGTTTTGTTTTGTTTTTTTACCATCAAATGATTTCTTTTGTCTGTATCTATTATTGTAATTTGGAGGTCTTTACTTAGTTCATTTGCTTTTATGATTCTTTTAGGTAAGAAAAGCATATACTATCACAAAGGAAAGAGAGAGATGGACAGATGAGGAACACAGGAAGTTTGTTGAAGCCCTGAAACTATATGGACGAGCATGGAGACGTATAGAGAGTAAGTCGACCAGAAAAGGCTGAGTGACCCTCTTGTACTTTTTGTTTAATGTTCTGTTTGCATTTGGACATGAATTGTTATATGAACCTGAAACGTAAGAAGTATGATGTTTTACCAACAGAACATGTGGGGACAAAGACTGCAGTTTAGATTCGAAGCCATGCTCAGAATTTCTTTTCTAAGGTCTACTACCATGTTTACGTTATGATTCTCTGAAATAATATCTTTATATCTTGTTCATTAAAGTAGATTTATACATTTAATCTTGATACACTTTGGATATTTTGTAATCATGCAGATTAGGGGTGGCCAATCCGGGTTACCCGGATCGAATCGATCCGGATCGTCCCAAAAAACTCGGATCGTTTACGAAACGGATTACCCTAAAAACCCATATGGGTTCAGATTTTAGAACCCGTTTGGGTTCGGGTCGGTCCGATCCGGGTTCGGGTTGAACCCGAGGAACCCGAATTAAAATTTAGGTTAAATTTTTTAGTTACTTTTCTTGCCTCCCTCTCGACGTCGTCCCTCCTGTTACTCTCTCTCTGTTTCGCTCCCGCACACACACACGTCATCCCTCCTGTTACTCTCTCTCTCTGCTTCAACCACCGGCCGACGGCTTGGTTTTAGTCCGGCCGACTGCTCCTCCTCACCCGGGGCCGACTCCGTGTGCCGTCCCCCGATTCTGGTTCGTCCCCCAGATTCTGGTTCGTCCTACCGTCACCGATTCTGGTTCATCCCCGCCGTCGCCGATTCTGGTTCATCCCCGCCGTGTTTCCGCCTTCATTCTGGTGATTCCCCGATTCTGGTTTACCCCCCATTCTGGTTCGTCCCCGCCGTGTTTCTGCCCTGATTTTGGTGAGTTCCCACCGACTCCTTGTTCGTTCGTATATGTATGGTTTTGTATATGATTGTATTGAATGGTTGTTTGCTCGAATATGATTGTTTGCTCGAAGATGGTTGTTGGTTCGTATATGGTTTCGTATATGGTTGTTTGCTCGAATATGGTTGTTAGTTCGTATATGGTTTCGTATATGGTTTTACTGAATGGTTGTTTGCTCCTTGTTCGTTCGTTGTTCGTTTTTGCTGGTTATTGAATGTGAAATCAGAAATATTGTGTTTGTTTATATTAAAAAATATTGTGTTTGTTTGTTTGTTTATAGATGGATATGCATATGGTAATTGCAGATGAATTTGATACGGGAGAAGTCCAATCTCACAACAAAAGGACATCCGATCAAAGTGAGTTGCCACCAAAATCTAAGAAACAGTATGTTCAACGATCAAAGGTGCGGGAACATTTTTTAAGAGAATCTAGTGAATATAGTAAATGCAAATATTGTGCTATAAAGTTGAAGTGTGGAAGTACATCGAATGGAACTAGTAGCATGAATAAGCATATTCGCATTTGTAAAGCATATAAGAACATCCTTGGAAGTGAAACTCAGAAGGTGTTGACTGTGGATGATAGTGTTAATCAAGAAGATGGTAGTCATATGCTTGTTGCTCGTAGTTTTAGTCAAGAAGCATGTAGACGAGCAACTGTAAAGATGATCATTATGGATGAGATGCCACTTTCTACGGTTGAAAATGTTGGGTTTAGACATCTTTGCAATGTCTTGTGTCCTAAATATGTTATCCCTTCGAGGCAAACTATCACTAGAGATGTGCTTCAAATGTATGCATCTGAAAAAGCTATTTTGAAAAGTATGATGAATGGGGAAGAGTATCTTTTACGACTGATTTATGGACCTCTATTACATCTGTGAGTTACATGGTCGTAACTGCTCATTTTATTGATGATAATTGGCAATTGCATCGAAGGGTTATTGGTTTTAGTCCGGTGTCTAACCACAAAGGGGAAACAATTGCAAAGCAACTTGAGTAATGCTTGATTGATTGGGATATCAAAAAGGTGTTCACGATAACTGTTGAAAATGCTAGTTCTAATGATCTTGCAATTAAGTTGTTGAGAAACAAATTGAAGACTTGGGGAGATGATGCATTGGTACTTGATGGTGAATTTATGCATGTTCGTTGTTGTGCTCATATTTTGAATTTAATTGTTAATGAATGCTTGAGGGAGATTGGTGATAGTGTGATTAGCATAAGAAATGCAGTTAAATATATTCGATCATCTGATTCAAGGTTTCAACAATTTCAAATTCGGGTAAAGCAAGAAAAAAATTGGTCGAGGGAGTTTGATTTTGGATTGTTGTACTAGATGGAATTCAACTTATCTCATGTTGAGTGCAGCGTTAAAGTTTAGAGCAGCTTTTGATAGGATGGCAGATGAGGATAAACATTACGATGGTTATTTTCATGAGGAAGATGCAGTAAGTGGAAGGAGAAGGGTTGGACCGCCATCAAGTAATGATTTGGAAAATGCTTGTCGTATGGTAAGATTCTTGAAAATCTTTTACGATTCGACATTGGCTTTTTCTGCTTCTACAAAAGTGACATCGAGCGGGTGTTTTAATGAAATATGCAAGATTGAAATGACTTTGAGGTCGATGGCTAGTAGTGATGATCCCGTCTTGAGTAGTATGGCATCTTGCATGAAGAATGATAAATTTGATAAGTATTGGGATGGTTTGGAGCAAATAAACAAGATTTTGCTAGTCTCCACTGTACTCAATCCACAGAGTAAAATGAGTTTTGCAACTCATTGTTTTGAGAAGATGTATAACAATGATGAACAAAAATGTAGTGAGATGAAAGAACTACTCTTAGAATTTATCCGTAAGCTTTAAGGATTTTATAGTGCAAGGTACAAAAAGCAAAGTGCTATTGATACCGGAAGTTGTAGTGAAAGTCATTCTAGAGTAGAGGATGATGTTGATGTGTATGAGGGTGATGAAGAAGATGATGATCCGTGGGGAGAATTGAAGAAATTGGTTGTTGATAAGGGAAATGCTAAGGAGGTTTCGAATGAATTAGATATTTATTTGATGGAGAGCCTTGAGGTGCCGACTCATAATAGATTGGGTCTACAATTTGATATACTGATGTGGTGGAAAGTGAATAGTTCAAAGTTTCCAATTTTAGCGCAAATGGCTAGAGATGTTCTTGCAATTCCCGTTTCTACAGTTGCATCCGAGTCGGCATTTAGTACCGGAGGACGTATCTTAGACCAATATAGGAGTACATTGAATCCTAATATGGTTGAAGCATTGATTTTGACGCAAAATTGGTTGCGGTCATCATTTCGTTTTGATACAACAATGAGTCTTCAACAAATAATGGAGGAAAATGAGTTTATGGATACACTTTCTCAAGGTATGTTCTTCTTATTTCATTTTTATCGTTTTATATAACATTGAACTTATATATGTTCTTCTTATTTCAGCTTATCGGACACAAATAATGGAGGAGAATGAGATGTGATTTCATTCAAAGATACACTTCCTCAAGGTATATTCTTATTTCGCTTTATCTTTTTTATATAACATTGAATTTATACTTTAATCTTTGTTTTTCAGCTTATCATACACAAACAATGGAGGAGAATGTGATGTGGTTTCATGTTATTGTTATTGCACGACAAGAACTTGACAATTCCGGACTTCTTTTCAATTTGGTGCTTTTGGATTTATTTTCATTTTAATGATTTGGGAATTCATTTCATTTTGGCTTTTTTAGAATTTATTTTATTTTGGTATTTGCGAAGTTTATTTTTATGAGTTAGATTATCTATTTTAGATATATATTTTTTTAAAAAAAATTTTGTATGGTAACTTGTTTTTTTAGGGAACCCAAAAAACCCAAAAAACCCGAATAACTCGAACCCGAATAACCTGAATAACCCAAATAACCCGAATAATCCGAACCAAAATAACCCGAATAACCCAAATAATCCGAATAACCCAAATAACCCGAATAACCCATGGATATCCAAATTTAATTTGGGTTATTATGGGTTCACTGTTTCAAAACCCGATTAACCCGAACCCGGATCGAAACCCGAAGAACCCAGACCGAAAAACATTCGAGTTCAATTCGGGTTCAATTTTCTGAAATCCGAGGAACCGGAATCCGGATTGAAACCCGAGAAACCCGGATCGAAACCCGAATTGGCCACCCCTAATGCAGATAGCTCGAGAGAAAAATGAGAGTTCAGTGGAGCCAATCGTGATACCGTCCCCTTGTCCAAAACGAAAGCCGATTCATCCTTATCCACGTAAACAGATAAACATATCCGTTGAAGAACGAAGATCTGTGTCTCCCAGCTTATTATCAGTCTCAAAACGGGACAACCAATCTCCAACGTCTGTATTATCCTCTGTGGGTTCAGATACATTTGGTTCTGCTGATTCAAATTCACCCCACAGTAGTTTATCTCACGTTTCCTTCACATTTCGTTGTGGACTAACTGACCCATATCCATATGGTTAAGCAGAAGTAAAACCATTTCTTTCCCTTGTGCAACCTTTAACTCTCTAACTTTCAATGTCTGTTGGTCAAATTTATAGAAGCTGGAGTTGTTTCCAATAAAGAGACTCTTAAGTAGAGAGGAAATAGTAAGCCTTAAGCTTTTCGGGAAGACTTCGGAAAGACTGTAATGGTAACTGATCCCACAAGACACAAACGATGGAAAGCCAAAACCATTTGTGCCTTACAAGAAAATGAAGATTGTTGTCATAGCGAGACACGGGAAGATCACCTCACAAATTCTCACTTAAATCTACAATTACAAATCATTAACCAGAAAAAAAAAACTTTTTTTTACTGAGACACATTTGGGTGAGGGTGTTTCTGTAATTGCACCAGTTACCGACAAACATAGTGAAAAGCAACTATCTTCGCTCACTTGTTTCCAAATGTGAACAAGATAACCATTTAATAAACCCTCCTAAAGCTCTCTCTCCGTCGCCGGAGAAATGCTACTACTCCTCCTCACACTTGCACCTCTCCTTTTCACTCTCCCACATCCGGCGACTTCTCATTACTCCTCATCCTCTCCCTCCGCCTCCGCCGCATCTGAATGGCGCTCCGCCCGCGCCACGTACTATGCCGCCTCCGATCCACGCGACTCCGTAGGCGGAGCCTATGGAAACCACCTTGTCAAGGCCGGATACGGAATGGCTACCGTCGGCCTGAGTGAGTCTCTCTTCGAGCGTGGCCAGATCTGTGGCGCTTGCTTCGAGCTCCGTTGCGTCGACGATCTCCGGTGGTGCATCCCGGGGACTTCCATCATCGTCACCGCCACGAACTTCTGCGCTCCTAATTACGGTTTTACCGCTGAAGGTGGTGGCCACTGTAACCCTCCGAACAAGCATTTCGTGCTCCCGATCGAGGCGTTCGAGAAGATCGCTATCTGGAAGGCCGGGAACATGCCGGTTCAATACCGGAGGTGCGTTGTTAAACGCCTCTTCGTTTGATTTCTTCGTTCATTTGGAACATCGCGTTTTCGTAACTGCGTTTGCAGAGCCAAACGCGTCTCTTCTTTTCGTCTTTTTGACCTATGTTTGTAGATTACTTTTTGGGTTGCGTCTAGATAGACAGCCATTCGTGTGCTTTGGAGTGTGATACGTATTAGCTGGATTTGCACTAAAGCTGTCCAACGATGCGATTTACAATAATGTCCCTACGATTCAACTTACAGATTGAAATCCATGATAAATAAGAGTATGTCATTTTATAGAAATGTGAAGGGTCTGCTCTCATGGATTGTTAGTGGTTAGGGAAGGTTAAGTACTGGTGATGATGCAGGAGGAATATTAGGGTTTATTTTAGGGTTTACAGCATCTTACATGGGGTATTTTGCGTTTGTTACCCAATAGGATCAACTGCAGAAGGGAAGGAAACATGCGATTTTTGATCGATGGTGGAGGGATATTCATTTCAGTGATGATCACCAATGTCGCGGGGGCTGGAGACATAACAGGCGTGAAGATCAAAGGGTCGAGAACTGGGTGGCTGCCTATGGGTCGGAACTGGGGACAAAATTGGCATATCAATGCAGATCTTAAGAACCAGCCACTTTCTTTTGAAGTCACAGCCAGTGATGGGAACACCGTGACATCTTACAACGTTGCCCCAAAAGACTGGAACTTCGGACAGAACTTTGAAGGGAAACAGTTTGAGACTCCATGAAACATGGTGTGTATTTCACGTCTCGTGATTTTTGGCATTGGTGGGTGAGATTTCTTTTCTAGATGTAGGAGAGGGCTTGATTTAAAGAGTCGATATTTGGCAATATGGTGCAAGGTGTTCAAAACCCTAACAAACAAAACAAACAATTCGGGAATTGGTTCGAATGTATTGATTGACAACAATGATCGATCGAACATGGTCAACCTGTATTGTATCATGTCTCTGTTGCCAAATAGGTAAAAATTTTGTCAGAGATGTTGCTTCAAGGAGAGTGTGTTGACATTCATAAAACAAAAAAAAAATCACATCAAAGCTCAATGTGAGAATTCAGTGGAATATTAAAGGAAAATGTAACTTTAGGAAGAAAAAAAACGAAAAAGAGTTTCAAATTCTACCTACAATGAGAAGACGACCTTTACTACGTTAAATCCGAGTCAAGATATTAACCTGCCAAGAATGAAGCACCACTTTCCAAGGTGAGATCATCTGGCCAAGGCACCGTGCTGTATTTATATAACTCCTATGAACAAACCCTTGCTTAAGCTCTACAAGACTGAGAAAATTCATAACGTTTGATGTGATTCGATGAGCAATGCATTCATCATGACATGGATAGCCGCGTCATAGACCGCACCATCATAATGCATCCCATCGAGCGTACATTGAGGTCCACAGTTCCACGTAAACGACTGAATATCCATCAAAATGAGAGGACCACCCGTTTGGCGCAATATCTTACTCTCTCCAAGTGATCTATCATAATCATGCCACACCGTATCACTCATCTTTTCCTTCTTCTCATCCGTATTCAGCATCCCATTTATCAGCATTGGCATGCCAATCCAAAACAGATGCGGTGATCTTATAGACACAGACCCACCTTGCTCCGGAGAAAATGGCACCAGAGACTCCACATGACTCCTCAATTTCCTTAACTGATGACCATAATCCGAAGCATCATTCACATGAAGCATATGCCATAAACCAGTTCCTAACATTAGAACATCCGGGTATTTTCTCTTTTTCTTGTACACTATCACAAGATCTGTCAAATTCGTCTCATATGGAGCCCATACAAAATCCAGCTTCATCCCAATCTCCTCAACCAGAATGTTATAATCACTATGTCTCTTAAACAGATCAGTCTTCACTGATTCCATCGTCTCTGAATCTGAACCCAATACTAAATTCAACAAGGAAAGAGCAACGAACCGTGCCTGAGAATCACCGGCCACAACAACCCATGATCCATTCAACAAGTCTGAGGCATCAGATTTATCCAACTTCTGAAACTCACAGCCCATCATTTTCCTCGATTTCACCCAATCCCAATTCTTTTCAAAATAGTCTAATTTCGAACCATTCTTACCAACAGATTCTGCTGGTTTCGGCTTAACATCCCAAACAATCTCATTAACCAGATTAATACACGAACTGCGGTGATCATAGACAACAACAGACGAAACCGAGGCCACGATGTCCGAAACAGACGGGAAATAAGGTGTGAGATGGACACATACCGCGAGGGAAATGAACAAGGCACCACTGAAGAAGAGCATCTTGTGCCTGCTCAGATGCCAACCCGCCATAGCCATGGGAACAAAAAGAACCACACAAGCAGCTAATACCCCGAAATGGATTGCCCCTAGCATCTTCTCGATCTGGGTCTGAGAATCAAACCATCAAGATTCATCCAGATGAAAATTTCATAGGAAACTGAGCAAATTCCAGATCAAAAGGAGAAAACTTTCACAGGGATTCAAATTCCTCCGATTAGAATTGGAGTTACAGATAAGTTAGGTGAAGAAACTCCATTGGATTGAAGACGAAGATAAAATTGGTGCCCTTACGAGATTGAAAGGAACAGAAGAACCGTAGCTTTTCGAGGGATTTTCGTTCCTTTTATTTGTAGATCCCATCATTTTCTCCCTAAGACAATGGCTCGGCTCATGTGAGCCGCAAGACGGAACGGGAGGAAGGACCCATGTTCATGTAAAAGACGAATTAACCCTTGAGAACAACTAAACGGTGTCGTTTAAATACTAAAAGGAAAATAAAAGTGGCGTCGTTTGGATACTATGACGAAAATAAAAACGTTGTCGTTTAGATACTAAGACGAAAATAGAAGCGGCGTCGTTACATTGCAAAGACGGGAACCAAACACGGTGTCGATTAAATACAAAGACGGAAAACAAACGGCGTCGTTTGCTCGACAAAAGATTAAAAAAGAAGGGAAATGAAACGACAATTAGCCTCCGAAGCCATAGAGAGTACGGCCTTGACGCTTGAGGGCGTAAACGACATCCATGGCGGTGACGGTTTTCCGGCGAGCGTGCTCAGTGTAGGTGACGGCATCTCGGATAACGTTCTCCAGGAAGATCTTCAGGACGCCACGTGTCTCCTCATAGATCAGCCCGCTGATTCGCTTCACTCCACCTCGTCGGGCGAGACGCCGGATTGCCGGCTTTGTGATCCCCTGGATGTTATCCCGGAGAACTTTTCGGTGACGTTTGGCGCCTCCCTTGCCAAGACCTTTGCCTCCTTTGCCGCGTCCCGACATCCCGACCGGTGATTTGTTTTCTTCTTTGATTTGTTGGTAGAGACTTGTAAGGAAGAGAGAAGGCAGAAGCTTTGATGAGAATTACATGTGTATTGGTTATTCTTTTATAGAGAGAAAATTATGATTTTAGGTTTAGAGCCATTAAATTTTTTGAGAAGATTCCCCGCGAAGATGGTTTCTAAGGTCTTGAAATTATGGCGGGCTTTTGGACATTTTGATTTTCCAATAATTCTGTTTTTTCCTTCAAATTAATTCAAAATATTACCTTGTAGTCGCTACAAAAACTAGTCGATTTGGCAACATCTATATTAGATCTGTTTACCTTTTTTTAATCAAGAATTAAAAATAATTAAAATATAAATTTCAAAATGTTATAAAAACATAAAAAAATGTTGAAAGCACAAAATATAAATTCAATTCAAAATTTCATAAAACATAGTCCTAAAATTTATCATAATTAAAATTTAATTATCATTAGAGAAAAAAAAGCTTCTAACCCTCAACTATCATGTTTTACGTCAATTCCCCTAAACTATCTCATCTTAGATATAAAATCCATTCGATTCCCTCTTCAATTATATAAATTCAACAAATTCTTCCATCTGTTATTTAAATAGTATATTGGTGTTAATCGATCCGATTTAACCGAATTTAACCCGATTTTGACCCAATTTTGACCTGATTTTGAGCCAAATCAAATACTCAATTTTGACCCGTATTATAACCGATTTTTCATCCGATTTCGACAATTTTTTAACCCAATTTCACTCAATTTAACCCGATTTTACCCAATTTTACCCAAATTAACCGATTTCAACCAATTTTAACCTAATTTCACCCAAATTAACCCAATTATCATTCAAATTAACCTAATTTTCACGCCAATTCCCCTAAACTATCTCAGACAGCCAATTTTCCCTTCATCGTACAAAATCCATCCGATTCCGCCTTCAATTATATGAATTCATTCAATTCCCCCTCTGTTATATAAACAGTATATTGGTGTTAACCGACCCGATTTAACAGAATTTAACCCGATTTTGATCCATTTTTTACCCGAATTTGACCCAAATCAAATACTCAATTTTGACCCGTATTATAATCGATTTTTCATCCGATTTCGACAATTTTTTAACCCAATTTCACTCAATTTTAACCCGATTGCCCCATTTTAACCCAATTTTACCCAAATTAACCCGATTACATCAAATTTAATCCGATTTTCATCCAAATTTAACCTGATATCCAATTTCAACCTAATTTCACCCAAATTAACCCAATTATCATCCAAATTTAACCTAATTTTCACCCAATTTAACCGATTTACTCTTTTTTTAATCCGGTTTAACTCAATTTTCCATTTACCTCAATTTCATCCAAAGTAATATAATTCCAACCCGATTTCACCTAATATATAATAATTTCAACCCGATTTTCACCCAAATTGTACTAGTTTTCACCGAATTTCAACCCGAATTAACCGATGTACTCACTTTTAATCCGATTTACTCACTTTAAAGTTGATTAAACCGATTTAACCCGATTTTCGATTTAGCTCAATTTCATCCAAAGTAATATAATTCCAACCCGATTTCACCCAATTTAATATAATTTCAATCCGATTTCACCCAAATTTTACCAGTTTTCACCGAATTTCAATCTGATTTTACCGATTTACTCACTTTAAACTTGATTAAATCGATTTAATCTTATTTTTTTATTTGAATCGGGTTGAAATTATATTAAATTGGTGAAATCGGGTTGGAATTATATTACTTTGGATGAAATCGAGGTAAATCGAAAATCAGGTTAAATCGGTTTAATCAAGTTTAAAGTGAGTAAATCGGTTAAATCCGGTTGAAATTCGGTGGAAACTAGTAAAATTTGGGTAAAATCGGTTGAAATTATATTAAATTGGATGAAATCGGGTTGGAATTATATTACTTTGGATGAAATTGAGGTAAATCGAAAATCTGGTTAAATCGGTTTAACCAAGTTTAAAGTGAATAGGGTTAAAAGTGAGTAAATCGGTTAATTCGGGTTGAAATTCGGTGAAAACTTGAAAATTTGGGTGAAGTCGGGTTGGAATTATATTAAATTGAGTGAAATCGGGTTGAAATTATATTACTTTGGAGGAAATTGAGGTAAATCGAAAATCGGGTTAAATCGAATTTAAAAGAGTAAATCGGTTAAATTGGATGAAAATGGGTTGAATTTGGGCGATTATCGAGTTAATTTGGGTGAAATTGGGTTAAAATTGGATAAAATCGGGTTAAATTTGGACGGAAATCAGATTAAATTTGGGTGAAATTGGGTTAATTTGGGTGAAATTGGGTTAAAATTGGGTAAAATCGGGTTAAAATTGAGTGAAATTGGGTTAAAAATTGTCGAAATCGGGTTAAAAATTGGTCACGGGTCAAAATTGGGTATTTGATTTGGATCAAATTCGGATCAAAATCGGGTTAAATTCGATTAAATCGGGTCGGTTAACACCGATATACTACAGGTGGAAATAGCGACGGAGGAAGGAATTGACTGAATTGATATAATTGATTAGGAAATCAGATGGATTTTGTAAGATGATAGGGGAATTGGTTGTGTAAGATAGTTCAACGAATTGGCGTAAAACATTATAGTTGGGAGGTAAGACGGCTTTTTTCCCTTATCATTATTGATTTCTCCATCCCAAACTATTCGACTCTTATTGAACGTCTAGACCCAAGTAAAAACATCTATCTTGTATCTAAACAGCAAACATCGAATTTCTCTTGGGTTAGTTCCCCTTTTTTATTTTACAGCTTGAGTACGAGGAAAAACAGGATTTGTCCACAATTAAGACCGGCCCATCACCCTTACTAATCGAACATTATTGGTAAGAGAATTTGGTTGAATACATATACATATACATATATATATTGAGAAATGTGATGGTAAGTAGAAAATGAAGCTTTATAAAAGATAAGTCCAATTCAAAACCAATCCTTTAACAATACTATCGGTAACCCAAAAGAGTGATAGAACCAAAATGTCACACAACACCAACACCGAGCTTCTAATAATAACAAGCGAGAAAAGCTGATGAGCAAAATCGTTTTTGTCCAAATAAGAAAGCAAATCACTGGCTAACACCGAGCCACTTGGTGAAGTTCTCAAACTCGGTGTAGTCACTGTCCGATATCATGGTTTGGTACCATGCCTTCCCCGCCGCTCTTATTTTAGCTGCCTCCTCCTGTTCACATACACACACACACAAGCTCACTTATCATTCTCACGTACAAGTTTTCATTCCAAATAGAACTCTACCTATGAGGATCCAGCAATGGAAATGTAAACAAAACAAAACAATCTTACAGCTAATTGAATACTCCATAGTACAGTACAAGACAAGAACGCATATGTAAACACCACGACCACCATTATCTCGACAATACCAGACTAGTCAAGGATTTAGGTTCAATATCTCCAGAAGCAGAACCAATGCATACATCACAGTCATTGGACCGAAGATTAGCAATTCAAAAGATATCTAACTAATAGAACGAGGAATCTTATGCAATGGCCGTAAAGTAGCGTAATACTACGAATCTCCTATCAACGACTAAAACTAGAAATAATAGAAGACATGAGGAGTATACCTTAGAGACGGGTTTCCTCTTCCTCTCGAGCTTTTCCTTCTTAGCCTTTACCCTCTGAGCTTCGGCCAACAGAGACATCCTTCTCGCGGTCTTGGCATACGGGTTGAGCTTCAACATCACGTTAAGGTTCTTCAGCGGGTTCTTCTTCAGCACAGCTCTCTTCACCTCCCTCTTGATCGGCTTCACAACGCTTTGAACCTCATCGGAATTGATGATCCTAGCCAGGTCTGCATTCACCATCTTTGGACGCGGCAGAACGTAACCCTTCTTCTTTTCGGATGGCTTATCAAATGAGCCATAGATCGACTCCAGCTTCTCGAATGCGGACTTGGTCCAGACCACGAACCGACCCAAGTGACCACCAGGAGCGAGCTTGAGCAGGTTCAGCCTCTCCACATTGCAGACATCAACACCAGGAATGTTCCTGAAAGCTTTCACGAGCTTGGCTCCCTCAGTTCCGTAAACGATCAGAGGACCCTTGCGAGAGATGTAGCGACGGTTCCTCATCTTCCCTTTCCCAGGACGGATTCCAACACTGTCCTTTGCCTTCTCAGCGTCGGCGTAAGCACCAATCTGCTTCAAAACCTTAATCGCCGCAGAGGTCTTCTCCACAGCCTCAGCAGTGTCACTCACCACAAGTGGCATCTCCGGGACACTCTCGATCCGGTGACCCCGAGCCATCACCAACGACGGAACTGCGGTGGCGGCGATGGCCGACACAATTGCATGGCGCTTCATGTTGACATTCACGCGACGGTGCCAGCGGCGCCAGATCTTCGTCGGAGCAAACATACGACCTCCTCGGCACATGTTTCCGAAAGCTCCCTGACCGGCACGGTGAGTTCCACCACCAGGAACACGCGGGATACGCGATACAGCACGTCCAGTACCCCATGACTCGGCGGATGTCTGGTGACCAGCGCGCTTGGAGACAGCATAAGGCTGACGACTGTTGTTCGAGATCTGGGCATGGACGAAGTTGACGATGTCGGGACGAACCGGTGCCTTCATCACGTCCGGCAAAGGAACAGTGGTGGATTGATCGGTGCTCATATCTCCGTCAAGAGATTGGACGCAAAGCTCCCTGACCGGCACGGTGAGTTCCACCACCAGGAACACGCGGGATACGCGATACAGCACGTCCAGTACCCCATGACTCGGCGGATGTCTGGTGACCAGCGCGCTTGGAGACAGCATAAGGCTGACGACTGTTGTTCGAGATCTGGGCATGGACGAAGTTAACGATGTCGGGACGAACCGGTGCCTTCATCACGTCCGGCAAAGGAACAGTGGTGGATTGATCGGTGTTCATATCTCCGTCAAGAGATTGGACGGTGATAAGAGGACGAGCGGCGGCAGCTTCTAGGGTTTTGGGGCAACAGAGCAAAGTGTATGAAGTAGTATTTATATATCTAGGGTTGTTCTCCGGGTTATTTTGGTAAATAGCATTCAAATTTCTGAGATTATAGTAAACATTTTTTTTGGGATGATCAGACTGCGTCGTTTTGAGGGATGTAAATGTGAAGTCTTTCGTTGGAAAGATTTGAGTCCATCAGACGATGGCGAACGAAGCTGCCAAGTTTGTGTGGGAAGGAGCGATTCCTCTTCAGATTCATCTCCACAAATCCGATGTTGCATCTCATCCTGCCCCTCCTCCAGCTCTTGTACGATCTTCATCTCTTCTTCGTTTTCATTTTTAAACGATCAGAGAAATCTCGGGTCGGTGTGTTGATCATGATGAGTCGGAATTAGTTTTTTCCTTCAATTTGAATTTCGAATTCAATAGATCCTAATCTATAAGTCGTTGGTTGCTTGAAACGATGAAAGAATTTCTGGGTTGGAATCGAGAATCATGTTGCAGACTTCGAGTTCAGGCTTTTGGGAGTTGTTTAACGTCTTACTCGTTCTGAATACTTGGATGAAGTTGATGAGTGCTGGAATCTAGGGAGAATTTCCTCGCCGGGAGGCTAAATTCACGTAGTACATGTGGAGATTTGGATAGTTTAGGTTAGTCGAAAGAAAGATTGAATGAGCTCTCTCCGTAGTGTTAATGGAGTTATGCAGTGACTGTAGGTATCAAGTTTGATATTCAATCTAACCAATAAAGAAATGAGCCACTGGTCTTGCAATCAGTACATTACAGCAACTAGTTGTGTACTGTTGTTGTCTGGTGTTTGTGGATTTTTCGATTACTCATGTTGATTTGGAGTTCGATTTTTAAACAAAAGCTTTAATCCTATTCTCTAAGATATTTTGTTATTTTCTTTGTATGGAATGAATTACTTCTTTTATACTCATTTTCAGGTTTTAGCGCCGAGGATAGGGTACTTGCCTCTGCTAATTCCACTTATAAAGCCTTATTTCAAGGATTCACTCCCTCCTGGGGAGGATTCCATCTGGTTCGATTATAAAGGATTGCCCCTGAAATGGTACACCATTTGGCAACAATCTTTGTCCTTTCTGTTATTTCTGGGTTGTGTATACCTTTCTGTTACAGCATAGATCATATTGGGGACTGTTTGTGTTATTTAATATGACTAATAAAGATTTGTTGGCTAAAGGTACATTCCGACCGGTGTTCTTTTCGATCTTCTATGTGCAGAACCAGAAAGACCTTGGAACATTACGGTAAACCTTCTCTGAAATCCATTTGTTTCCAATCAAAGTGAGCTTACTAGATGTAGCTTCAAATTTGCTCCAGAATTCAATACTAGCAGGATGCTGGAACTTATGTATTTTTTTATCATGCAATTGCTGAGCTTGAGCGTTCAGAAACTTATGGTTGCAGATACACTTTAGAGGATACCCGAGCAGCATATTAATACCCTGTGAAGGAGAAGAATCTGTGAAATGGAGCTTTATTAATTCATTGAAAGAGGTTAGTATCTCTTCATTCTTGAGTGTGTTCAAATTCGAATCTATTTGAGGTCCATGTGGCATGTTTCTTATTTTATCTGGTGTCGAAGTGTTAGAGCATTATGATGACTGAATTCTTTACACTCGGTAGAACTGTAACAACATTCCTTCTGAGAATATGGAAAAGTGAGTTGGGGAGCATACACATTTGTATAATCTCGCATAGCATGCTTAAGAGGTCAAAACTGAAAACTTTTTTCTGCATTTGGTCGCAAGGGAATTAAATAGCCCTTGTCATTCAAGTGATGGTTCTTGTCAATGTGGCACAAGACTCGGATCCTGCCCACCAAGTCCCCATGATGAGTGGCTGCAGATTTTAAATGCATTAGTTATAATTAGATGTTAATAATCATGAATGGTGTGTTTCGTATTCATTAATTTTCGTATCCCTTCGAGTAATTCATTTTTCTGAAATTATATCTACAGGCAGCTTATATCATCAACGGAAATTGCAAGAATGTCATGAATATGTCACAGTCTGATCAGGTGGAGCTATGGAATTCAGTCATGGATGGTACGTGCAGTTGCTTATTGATGGTGTGACATACAAACGGTTACATATGCCATTGAGAGCAACTCCTATATTTTTCTACTTCTAGCATTTCTGTTGAACAATTCCTTATCTCAACCCGCGGCTTTTGTAAGCTAAGCTAATATCTAGTTTGAAATTGCCACCATAATAGGTAATCTTGATGTCTACACTAGATTATCATCCAAGCTTAAACTGGGAACTATGGAAGATACGTTTTCAAGAAAAATAAGTTTGTCATCTCCAAGATCTGGACAAGATGTACAAGAGACAGATGTAGCTGGACAAATCAAGACAGGTTTGCCTAATCTTTTTGTTGTTGAAATATTATACTTAGGTAGTGGAAGTATGTAAAAGAAACTTAGTGGTAAGACTTCTTTGTGAGGAAAGGTGTTTTGCCTTATGTTTAGCTCATTCATTATGAGAGAGACATTGGTGGAAAATATAGTATTTGCTATAATGACCGAAATTTCAATGAAATCTGTTTTGTAAGACATTATATTTTTTTCTTAAACAAAAGAAACAGTAACCATGTTGCTCTCTGAATGCATTGGAAAATAAACACATCTATTTCAGGCTTGGCTTACCTAAATACTTAGTGCTCTGGTTCCACATCTCTTGGCTTATTGTTATGCACATCATTAAAATTATAAGTAAGAATCTTTCTGGTATCTACTTGTGCCTGGCAACTAGTAATGGATCGATCTTCTGATGCAACCACCTTTTTCTGACTGTTTATCAGCAAGAATCCCTGTTCGGTTGTATGTTCGAAGTATAAATCAAGATTTCGATGATTTAGAAGATGTACCTGAGATTGATAGCTGGGATGATATCTCTTATCTAAATCGGCCTGTTGAGTTTCAACGCGAAGAAGGTACGTCTTTATGTATGAGCAAGATAGTCGTGATATTTTCATTCTGAACAAATATGATTTGCATTTGTTAGCTATAGCATGGTAGGCCAAATGTAAAAGCGGAATCTTCGAATTATTTCGTTTACTGGCTACTTTACCTGTATTGCATTGCAATGACTAAATCATCTAGCATTGGCAGGAAAATGGCCGACCCTACATGACGCTATCAGAGCTCTCCTCCCTGAATACTTTGGGGATAGAGATCAAACAGATGTGGAAACAAGTGATGAAGCCGGTAAAGAAGAAAAGGAAACATCTGAGGTAACGGGGACTAAGGGGATTGCTGAAATAAAGTTGGTTAGGATCCAAGGAATAGAACCGAAAGTGGAGATACCGTTGTCGTGGGTGGTAAATAACTTGATGAGCCCCGAGTACTATCTCCACATATGTGTTCTTGTGAAAGCCTCCTCCGATGATGGTGAATAAGTAAGCACTTGTTCATAGATTAGATTGATTACTTTCCTTGATTTAAGCGCTTGGTTGTAAGATGTACAGCAAAACTGCATTGTATTTATTCTATTTAATTTTAAATTAGTGAAAGCACATGCTCTCATAGTAGCTAGCGTTGTTCGTCAATTTAAACCTTAGGGTCTTTTTGCAACTTATGTAGGTGTAACAAGAACGTTCTAAAAATCGTTTTAGGCGTCCGTATAGGCATTGGGGTTACTTGACCGTCCAATTAATCTAAGTGATTTTTTTTAGAAAAAAATATTTATCTATATGTTTATCTTTTATCGATTTTGTCTTCATCATTTCATTTGTAATTCTATCTATTGTATTGTTTAGGAAAAAACCCTACACTTTTAACTCATAAAAAAAACCTTCAAAAATAACTTTTAATCAAAAAAAATCTTACACTTTTAACTCATAAAAAAAAAACCTTCAAAAATAATTTTTAATAAAAAAAAACCATTCACTTTTAATTCATAAAAAAACCTAATAACTAATAAAATAAAAACCCTAATAACTCATAAAATAAAAAAGAAAATGAAAAAAAAATAAAATATTAATCCTAAAATTCTAATAACTATTTCTTGAAATTAAAAATAAAACTATAAACTATATATTTTTTAAACTAAAATTTTGAAGATTAATTTTCTTTAAAACAACAAATATATCATATAATTTGTTAAACATATGAAACATTATAACCATATAGTCACAAAATACTATTAACAAAAGTCTAATCTCATAAATTTATTTTGTTAATAGTATTTTGTGACTATATGATTATAATGTTTCATATGTTTAACAAATTACATGATTTAGAAAATATATTAGAGTTTTCTATGAGTTAAAAGTGTAGGGTTTTTTTTATTAAAAGTTATTTTTAAAGGTTTTTTTTGGGTTAAAAGTGTAGGGTTTTTTTTTTATTAAAAGTTATTTTTGAAGGTTTTTTTTATGAGTTAAAAGTGAATGGTTTTTTTAAAAGTGTAGGGTTTTTTTTTTATTAAAAGTTATTTTTGAAGGTTTTTTTTATGAGTGTTAAAAGTGTAGGGTTTTTTTTATTAAAAGTTATTTTTGAAGGTTTTTTTTATGAGTTAAAAAGTATAGGATTTTTTTTGATTAAAAGTTATTTTTGAAGGTTTTTTTGAGTTTACCCCTATTGTTTATTGTGAAACTTTTGTCCTTATATTTGTATCTCATCTTCGTCTTTTCCTTCATCTTTGTTTTCTTATCTATATTTTCTTATTTTCTATCGTCTCTCTCGTATTTTGTCATCGTCTTTATCTTTTGTCTCGCCTTCATTTCTCATATTCATCTTTGTTTTCATATCTGACCTTGGTTTCATCTCTCGCATACATGAATACTAAGCTTTATTCATGTATACGTGTTTTTTTATAAAATTAAATACTTATAAATATTTGGAATGCTCTGGACGCTAGACGCTGGATGTCCACCCGCCTAACACCTGACACCTTTCTTGAACCTTTGAGAATACAAATGTTCACACCACCAAGATCTCGAAATAAAATTAATTGCTTGCAAAAACTAGCTTTGTTTGCGTGTTCTCTCATCCGTCAAGCTGTTGTATATTGGAGACCACGTCAAGGCAAGCTTCAAGATCCCTCAATTCTTCCGTGTCCGAGAAGTTCACAGCACCCTAAATTATCCGATAGTTTACATACAACGAAACCCTTTAGTACACAAGAAGCCGGAGTTTATTCCGACAGAGGGAACTTGAAGATCTTCAAAAACACACACACACATATATATATATATATAAAGGTTACCTGCTTAATTGTGGTCTGGAGGTGCATCTTAGCACTGCGGAGTTCTTGTTGGCTTCCTCCCCTGGAGGCTGAGATTTCCATGTACACTCTACAAAGTTCCATGGAAGCTTTTGCATACTTTCTGAAACGCTCTCTGTTTTGCCATAGTTCTGACCCCTGAGAGATACACACACGAATCGATAAGGAACGCCATGCCAAGCCTTTTTTGAATTCAATTTCGAATTTTGAATAGACACTCGATGTCATACCAGAAGAAATCAACCAAATTCCCATACCTGATATGACCGCACTTGTTTAAGCAGTGCTTCACTGCATCTCATAAGTTCTCCTTTGATTCTACACCACCTCGCAAATATGCCCCATATTTCAGCTGTACTTTCGCTCCGTACGATCTACAAAAGAGTTTGCCAGAGACAAGAATCATATGTGAGAATATTTACTTTTCTGTTTTATCCCCCTTAAACTTATACCAATGCACTAAGAGATAGACAGTACAGTCCCTTTTTATAGAAATATGGAAGCAACACTGAGATTATACTATTTAGCTAACCTGCTCCAGAATTTTCCCAAGAACGGCTAGCTGGCGTTGAGTTTCTGCTGGAGCTGCAGCATGTGACCTAGTTTGTGTTGATTCATCGCAGGAAGCTTGATTGTCCATTGAGAAGTTGATGGACTGAGAAGCTGAATTTCTATTTTCAAGTTCTTCCATTATGCGTTCCAATAGTCCCACATCGATTCTTTTGTTCTTGCTCATTTTCAGAATCTGCTGTACAGATTCAAGGGCCTGAAAGACCAAATCAAGTTTTTCCAAAAAAAAACCTCATTTAAGTTGAATATGAATTTCCATTCTAACGAATTAGATATACTGAGAACCAATCACTAAGCTATAGATGCTTCTATACTCTTCACTGATGTCCTCGAATATAAATTAATGCCTTATATGAACCATGATTGACCTCAGGCTAAGGAGATTACTTGGGTTGGGAGCTTCATTTATGTGTGTATACATAAGGGTGTAAGGAAAACGTTTACCAAGAAAATATGAAGTTATCAGCTGCATTTACCTGATCAATGTTTCCTACATCCATAGCTACATGACTGAAATTCTCCCACATTTGCCAGCTATCTCGCCTGTTACCACATGATATTTTTTTTTTATCATCTTGACTCGAATAGTTATGCCATGTAACAAAGGGTAAAGGAAAAAAAAATACTTGAATTTCAGGGCTTCCTTGAAAGCGATGAAGGATTCCTTGCTCTTCTTCTTTATCATATGCCTGCACAAGTACGTATATGCATTTAAATCTTCAGTAACACAGAGAACTGCCTTGTAGAAAAGTAGCAGACAAAAGTTTATTATCATAAGCATAACATTATTATGTCTGATAGAGAAGAAACAATAAGAACCTACTGAATGGCAAGTTGTGCAGTTAAAAACTAAGGCATGAGTGGAAAATGTCAAGAAATGACAACAGAAATGGTGATGAACATTACAACAGCATTCTTATGATCTCTAAGTCTTTCTGAAACTGCCCTTCTTTTCAGAATGGCACAGGTAGACAAACAAACTACTATGAAAACGTCATGCGGCACTAATAATAGCCAATGCAGTAAGGTGAGAGTATTCAAGATTTAACCTCTTAATCTCAACAGCTTAACAATGATATGGTGACCAGGCATTAGATAGAAAGTTGAAATACATAAGACCAAACAAACGAAAAGATAGAGTAGAAGAGAAGTGCTTACAAACAAGCAATATTGTTCCACGCCTCCCCATTCTCAGGATCAAGTTGAACGGCAAAAGTGAACGCATCAAGAGCCTTCTGAACATCTCTGGCCTGCAAAATAAACTTAAGATGTAAGCCTGATATCTCTTTTCAACCAGAAGAGAAGAATTTCCACTTTGTTTAACATGGCATTTGATATGCAAACCATATTGCCACAGTACACCTGACAATTAGGAGAAGAGTACCTTCAGTGCAGCAGAACCAAGAGCAAACCAACCATCTGGGTAGAGCGAATTCAGCGCCATCGCAGATTCCCTGAAGAAGACCAAATGTGACAAGTTTGAAGATCAAATCAATCTGGAGGATCACGTTCCTAGATCTGTTTCATCATTCCGGGAAAGAATATAGACAAAAAGGTGGACTTAGTAGCATACCACAGAATCTTAGACTTTTCATAGTCACCACGATTATATGCACTGCGAGCAAGAGACCGCTGCATGATGCAAAGAAATAATTACAGCCAAAAACTAGAAGAGAGTGCATATAAGGTTCTTGTGTTATGTGCTTCACAAAATACCTTAGCACGAACTGACTTATCATTTGACACTTCCAAGGCTTTTTCATAACATGCATCGTTGTTTGTAACATCACCAAGTGAACACCTGGAACCAATGCTAAGAATCAAATTTGGCCTCATGAACCACCAATAAACGTTCTACACTATCACCATTGGAAAATGGGAACAGATGGTCAGATGATAAATTAAGTAAAAGGGATAATCCTATGGCACTTCAAAACAAGTAAAAACAAGAAATTCAAATAATAGTATAGAGAACAAGAGCACAGTCAGATTTATATACCATAAACTTGGGTCATTTGGCCGTTCAGAGAGTCGTGCCTTGATGAGATCAACAGCAGCTGATTTCTTCCCCAACAGGCTAAAAAGCACATTGAACATTGGAGCTCACATGAGAGAGCATAAGACCATAATAAGATATAGGGAGAAAAAGATCAAAAGCTGAAGTCTCATGCAAAGCAATATTAAGAAGTTTGATATACCAGTTGCAGTAAATTAGATTATCCCACAACTCTAGGCTCTCGAATATTGTGATTGCTTCCCCAACCAAACCGCAACTAACCAGGAGTTCACCATATTCCCTATTATCAGAAGAAATTAAAAAAAAGGAATAAATAAGAACAGGAAACGCAATGAAGACCCTGGAAAGAGTTATATATCATGTATCGAACAGAAAAGAACTTACTTCCTCAGTGTAGGAATAGTAGGAAAATGTACGGCATAACATAAAGGGATCCTTTCTGATGCGCCAGGACCACTCTTGTTGATACCCTCAACCTTAAACAAGGAAAAATCAATAGAAAGACGCTTGAAGATGACAATATACAGAAAAATAGTGCTGGAAAACTGTTAATAAGGTAAAATGCTGAATGATAGTCGCTTAAAATGGACATGGGATACAGCCATGACCAAAACACAAAAACAAAACTAGAATTACTTCAATCAGTGTTTAGCTACAGAGAAAGGCATAACCAAATTCTAGGAACTAATACATATATGAAAGCAGAAATAAACACAGCGCGGAAATTAAGATCATGATGCTCTCATTACCAATTTGTCCATCATCTCCACGGCACGTTCCTTTGTGCGACTGCGAGCTGATTCCCACCGAATACGTAGTAAGTCACAGAAACACCGTAGCTGAAAAGGATAGGAGAGGATGCACAAAGGAAAAGAATCAGTAAGTCACTTTTTATAGCAGTGAACTCGCATATAATTCAGCAACAAATAAATTCTACACCTCTTTGCATCAACATTTAGAAATTGTGCTGCATTGGATAAATCATAAGGCTAAATAAAGAACTTTAACTTACAGCAAAATATGCCGACTCTTGAGAATCTATTGCTTCTATATATGGAGCCATATCCCATCCTGCAGAAATACATTAAAATAAATAAATAAATAAAATAAAAGACCAAGTCACATTCTCATCGTCATTGAGAAAACAAAGCCAGTTGACCAAACTTCTCCTAAGACATTTATAATTTACCATCACACCTGATGCAGTAATGAGTCTCTTCAAGCAAGTTTAGATAACTTGCAGAAATTATCCTGATAGTTTTAGATGCTTGGTCAGTTTCAGGATCATTATTAACTCAGACTAGTCCCAGTGCCATCTCTTCACTACATGTTTGCATTGAAATTCTATCATGGAATGTTCTCTTCATTAAAGCATATGTAATGCATTTAAACTTTCCATGTACTTACTTTGCATTTCATCGTGCCGACTACCCCTTTCAATTAAAAGGCATTGACCCAAAACCAATGCTTGTTCTATTGGTTTTAAAGGAGCGCCATCTTTTCCCATTTCGTTACTTTTGTTGACTAATTTTGGTGTCATATATACCTCAGGGGCTCCACTTCCCCAAGATTCTTGCACTCCAACATCAGATTTTCCAGAAGATAACATAATGTCCCCATTGGATGAGCTAGTATTTGCAACCAGTACCATTTGTGCCTTTGGTTCTACCTGAAAACAGGCAAGTTGAGAATAACGAAAGTACATAGAAACAAACAATAAAACTGTGAACTTACTTGATGAACAGTACGAAAACCAAGAACTCCAGTGAGAGAGAGTTTAAGTCCTGCTGCTACTTTGGCAGATTCAAACTGAAGCCTGACAAATTACTGCTAAGTATTAACACCGATATGAAAATACCTGATTAAACCGACTGAAACTTACGGATGTATTTAGGAAGTGAGATTAACATTTAAGTTCTCAAAAGGGGCTTGAATAGGTATGTTAAGATCAAAACTTCAATAGGAAGTCGGAGCCATTACAACTTTTGTAGATACCCTTTCACTGGTATAACAAGTGCTATACACAGTGAACTTCATAAGTAGCTTATCAGAGCCTGAATGAGCCTGTAACCCTTCCTTTTTCAGAAAGGGGGCTGCGAGGGAACCCAACTAATTTTGGTATCAGATTTTCTGTAACACGGTTTTCTTTAATGAAAGCTCTGCCGAAGTATAAATGCCATTTCATTGATAACTTACCGACAAGAATCAATCCTTCCATAAATATACTGCAACACACCTGCTTCCAGATGGACAATTGACACAATGGATGAAACTTCGTCATCATTCAACATGCCCAAAAAGTAGTTTTTAACTTTTTCCATCTCTCCAAACTGATCTAGAGCTTCACTCATATAAACTTGAGAGAGATCAAACAAGGATGATGACAGCTCATGCAGGACTCTTTGATGAATGAGTAAAACTCTGACCAGCCACCAAGAAATACTCCGAAGTCCAAATGTTTCTGTTACAGTTGTCTCAAACAGCAAATCTTTCAACCTTAACAGCAGCATTTTAGCAAACACAAGATACTGCAGAGCACAAAAAAGTAGGATAGGTTACAAAATGTGCACTGATACAAGTGTGAATAGGCAAACAATGCCGGGCTAAGAGTGGCGTACTTGGAGATTCGAGAACTTCGCAACCAAGTCAGAGCCTACAGACATGAGCTGAATCTTCGCCCAGTTCTCCCATTCAACAAGTTCATTGCTTGCTGATACTTTGAACGGCAATGGGCATCTTGGCAGTTCCTCGATTGGTCTACACGTCGGAAAAACCAATCCATATTGTGATTTTTCCAAGGAAGAAAAATAAATTCTACTGTTTTACAATCCTATGAAAACATAACAAATCGAGATTTTCATATTTTAACTGCAAATTCCACAAAGGATAACGAAATTAGATTATTCCAATACTCGCACCAATAAACTCTGACAGTTCGAGGAGCCAAGTTGGTAACTTACCCAGTCAGATTACAACGAGTGAACCACAAAACCGCAGCGATCGCCACGCACATCACTAAAACAACGCAACGGGTTTTGTCGCGGCCATCTGTCGAACCGTTCACGATGAACGATTCCACACGGTCGAGAAGCTCGGAATAAACTCTGTCGGCGGACTCAAGCGAGTCGAATATTTCGAATTCAGCATCACCGAATATGATCCGGGTGGCTTCGGAGGCTAGAGTTCCGAGATAGTCCCCGGCCTCGATGGAGGACAAGAGGGTCCGGATAAGCGAGTCGTGTGGGTGGATTTGAGATTGGGAATCGTCGGATGGGTGAAAATGAAAAGAGGAAGAATCGGAAGACGGAGGAGATATAGTGCCCCGGAGAAGGCGGAGCTCGTAACCGCGGAGGATTTGAACTTCTTGTTCGGCGGCCATGGCTGAACAGAGAAGCTGAGAACAATCGAGAGGTTTTGTGGGGGGTTTTACAACCAAAACGAAGCCGGTTAGTCTCTGAAAACTTCAGAATCGCCACACAAATGAACCGATTTTACGAAAATCAGCACAATGTTTATATCAAAGTATCATACATTTTTCTTTAGAACCCATCAAATTAGGCTGGACACGGCCTGTGTATTCTATGATTTATATCTAGAGATGTCAATGTCTAAGCTTAGGTTAAATCTAATTCATTCAATATTAAATAGATTATGTATCAATGAATTAGGTTAAACCTAGTCTATTTAATTATATCTATTAATGTATTAATGGATTGGATTTATTTAAGTTAAATGAATTATATTGGTTATTAAAATATATATAAATATATATTGTTTGAATATAAATGTTAGATAATTTTATATTTAAAATTGAGGTTCTAAATGAGTTATATATTCAAAAATATTAAGGTATTCAAAACTCTTTTTCTCATACTTGACTGATATTTCACTATTAAAAAATTAAGATTTAGGGACTGAAGAATCCGTCCCTAAACGTATTTAGGGACGGTCAACAATAGTCAGCAAACTAGCGTCGCCAAATGATATCCGTCTTTAATTCGTCCGCATATAAGGACGGAAATTTCAGTCTGCAAACCGTCCATAATTGCAGACCACCATGCCGTTCATATCGACGGAAAAAATCGGGGAACTTTTTTTAAAAAAGTAGTTATGGATAATGCGGACGGGCCACCCGTCCGTAATTTGAAAAAATAAAAAAACGAAAATTGAATTTAATTTAATTTAATTAAATTTTAAATGTTTATATATATATCGATAATTAATTAGAAATCATATGTGAGTAACATTTATATTCGGCCCCATCGTTATCGGAACTCGAGACGAGCGGCGGAACTCGGGACGGTCATCAGAAGTACTCGAGACGACCGTCGGAACTCGGAACTCGGGACGACCGCCGGAACTCGAGATGGCCGTCGGAACTCGAAAGAGAAAAGAATTGAGAGAAAGTAAAAGATTGGATGAAATGAACAATGAGGGTGGGTGAGATGGAATTTATAGCTTTTTTCGGGACTGTAGAGAAAAACCATCCGTAAACCATCCACAATTACGGACGAAAAGAAAATGGAACGTCCGCAATTGCGGATGCAAAGAAAACGATCGTCCGTAATTGCGGATGAAAAGAAAACTGTAGTTCGCAATTGCAGATGGATTACGGACGACCCGTGGCCGTCTACAAATTTACGGACCGATCGCTTGGTCGTCTGTAAATTTGCGAACCAATCGCTTGGCCGTCCGCAAATTTGCGGACCAACTGCTAGGTCGTCTGCAATTACGGACCGTGTGGCCGTCCGCAAATGTGCGGACCGTCCGTCCTCGACTTTCTCCATCCGTGACTCAACACCATATGTGCGTCCCGAGTTTTCTCCGTCCGTGACTTGAGCCTCGGGCCGGTCAGTCGATATCTATCGATTTTCAGTTAATCGGAATACAATGCAATATCTATTGATTCTCGATGAATTGGGGTATGCAATTTGCTTATGTTGGTTGATCGAGATAAGGATTTTTTCCTCCAATATAACAAGACTAATGTCACGAGCTCACAGATTGAACTAGATGAGTATGATACATTCCATGACTCATGTTCAATCTAGACATCAAAGACAAAAGGGATTAATGTACATAAATCACAAGATTGGTAATGTCGAGTCATAAACATTCTCATTGTATATCCCATTCATAAACATATAGACGTTTTGAGTCTTCAACCTTGCATTAAACTTCTTTGTAAAATAGATAAGGAAATCGAGCGAAGGACATACAAAAAGTGCAAGGAATATATGAATACCGATAAGTCGTCCCGAAGCCATCTCCAAGAGGATATATGGACGTCCGGAATTAGGGGCTGCGACCCAGGGGCGTCCGCAAATTACGGACGACACTCGGTCCCTGTCCCTAATTCGGGACGCCCTCGGTGTCCCATTTCCAATCCGTCCGCAAATTGTAGACCGCTTAGGAATGCTTGTCCGTCCGCAAATTTAGGGACGAATTAGGAATCGGTTTTATTCTCGTCCCTATTATGTCTCTATTCTGTCCATAAATTTAGAGACAGACTAGTCAGTTCGCAAAATCCGTTTGCAATCTTCAAATTTCTAGTAGTGTTTTATTTTGAATCTGAATTCGATTTCAAATATTATATATATATATAATTTTTTGAACATTTTTCATGATTCCTAAATTTAATGAAAAAATTTAAGGGATGTATTTAAGTTCACCTTGAACTTTATTAATGAATTTTAGTTATACCTCTAAATGTAAAAATAAAATTTTATAGACAAATTTGTGTTCAGTCTATATTTAGGAATATTGGTTAATCCCTAAATTTAAAGAAAAAATTTTTAGATGAAATTTGGTTCATCTTTAAATAAAATTTACTCACACTAAATTTAAGAACAACAATTTACATTCGTCCCTAAATTTATAAATAAAATTTTATGACAAAATTTTGTTGTTTTCATCAATTTAAGGACGAGATTTTAGATACTGATTTTTTTATCCTTAAATTTATGGTCAGAATTTGATTTATCTTTAAATTTAAAGAGAGAGAAAAAATGTCCCTCTCTAAATCTAGGGACAAATTTAAAAGGAAAAATTCGGATGTGTTCCAAAATTTGAGGATGGATTTTAGTTTTGTTTATAAATTTAGAGATAAAATTTTATTGACGGCTTTTTGTACCAACCAAAAAATTATCGATGAAGTTATTTATTCTCTAAATTTATAGATAAACTATTAAATTAAAAAGAGATTTAAATTAAATGGGTTAAGGAGGTTTAATGAGTTATATGCATTGGGGGTTTTAATCCACTAAATTCATATATTTAAAACAATTCATATATTCGTTACTCGGATTTTAATCCACTAAATTCATATATCCACTAATGGGTTGGATTTGATAACTTGCTACATTTAACTTATCAAGTTATAATATATGTATTTTATAGGAATTCCATTCAATGATAAATCAAGAAATAGATATGTGTGATGAGATTTTTTTACATATATTTTTCGTTGGAATTTTTTAGATAACTTCTAATCAATAGTAATTATACAAATGAAAAAATACATAATAAAACGAATCTAACGTTAAATTAGTAATTTTCAAGGTAATATTGAAAAAATACGAAATAATTTAGAAATATCGCAAGAATTTAACATGGAAATTTACAAAAGAAATCGGATAAGTTAAAAAATTTCAGCAAAACCAGGACAAAACCGGATCAATTTCAACAAAACCGGGTCAATTTCAACAAAAATGGGTCAAAATCAGATCAATTTCAACAAACCAGATAAAATTTCCAGCAAAACCGAGACAAAACCGGGTCAATTTCATCAAAACCAGGTCAATTTCATCAAAACCGGGTCAAAATTTCAGTAAACCGGATCAAAATTATAATAAATTGGGTTGGGTCAAAATTTTATTAAACCGGATCGGGTTAATAATTGGGTAAACCGGATTAAATTGAATTTTAATTTGAGTCGGGTCGGGTCGGGTCAAAATTGGGTATGAAATTG
>CM071871.1:4010609-4024542 GCA_036759665.1 Gynandropsis gynandra
CAAGTTCGACATCACTTATTTCTTTCTTTCTATAAACTTTTAAACAGGTTTCACGGCGAAAAATTGTTCGGATTAATAATTATTTTGGGGAAGGGTATTTTTGAAGTGGTTTAGCCCTACGAGGGTATTTCTGATATTCTGCCTCTTGCGTGTGTGGATATATATATATATATATAATATATAATGCAATAGGATCATGTATACACTTGTACGTGTATGTTTAGGTGTTTATATATTTAATATATATATATATAATGCACTAAAATCATGTATACACTAGTATATATATGTTTTGGTGCGTGTATATTAAATATATCTATAATAATACTAAAAGGCTTGCATTGATGAACAGTGTACCGCGCTGACGTGGCAGTCAACAGTGCCGTTGGATGCAAGGGGAAACACGTGGATGGCTGCCTGGAACCGGGTCAACGCGCGGATCCTTGACCCGACCCGCGTCTTCCAGCCGTTGGATGCGTCGCGTCCTGTACACGCGCCTTTTCCTTCACTGTGGACCGTCCGATTGAAGCATTTTTTTTAAACCAAATCAACGCACGGATTTAATCACCGAAACAATATTTCAGATCTTGACCGTCCGTTCATTTTTAGGGTTTTCTCATGCTGTTCTTTTATTTACGCCCTCCCGCCGAGCCGTTAAGCTCATTTGGTCCCCTTTCTTCTCTTCGGCTCTTTTGTTTTTCTGTGTTTCTTCGTCCCCTCCCCCTCTCCGGACAACCAGGTTTGCGTCGCCCTAGGCGGCCATTCATGTGCCGGCTGATTCCGTTTGGGATTTCTTCGAATGGCCCCCTTTTTTCCCCAATGTTACTTTCTTTTGCTGACGTTTTGGTTGTCTACGTTTTATCTGTGTTTTCGAAATTTTTTTTGGGTGCATGTTCGTCTTTTCCCATTCAATGTGAACCGCCGGTTTTCCCCGGCTAGCCAGAGGGCGGCCGGTTCCCTATGGGGATAATGCAGGTTCCTCGGGTTGCCTTTATGTTTGAAGCGTTTCTTCCCCCTGCGTCTTGGTATGTTTTCTCTGTGGATGGTTTCCCGTTCAATGTGAACTTACAGTTGTCCCCGGTTAGCCACAGGGCATCCGGTTCCCTTTGAGGGTAATGCGAGTTCATTCGGCGCAGATCTTTAGCTTTTAAGGGTCTTTCCTTACGTTTGGGCAAAGGTTTTCCTATGGTTGTTCACCATCTTTTGCCCGTTTTCTGACTATCATTTATGTGTTTAATTCCTTCTGTTCTGAGCCCTACCCTTTACACGCTGGCCGGTCGTTATAGACAACACTGTATTTCAATGCGGTGAAACGAATCTATGGCTGGCATAGCCGCCGAAAATTTTTCCTTTATGTTTTAGATTTCATCTTTTTAAATTTTATAGTTTTATATTTGTGTCTTTAGTGTTTTCGATAGATTTAATATATACTGTGGTCAAATCTTAGACATGGCTTCAGTTGAACTGTTTTAAAAAACTTAATGTGTTGTACAACAAATAGATCCCTTTCTTTTTTCTCTCTGAATTGTTAAATCGCCCTTATACTTATTGGTATATGACTGCTTCCATTTGTATGAAAAAATAAAAAATATCTTCGTAAAAAAACACGTATACAAATGTCTATACATGAACTGTGGATAATAAATTATAAAAGATAAACCAACATTTTGTTAGATTTTTTATTTACTTTGGGTTATACATGGAATTATAAATGCTATGATTGGTGTAGATTGTGTTGGGTTTCGTGAGTTGTCCGCTGCGATGAGTTCCGTATGTATGGGTCGATATTATGTTATTTGCAGCCGTAGAGGCCCAATAAGTTAATATCATGTCCGATGGGCTTCGTTTAGGACTTCAATGTCAGATCCATTTCAGGATTGAGTTTGATGACTGTTTCTGTTTTCCTTACGTGTGTTGTACAACCTGTACTACATTATAGTCTATGTGGATATTTTCCACCCTATATGTTTGCGTGTCGGTCTGTACTGTGTAGTAAACCTTCGTATCTATTCGTTTGTTTGCTTACGTGCTTTCACCCCAGTGATACACCAAGATTTTACCTCCATGAATTTCTTTCTCTTATGAAGTCAAAAGCACGCGTGTCACTGTAGATGATTACGTGGTTTACATGTAAGTTGTTTTGATTCTGACTCATAATAACCTACCCTGTACCTACGCTTATGCTTCGCGGGAAAGCTTTTTACTGAACCGGTTATAAATATTATCTTCTGTGAATTCCTGTTACTCACCCTTCTTTGCTTTTACTCATCTTAAACCTTACTCGGTGTTAACTTTTTTAACTCCACTTCAGTCATGTATTGCCCACTTACTGATATACGACCCACTCAGAAAATATCATTTAGAATACGGGTCCGTGTAGTGCGAGTTTGGAACTTTGATGTTCTCCCAGTTCCTAGATCGACATCCAATTGGGAAGTTTTAGTATGCGACGAATGGGTAGGATAGTATTTATGGTTTCACCTATTTATTGATTTTTATTCGGTTTTACGTAATAAATTTGGTTATGTTTGGTGTTAGGGAAATCGTATTCAGTGCTCTGTGCGTTCTAACTTTTGGTACCGTCACCAACGGTTTCTGATAGAGGGAGCATGTTGTATAATTGCTAATTTCAATGTTAGTCGTAGCTTCGGGGAATACCGAGCATCTTCTCTTCCGTTTAAAATCATCTTTACTTCTACGACTGTTGTGAGACCTTGTGGTGACATTAATAATATCGAAAACTATTTCAACTTCGCATCGTTCTCAGACATAGTATCAGGTGCTCTACAGGATTCAGTTCTCATTGGTATGTGGTTTATAGATATTGTATACACATTGTTTGATCATGTAAATTCAGTCCGTCTCATCAGTTATGTTATATTTACTGATGCCTATTTGTTCTTCTGTGTTATGTTACAGATGTTATTGGCGAGGTTGTTGCTGCTGGTGAGCTGAACGACGTCACATATGCCGAGAGGACGGCCCGACGTCTAACAATACAATTGTGTGACGCCCAGTATCTGTTTTTTCTTCCCTTTTAACGATCATGTTCCACTGTTATATTATTGTATTTGCCTTACTAATTACGGTATTATGCATTCAGGTCGCAGGTTCTAGAGTGTACCATGTGGGAGACGTTCACGTACGAAACGTATAACTCAATCCGTCTTCATGAACATGGACCTTTTGTCATCATTTGTCAACTCTTTAAAATCAGAACTTGGGGTGGTAATAATTTCTTGCTGTTTTGGATTTTTAGATTGTGCATCTTTCTTATTCTATTTAACTGTTGCGCTCACGTTTTCAGTGTCTTGATTGCAGCGTTCCGTTTTTTGCATTCCACTACGTCGATCACGATTTCTGTCTTTGTAGATGTAACGATAAACGTTTGGGTTGTTCAGTGGGTTTTTTATTCACTTTAAATATGGTTGTACAAAACAATACTTCATAATCCGGAATCGAATTAATATTTCTTGAGAATTGCACCCATGAAATTTATATCTAACAAATTTATGTTCTCTGTTCAATTTAATCTGTTAGATTTATATTATTTTCTCTATACTCAGAATCTCTTCATTTCTGGCTTGATTGACAGAGAGGAGAACCTTACGTAATGTACAATTCTCGAGTAAAATCTACGTAAATCAAGAATACGATGCCATAAGAGATTACAAAATAAAGTATGTAAAAATTAATGATTTCTATTTCAGTGAACGTTTGATCATAATATCGATTTTGTACAAGATATTATACTGACTATAATTTTGGTTTTTTATCCTGCGAACGGTTATGCTAGATACCTATCTTTCTCTGCCGATTCTCCGAAATCTATAGTTCAACTTCCCCCACGGCCACAGCCAAGTGAATCCCCCGATTTTTGGCATGCCTTCCCAGTTAAAACCATCGCTGATCTCAGCAAAATGACGGAGGTAGCTTCTATCATTTTTATACACAAGTGAATTCCTCCATTTGAATACTTATAAATTTTTGATATTTTACAGACTTCGACGTGCATTGTCCCGGCATTAATCACTGAAGTGATTGATCGAGATGGGTGGTACTATTTGGGATGCAATGCCTGTTCGCGCAAAGTGAACTCAATCGCAGACGACTCATCTGCACGTGTCACCGTCAAACGGTTTTTTTGTGACTCCTGCAAAACGACTACAGATAACCCTTTTCCGAAGTAAATTATTTATACGTCCGTCTTTTACATTGTATTCTTAGCATCTATATTAACTTATTCTAAATCGTTTCTCAGGTTCCGTGTATATGTAAAAGTTATCGACGATACGGGTGAAGCCATATTCCTTATCTTCGACAAAGAAACGGTTCAGTTGTTACAAAAATATGCCCTCGACATAAAAAACGAAGAATCTGAGGTATATTAAGCTTATTTATAATTTGATCAGAATTTCACACGGGAAATCTAACGTTTTTGTGAATTTATATCTGACATACATATTTACCGTTATGTGCAGACGAGTTCTGACGGGATCCCTCCAAGCTTAAGAGCTTTGGAAAATCGCCAGTGTCTCTTCAAAATAACAGTTTTCCCCTCGCAACAAGGACACCGAGGATCGTCGTCTCGTGGACCACCTCGAAATGCTTTACCAATCTACAGAGTCAGTCGTCTAACCGATAACGAGGATATACTTCGAACCGTATCTACAAGGGTACATCTTCCCCAGTTTTTCTTTAAATGTCTACATCTTAAATACGATTTCCCCTTACTTACTTTATATCTTTTTTGTAGAACCCGACGTTCGTTCCGTTCACACAGGTATAACATAAAATTCAGATCTCTTATTGCACATTTTAATACCGGTCGTCCTTATTATGAAAATTCTGTATACATTGCCATATAATAAGTCTTAATTCCACGGTTGTGTATTTGTTCGTAGTTCTCGCCCGATAACAGCTCAATAGGATCGGTACCCACCTCTCCTTCTACCAGCCATTCTCATGGGAAGCGACATGTGGACGACAGGGACAGTTACTCATCTCTCTAATCGACTACATCGAAGGTAAAACAAACGCATCCAGAGGTGGGCAGTTCGAAACGTCCGGAATAGAGGTTCCTCCAATGACGGTTTCTACGTTTACGTGTAATCGTGTTAACATCTTTTCCTCGATACAAGGGCTCGCTTCGTTCAACGTAAAGTATTATAGTCGGCACATTTTGACAGCTTGAGTCCCGCTTTTTTGATGTGGTTATCTATGTACATAGTTTGGCAATGTTTTGTAAACCGACTGCCCTAGACGACTTTTTGCTTTTGTATGATATTATGTGCAGTTGGTTAATGACAATGTTATGGTTACGGTTTTATAAGACAGATACATATTCCCCTTGCTTAAGCACTTACATATTAGCCGAATACTTTGTTCATTCAGCAGCTTTCCATTGTTCTATCGTACTTAAAATTGTTTATACAAATAATTTATCTTCCTTAACCCGATTTAATTATTATTTTGTAAATACTGCAGCGAAGTCGTATTACAACTATACTCGCTGATAGATCTTACTTCTTCGAAGGCAGTACGTCGATTGTGCAACCAATTAGTCATACCGCACTACTACCAATGTTTAACTCTACTGGTATATATTTACCTGTTGCACTTTCGGTTACTAATGCCACCGTTGTATTCATATATTGTAGGTTAACTACTAATTTAGTTTATCCGACAGCGATTACAGGTACTGTTCCTTACGCTGATATCGGGGATCAATCTTTCTCGTGCCAGTTTTGCGGTGCAAAGATGTGGTTCAGTGAACGTTCTAATAAAAGAAATTGCCGTGACGATTCGATGTTCAGTTTATGTTGCTCAAAGGGAAAAATATCGTTACCCAAATTATCGGATCCACCTGAATATTTGAAGTCCCTTTTCCAAAGATCTCATAGATATTATGGACATTTCAAACAACACATTCGAGCCTACAATTCCATATTTTCGTTCACATCGATGGGCGGCCACATCGATACCTCAATAAATAGTCATAAAAAACCGTACATATTTAAAATACAAGGACAAAACTACCACCGTATTGGAAGTTTATTGCCTAATTTCGGAGAAACAGCCAAATTTGCACAATTATACATTTATGATACCGATAATGAAATTCAAAACAGGATGAACGCTCTCAGGTATGTTCATTATTAAAAGATTTAATTACTTTTGTACACAGTAACTACGTTTGGAAAGAAACATCTACCGATTTGGATGCAATAACCGTGATACACCAGCACAGCCTCAAAACAGCTTGGATGAAGATATCGTCAGAAATATTCAGCAAATGCTTGATGAACATAATCCGTATGTCAAAGTATTCCCAATTGCTCGCGACAGATTTAATGCATGTGAACAACTTCAGATGAAACTCTGTCTATTACAAAACCGAGAAAAGAAAAACAATTCATACAATTTACCTCAGGTGACAGAAGTTGCCGCATTGATAGTTGGAGATTTAGATGAAAAATTAAATGAACGAGATATCATTTTACAAAAGCATAGTAACGAATACATGAGAATAAGTGAATTGCATCATTCCTACCTTCCATTGCAATATCCACTTTTATTTACACATGGTGAAGATGGTTATCACATAAACTTAGATTTACGTATGACAGCTTCTTTATCAGCTAAACCACGAACGAGAATTAGTTTACGAGAGTTTATGGCATATCGTCTTCAGGAAAGAATGAGTGAATCGTCTCATATATTACATTCTGGAAGACTCTTTCAACAATTTGTTGTCGATGCGATCTGTACAATAATATACAAAGTGTAGTGCATTCAGGGAGCGCTATAGCATCCGATATTGGAAAGAGAGTAATTTTGCCATCCTCATTCACAGTTAGTTGGCGCTATATGAAACAGAATGCAATGGTTTTATGTAAAAACTTAGGCTTCCCAGATTTATTTTTAACAGTGACATGCAATCCTAAATGGCCAGAATTACAACGAATTCTAAAATTTTATGATGATACCTCGGAAAACAGACCCGATCTCCTAACAAGGTTATTTAAAATTAAGCTTGACGAGTTATTAACATTTAAAACAGAACAAACACATCGGCGATATTAACGCAAGTAAGTTTAAACTCTGTACCTATTTAACTTATAATTTCAGAATAATCTAACAGCCACCGATACAAATTTCTTTAATGCAGTTATCTACACAATTGAATTTTAGAAACGCGGGCTTCCTCACGCACATATTTTGTTATTCCTAAAAAGACAATCGAAACTTCCAACATCAAACGATATAGACGCTATTATATCTGCAGAAATTCCAGATAATACAGCAAATCCTCTGTTTAAGAAACGATGGTTCATGGGCCTTGTGGAACAGCGAACAAATTTTCCCCATGTATGGAAAAAGGGAAATGCACAAAAAGATATCCAAAAAATTTTAACCAGTCAACATATATTAATAATGAAGGATATCCAGTTTATAAAAGAGAAAACAACGACAGATTTGTAATGAAAGATGGAATTAAATTAGATAACCGATACATAGTGCCTTACAATCCCTATCTTCTTTTAAGGTACAGAGCTCATATCAATTTAGAATGGTGCAATCAAACGAAGGCTATTAAATATTTATTTAAATACATAAATAAAGGATGTGATAAAGCTGTTACAGTGATCACTTCATCTACAAACAATGACGTAAATACACCATGTGATGAAATAAAAAAGTACTATAGTTGTAGATACATATCAGGTTGTGAAGCCTGTTGGAGAATATTTAAGTTTGATATTCATTATAGAAGTATCCCCGTCGAGACGTTAAAATTCCACTTACCCGAACAACAAAACATAGTATTTGACGAAGATGGCGACTTATGTGACATAACTCAGATGAATACATGCAGAGAACTATGTTTACTGAATGGTTTACATGTAATGCTCAATGTTTAGAAGCACGACAATTGACTTATACTGATTTCCCAAAGAAATTTATTTGGAATCAAAGAAATCGAATTTGGACGGCGAGAAAAAGAGGCTTTGCATTTGGCAGATTACAGCACATTAACCCAACTGCTGGAGAGTTATACTACTTAAGAATGTTATTAAATAAAATTCGTGGTCCCACTTCATTTGAGGATATTCGTACTATCAATGGTTATTTAGAAACAACATTTAAAGATGCATGTAGATCGTTAGGCCTTTTAGACGATGACGAAGAATATATCAATACAATAAAAGAGGCAAGCAATTGGGTAAGTCCAGCGTATCTATGAATTCTTTTGTAATGTTATTAACAACAGAGTGTTTATCGTCCCCGCAACACGTTTGGCTACTCACATGGCGCGATCTATCTGATGATGTATTATACAGACGTCGTGCCTTACTAAAATTACCAGGTTTGCATTATTATACTTCTGTCATAATAATATATAATGCAACATACATTGATCATTTATTTACACTACAGATTTGAACATAGCCGACGAAGTGATCCAAGATATAACCCTTGCCGAAATAGAACAGTTACTTCAAAAAAATAACAAGTCTCTGAAAGAATACCCGTCAATGCCATTCCCTAAACAAACTTAGAATCAATCATTGCTAAATAGATTGATACATGAAGAATTAGCCTATGACCGCGACAATCTACAGATCGAATGATGAAATTGAAATCCCAATTAACAACTGAACAACGCTGTGCTTTTGACGAAATTATAAAAACACTTGACCAAAATAGAGGACAAGTATTTTTTGTATACGGCCATGGTGGAACTGGAAAAACTTTTCTCTGGAAAACATTATCTACAACAGTACGAGCTAGAGGTAACATTGTTTTGAATGTCGCTTCAAGTGGTATTGCCTTACTTCTGTTACAAGGAGGTCGTACAGCTCACTCACGATTTGCAATACCAATTGACGTAAATGAGGACTCAATTTGTAATATTAGATTGAATAGCAATCTTTCAGAGCTTATCAAGCAAGCACGACTTATTATATGGGATGAAGCTCCGATGGTTCATAAATTTTGTTTTGAATCTTTAGATAGAAGCATACGCGATATCATGAGCAGCATAAACCCTTTCCTAAAAAATAAACCTTTTGGTGGTAAAACAATCGTGTTCGGGGGTGACTTCCGTCAAATTTTACTCGTAATTACGAAAGGGACTAGACATGACACGGTTCAAGCATGTATTAGTTCTTCATATATTTGGAAATATTGTCGTATACTGAAATTAACCCAAAATATACGCTTACAATTGAATAACAGTACTTCAAATCTCAACGAATTACAAGCATTTTCAAAGTGGATATTACAAGTAGGAGATGGAACGCTGCATGAACCTAACGATGGTGAATGTTTAATAGATATTCCTATTGATTTATTAATCACAGAAACATTAAACCCGATTGATAGTATTGCAAATCATGTATATCCAAATCTTGAAACTGAATACAAAAAAACATCATTTTTTGAAGAACGCGCAATATTATGTCCAACGAATGAAATAGTAGATGAAATTAACGAAACCCTCTTGCAAAAGATCCCTGGTAGATGTAAAGAATATTTCAGCTCAGACTCATTATGCAACGTTGATTCTCAAGATGCTGAAATGCACGAATTATATAATACAGAATTTTTGAACTGCTTAAAATACCCGGGGATTCCTAACCATTGCTTAACTCTAAAAGAAGGTGCTCCAATTATGCTTCTACGAAACATTGATCAAACACTTGGGTTATGTAATGGAACACGACTTCAGGTAACCCAACTTGGCAGAAATGTAATCGAAGGCAAAATAATAACCGGGACACATGCAGGTGACAAAGTATTTATACCTCGACTCCCTTTGATTCTGACAAATACAAATTTTCCATTTAACTTCAAAAGAAAACAGTTCCCCGTTATGTTGTGCTTTGCAATGATAATTAACAAAAGTCAAGGACAGAGCATCAGTCGAGTTGGTGTATATTTACCAAAACCAGTGTTCAGCCATGGACAATTATATGTGGCAGTTTCCAGAGCAAAAACTAGAGAAGGATTGAAATTACTCATTCTAGATGATACCGGCAAATGCACGACGAAAACAACTAACGTTGTATACAAAGAACTATTTTGTAACATATAAACAGATCGTTCCAATAAATTAAATAAATTTCTTCCCCCTGTGCATCATTTTAAGCCCATTTGTATTACATATGTTAGGAACGTATATATCATTCAAAATTGTTCTCGCGCGTAGCGCGGGTCAATTTCTAGTATATATATATATATAATTCAAATAATAGAGGTTCTTCATTTAAATTGAGTGTATTGAAATAAAATATCACCAAAGTTATCCCTAATGTGTAAATTACTCATGATAAATATCGAATGTTGTGTGTATATATAACTCTATGCGAATGTTAGTCGATCCAAAGATAGGTTAATATTTGGAAAGATTATATATATTTGTAGTGATAAACATGTAATGATTATAAAGTTATATATGTGATTAATAAATCAGCCCAAAGGAGGATTTATTTTTGCACATATGTTATTATTAGTGTTTGATCATTACAACAAGAGTATCGCTAGCAATTAATATTATTGTCCAAAGATTTGATATTAATGGTGCATTTGGTATGTTGTGTGGGATTGTCTATTATTTGAATTACTAAAGTTTTTTTTTTCTGTGAGCGTGTATTTATTAGTTTATCTTGTTCATTTACTCTTCGAGTATATCGGCCAATATGAACTCCATTCCAATCCTAAACGGCTCTAATTTTTTAGGAGTGGAAAGAAAATGTTCATATTACTTTGGGATGCATGGATCTTGACTTAGCATTAAGAGTAGAGCAACCACATTCTCTTACAACTGCAAGTACTGCAGATGACAAAAGGTACTATGAGAAGTGGGATCGTTCGCATCGCTTAAGTCTTATGATCATAAAGGTAGCATCCCAGAATCTTTCAGGGGTGCTGTATCCGATGAGGTTACCAATGCCGAGGAATTCCTTGCTGAAATTGATAAACACATTGTTAAAGCGATAAGGCGGAAATAAGCATGTTGTTAAACAATTTTACTTCCAAAAGGTATTCAAGCTGAGGAAGTATAAGAGTACATTATGGAGAGATCTCATATTGTTTCAAGGCTCAAGACACTAAAGATTGAGATATCGAAAGATGTTCTCGTGCACATAATCTTGCACTCTCTTCCTCATGTTTATGACTCTTTCAAGGTTAGTTACAACTGCCAAAAGGAGAAGTGGACTCTAAATGAGCTCATTTCATATTGCGTACAAGAGGAAGACAGACTGAAACAAAGTAAGACAGAAAGTGCTCACTTAGCTAGTACTTTTAAGCAAAAGGGCAAAAAGAGGAAGAAAAGTGCATATAAGGATGAAGCTGCAAAAGGTCAAGTACAAAAGAAACATAAGGTTAGTGAAACCGTATGTTTCTTTTGTAAAAATTCGGGGCATTTAAAGAAGGATTGTATCAAATACAAGGCATGGAAAGAAAAGAAGGGTATGATTCTTACTTTCTATTGTTCCGAAAGTAATTTAGCTTCAATACCTAGAAACACTTGGTGGTTAGATTCCGGTGCAACATCTAACATCAGTGTTTCTATACAGGGTTGTCTGAGCCACCGCAAACCAAATGATGGTGAAAGATACATCTATGTAGGCGAATGTAAAGCAGTGTAGGTTCAAGCTATCAGGCATTTCAGATTGTTATTATCGTCTGGTTTCTATTTGGATTTAAAAGACACATTTATTGTACCGTCTTTCAGGCGGAATTTAATTTCTATTTCCTATTTGGATAAATCAGGTTATCATTGTTCTTTTGGAAATTATGAAGTTATTTTGTCTTTAAATTCAAATAAGGTGGGAACATGATCATTTAATGCTTATGACAATCTATACATGTTTGATACTATAGTATCTTATCAAGACAATTTAAATGTGGAAACCCGAGGTACTAAGCGTAAACTTGATAATGCACAATCAGGAGACTTATGGCACAAACGTTTAGGTCAAATCTCTAGAAATAGAGTTGAATGTTTAGTGTCTGATGGGATCATCGACCCCATAATTTTCACAGATTATCAAGTCTGTGTTGTGTGCATTAAAGGTAAACAAACCAAGAATAAGAAATCGGGAGCGTATAGAGCTATAGAGGTACTAGAATTGATACATACAGACATTTGTGGGTCTTTTCCTATTCCATCGTGGAATGGTCAACAATATTTTGTATCGTTCATAGACGATTAAGGGTTCAAGAAAGCGCTAGGCGCTAGGCGGATGGACACCCAATGCCTAGCGCCCAGAGCGCCTAGGCGGAGCCTAGGCGGTGTCTAGGCGGGCTTGGCAGATATATATATATTTTATTTTTATTTAATATAATTATAAAGTACTTAATTTTATAAAAACATATATAAATAAATAGACTTTAGTATTTATAAAAAATATTTATAAGTATTAAATTCATAATATCAAATACACGACGAAAAATAACATAAAACAAACAAAATATAAAAAATGGGCGTCGAGTAAGGACGATGTTAGACCAAGACAAGAGAAAAGGCGAGAGACGAGGACGAATGCAAGAAATGAAGCCAAGGGTGGAGATGAAACAAAGATGAAGATGAGAAATGAAGGAAATAACAAAAGATGAAGATGATGACAACATACGAGAGACGATATAAAATAAGAAAATAAGGATGAAGGCAAAGACGAGAATTAGATACAAATGTGGGGACAAGAGACTTAGATAAAGACAACAAACGACGAAATAGATAGAAGAAGACAAATGATAGATAAACTCATGGATATGTGTCATTGTTAGTTTTATTTTTTAAAGTACCAAAACGAAGTCGTTTTGACGTTATTTTTTTTAAAAAAAGGACCGTCTAGAGATTAGGCGGTATTTTTCCAATTTTTTTTCTTTAGATTTTCGAGCATATACGTAAAGTAAAGAAACCCTACGAGAATATCTTGATATTTTTCCATTTAACGTTTATTTAATTTGTATAATGAAAAAGTTTTTAAATATTGTTTAATTTCAATTTTTATGGCAGTCATATACATTACAAATTACTTTTTCATTGTCATATAATTTGGATCACGCAAAGATCAGAACTGGCTAGCCTCTATCCGCCGGATCTAGAAGAAGCTATCCAAAGTAGGACAGACTCCATAAATTTTTTAAATTATATTAACATAAACATAAAACTATTAAATTGTAAATGTCTCATGGGCTTTAGCCCATATACAATATTTAATATTAATATCTAAGAGAGGTTTGCCTATAAATAGAGACCTCATATATAAAAATATACACATCACAAGAATACACAAAAATTCTTCTCTCCATTCTCTCTCTCACGTGTCCCCACTCTCTCTCTCTTCAATCCTCTCTCTCTCCTCCTATTACCTTAGGTAAGGTATATGTATATAGGATAATACTTTATTATTTATATATTATAATATATATACATATTTACTTTAGTTACAATGTATATACGTACATATTACTATATCAATATATATATAATACATCATAATATATGCATATATATATATATATTAAAATATTATATATTTTTTATTATATATATGTTTTACTAATATTATACACAATATATATGTTTTATATTTTAATATGTATAGATATATGTTAATTAATAATTAAATTTTCAACACGTTATCAACACGACCGTTCTAATTAGTTAAGAAAAATATTATACGTTACATGTATTATTTTTAATTTCAATTTTTTACGATATCGATTTCCAATCGATTTTAGTTTCGATTTGGATTCGATTTTCAAGTAAAAAAAATTATATATAGACCATGTGGAATATATATCCCGGTCATAATATATATTATACTATATGATTCTGCGGGCTCAGCCACCAATCAATAATATTAATAGTTTATGAATATTTATCTGTTATTTGTTCTTGTTATAAGGATGG
>CM071871.1:4034556-4049196 GCA_036759665.1 Gynandropsis gynandra
CATAGAGGAGTATTTAAGCACAATTTTGGCTTTGTATCATAGGACGTTATAGCTGAAACTGAATATCTCCCAACTTAGACCCGAGCAAAATACTCATAACAAACTCGTTTTAGAAATATAATCCTTTTATAAACCATCGAGTCATTAGAGGAGTATGAGAACAAAACCTTTTCTTTTTATATATATGTAAAACATTGAATCTCAAAGAAAGGACAAATTTGCTAGCATAAGTGTACTTCAGTAAATCCTAAGTAATCTTGATAAATCAAGTACAAATAAACAGATCATTATCTCCAAAAATTAGTCTTACTTCCGTACATATATAATCCTAATTTTATCTCAAATCAGCTCAAAAAGTCAAGATCAATAAACACAACCTCTAAGTGATTATTCCAAACATGCATAATGATCCAAATCGAGGGGTTTTTATGAACTTAGTTAACGATCGATTAACATATATCAAGACTTAGTTTAGGAATACCTTAAACCTAATTCGAATCTGCAAATTTTACCAAGATTTGATAATCTTTCGTCACTTTCAACTCCTTTGTTCAATCTCTCCACACATAGCAATTGTTTGATGATCGCACACCTGAAAGAATACACTTTTCGTTAGAATTCATGATACAACATTCATTTTGTTTAAATTGTACTTTGTAACCGCTGTCACACAATTGACTAATGCTAATCAAATTAGCAGTCAATCCCTTCACATAATGAACGTTGTTTAACATGGGTTGTCCGGAATTTTGTAGATCTCCTTGTCCATGGATTTTTCATTTGCTTCCATCACCTAATGTAACACTTCCAACATTCACTCTTTCACTAAAATTTGATAAGAGTTCTTTATTCCCTGTCACATGTTTAGAACATCCACTATCAAAGTACCAAGTGTGAGATTTATCATTTTGAGTAGGAATATAAGCAACTTTGCATTGAAGATCACTTTTTCTTATCCAAACCTGTTTTATTTTGGGAAGAACATACTTACCTAAATCATACCTGAATTTTTTGTGGCATGTGATCTGTTTATGTCCTCTGATTCCACAAAAATAGCATGTCACCGAAGTTCTCTTTTGATTCACACTTTGATACCTTCTTCCAGTATTCTGTCCATGAAATCGTAGCTGATTTTTTCTTCTAGTGTTGTAACCGTGATGTGAAGCCCGATAATGCCTTCTTGAAGTGTACCCATGAGAATGATAACTTTCATTTATGTTTTTATTGAAGTCTTTGAAACCATGTTCCTCTTTGGATGTGTTGCACAATTGTTGTTTTCCTTTCTGCCTCATATCCTCTTGCATATCTCCTCCCGAAACAAATTTATTATATGTCTTGCTTGTATTCCCAACATAACCTATTCCATGATTGTCACCTTTCATTTTTCCAATCGAAAGCAGGTGATCTAATTTGTCAGTTCCATTCGATAGCATCTTCAGTTGTTTGTTTGTCTCCTCTAGCTGCCTTTTAACAAAGTGCACTTCCTCGTCCTTAGCAAGTACTTCGTTCTTCATGCTCTGAATCTGAGTTTCCAAAATCTTAATTTCTTTCATCAGTTGAACATTCAACTTTCCCATCTTGATCCAGTCATTGTAGATCATCTCAACATCAACTTCATCTTCTTCTTCAAGCTGATCTTTTTCACTTTCTTTATCATCCTCTTTAATGATGCCGATGAAAGTAACAAAACTGGACTGTTCTTCTTCTGATTCTTCTCCAGATTCAGAACTGGATTCACTAAGCATGATTAGTGATTTTCCGAACGAATATAGATCTCTTGGTCCTTCCATATTGTTGTCTTGTAGGATCTCAAACCAGTTCTTAGATTTACTCTAAACTTAGGTTACCCGCTCTGATACCAAGTGAAAAACTTGTAGAAGACAACTTGGTGAATCGATAGTTCAAAGAGACCACAAATATCAAACAATATCAGCTTTATTTACGAATCAATCCTTCAAGTACATTTGTCTTTCTTTACAATGCACTAAAGATTTCCGCAGATAACTCCCCCTGAGTTAGATGTAAATAAACACTAATTGTTTCTCTCGATTTCTCACTGTATCGCTCTAAGTACACTTAAAACTCTGTGAACTGCATTCACTCTGTTTTAAGTACTTCTTCGATACTCGTCCAGATTCGTTAACCTCTTGTTTCTCTCGAGTTAACTTATCTATATCCGCATGTGCTCAGCTAACCCACCGGTTTTCCAGCCGCACATCCTTGTTGTTCTTTTTCAAATTTGAACTTCTCCTCATTCTTCTCTTTGATCCCTTTTATTCTCCTTGTTTTGCTCTTTGAATCTATCACCTCCTTAAAATGCTCAACAACCTGATTTTGAACTTCTCCTCATTCTTCTCTTTGATCCTTTTTATTCTCCTTGTTTTGCTCTTTGAATCTTTCACCTCCTTAAAATGCTCAACAACCTGATTTTGAAAAGATCTCACATGTTCCTAAAATATAGCATTAACACAAGGGAGAGAACTGAAAGAAACGATAATATTTATATAACTATCTTAATATTGAAAAAACAAATATTGTACTTTCAAAATATGCGATGTAAATTCTATATTATTCAAGTGAGGACGATGATACATGAAGATAATAATTTATTTAGTAACTAGAAGAAGTAGAAGAAGGGAAATACATAAAAACATTTATCACGATTCAAACTCTGAATAAGATCACATTGCAAATACAAACAATAACATGGGACAAGTAGTTCACATATCTCATCATATGGTTAGCCTTGCGGAATGGCTAACAAATTGCAGAACGTCCGCGTCTCCTTTGACCTAAAATCTTCATGAACCACTCATTCTTGTATGAAGCAACTATGTATCCAATTGTCCATCCAAATACCAAACCAGGTACAATACCTATTCCCACGGCCACCCAACTGATGACTTCTTCTTCTTCTTCTTCCTCTTGTGGCTCTTGTGTTTCTTGTTGTTTCGGTGGTGTCGACGTGTAAACTCCGCCACAACTTTGCCCCAGAGGTAGACCGCAGAGTCCAATGTTATCCGAAAAAGCAGAACAAGGTTGCGTCTGAAATTGTGTTCCTTGTGGTATTAGACCTACGAGCTTGTTATGCGACAAGTTAATGGCAGACAAAGTCGATAGTCTTCCGAGCTCTGGAGGAATTGAACCCGAAATCTTGTTTTGGGACAAGTCTAGTGACTCAAGATTGGTCAAGTTCGCCAGAGATAGTGGAAGATGACCCGTGAAAGCATTGTTTGACAAGCTAAGAACTTTTATTTCCTTTAGAAGGCCAATGGATTCTGGAATCACTCCTTCAAGTCTATTTCCAGAAAAATCAATGCCCGTGTACATTGCGAAACTGCTCCCAACCAATTCCATTTGTAGGCCTTTATTTCTTAACACCACTGAATCTTGAAAGTATTTTGGATAAGGAATCGAGATATAAAGTTGAATACTATGTTCAGTTTTCGTGATCATTGACATGGCACTCCAAGTCCTAAAATAATTTGGTGGCAAGGTTCCACTGAAATGATTCTGAGATATGTCAAACATTCGTAGCAAGAGGAACCCCGAAGAAGCTTTGTAAGAATATAGTGGGCCATAAAAATCATTAGAACGAAGAACAAGAACCTGTAGCTCAAGCAAAGACTCCAACCAGAAGGGAAACGTGTCGTTGATCTTATTGTGTTCCACATTCAGAAGCTGCAGACTATTACAATTGCTCAAAGATTTGGGAAGAGCTCCTACCAATCGGTTGTGACCAAGATTGAGTGAAATCAAGTTGAAACCATCTAATGATGCTTCCGGAATATTCCCACTGAGGTTGTTATCCTGTAAATGCAAAACTCGAAGAGTACTCTTGAGATTCTTAAAACACCAAGGGATTGAGCCGCTAAAGTTATTGTTGGATAGATCAAGAATGAGTAGATTGGTTAGGTCGCATATCCAATGCGGAATCTCTCCAGAAAAATAGTTTGTTGAGCTGAGAAGATACGTAGTAGAGCTTGGTAATTGTGGCAATGGCCCGTGGAATGCGTTTGAACTTATATCTAACATGCTAATATTTGTTCCACACAAGACCTCTAGCGATCCATCAAAGGCGTCGATAGAGTTATGAGAAATGCTTACTTCAGATAACATGGGCAGTACCCATAACCACTCCGGTACTCGACCTTGTATTTTGTTGCAGGAAAGATCTAACCTTTCCAAATATTCATTTTCCTTCAAAAAAGTTGGAAACTCACCAATATTACAATCCGAAATAAACAAGATTTCTAAGTCTCGTGGGTGACTCACAATTGAGCTTCTATTTACGTTGTTCCCTAAGATATCCAAAAATAAAAGGGACTCGAGACGTGAGAAGATGCTTAACTCAACCAAGCTTCTCGTATTGAAATAAGAGATGGAAAGACCGCTGAGTGCCTTGAGATGCGAGAAAATAGTGAAGTCGACCATTCTCCCGCCAGTGTTGTAAAAAGAGAGGTCAAGAACCTCTAGACTAGTTAGTTTAGAGATAGACTTAGGGATTGGCCCATGGAAATTGTTTCCACCAAGGTCCAAATAGTGTAAATCAGATGGCGAAGATACAATTCCAATCTCCAGGGGACCAACCAATTGGTTTTCACTGAACTCAAGATGGTATAGTGAAGGAATCATGAATAAAGATGACGGAAGAATTCCGGAAAATGAATTCGATGACGCATCAAAATACATCAACTTGGAGAGTTTACTCATGTTAGACGGTAGTTGACCTGTGAACTCGATTAGATGAGAGACCCACGAAAGATAGCTCGGTTAAATTGAATATTTGAAGAGGAAAGTCACCGCCAAGAATGTTCCACGAAAGATATAACTTGGTTAACTTGTTTAAATTACCGATCGAAGATGGAACTTCACCATAGAAATCATTTATACTAAGATCAAGAATGGTGATGTAAGACAGGTTTCCAATGGAAGAAGGAATGCGACCGAAGAGATTACATGAAAAAAACCGCAACATTTTTAGAGATTTGAGTTTGTCGATGGAGATCGGTAAACTACCTGACAAATTATTTTCAGAAAGATTCAGACTCTGGAGATGTTGTAATTTGAAAAGACTTGTATCAGATCTCAAAGGACCGTTGAGATAGCTAGAGCTAAGGTCTAAACCAATCACCAAACCTGAAGTAGAATCGAAAGTGATGCCATCCCATGAGCAACAATCGACGTTATCTTTCCACGATTCTATCTTGGGATAAACATATTCATCAGCAAATTTGTGGAGATAAAACTCGTTCTTGAACTCCATAAGAGCAACCATCTGGTCGGGACGACACAAGTGAGTTGGAGGAGGGGCAAAAGCAAAGAGAATGTTGGAGGTGGAGAAGAGAAAAGTAATGATGATGCGAACTAAACACGAGCTCAAACATATAATCATCATCACTATATTCTTAATAACCAATGAAGTAAATTGGTTGATACGCCTCTTGTTTAAAAATTCGATATATATAGAGAAAATAAAGCAACAATCATCTGATTATTCAACAGACTTGACGACCCTCCATACAATTATAGCCACAGAAAAAAAAAATTTATCAACTTATTTAGAAAGAAAATTTCCCCAAGAATCTTTTGAGCTATAACGACTTCCATTGACTGGTCGGTCCATTCTTCCATTGACTTCCATGCACCATTTACTTATAATTGAAAATCTAAACAAACAAAAATAATAATTACAATAAGGTACTTTAATAATTTTTTATCTTCCAATTTATCTTTTAATTTATGGCATTTCAATACATTAACATTCACTAAATTTGTGCAATTATAATAAGCAATTAGAAAACAAAATCTATATATAGAAAGGAGCATAAAATGGTGCATTCTTCTTACGTTACTTCAATAACATTTAATTTTTTATATTTTATTTTAATTTATAATTTAATTTTATTCTCCATAATAATTCTTTATAGCCACTAATTTAAATTTAATATCCATTATAACAATTCAATTTTTTAATAATGTAAATTAATTAAATATAAATCTATATATAAAAAGAGATGTTTTTCTCTCTTAATAAATTTTTTTATATATCTTTGATTATTTCAGATAATATAATAAAAATATGGATATAAAAAAAATATTCAATATATATATACATGTATATATATATTAAATAAATATCTTGTATTCAACTTTTTTTAATAATACAATTAAGACAAAAAATTAAAACATTAAAAGATAAAAATACGAATAATATCTACAATGAAATTAAGACAAAGAATTAAAACATGAAAAAGTAAAAATACGAATAACAACTAATAAATTATTTGACGTGGCAATCGAGTTAACAATTCATTTTTTATAATTAAAATTAATTAAATATAAATCTACATATAAAAAAGATATTTTTTTTATTTTCTCGTCATCTCTTATTTTTCTTATTTTTTAATCCGAAAATTACAATTGTAGACAATTTAATCAAATAAAAGTGTAGATTAAAAGGTGTACTAATAAAATTAATTATACGAAACAATTAAAATACATTCATACTTTTCAATGTAATATGTAATTAAAATTAAAAAAATATAATTAATATAATATATTTAATTTTAAAATTATTTTATATTATTAAAATAAATATAATTAATAACATGTTCTTTTTTATTTTTAGAATAAAATTTTAATTTTATAATGTTAAAACTAAAATAAACGTAAAATAAATATATTAATTAAATTTCATGTAATTTTAGACAAACTAATCAATTGAAATAGTAGATAAAAAGGTATATGAATAAACAAAATATTAGAAACAATTAAAATAAATTAAAACTTTAAACAAATGTAATTAATATAATACATTTAACTTAAAATTAATTGATATTATTAAAATAAATCTAATTTAAAAAAATATTTTTTCAGTAATTTTAATTTAATCTTGCAATGCCAAAATTAAAATAAATGTAATTAATAAAAAAAGATGTTAATTTAATTTTATATGATTTTACCAAATAAAAGATATATGAAAATATATGATACAACATTCAATTTTCAAATTCCAATTTAATTTTATCATTAAATTTAAAAATAAATACAAAATAATACATAATGTATATTTAACCTTTATATGATAGTATCAAAGATGGAGTTGATGATGGGATAAAAAGCGTTGAAACATGCAACAACGTGGTAAATATTGAAAGTGTTTCAATTTTGGAATTGTTAAGCTATATCATAAAGTTGGATCACAAGGTAATTTCAAATGTTATTGTTCCCTAACAAATTTAGATTTTTATGTATTTTTTCTAATGTTTAAACTATATTTCACACAGGAAGCAGATATATTTTTTTTTTTGCACTGCAAATGTTGTTGATATTTTGTCTAACAATGGTTGGAATTACGTTGCATGTGCAACGTGTTCTAGGAAATTAAAGAGAACTATCGATTCTTTGTTTTGCACATTCTACCATGTATCTAATGTTGTTGGGCTCATTAGGTTTGGAAATTATATGTTTCTTCTCAATAATTATTACTAGGATATAACAATGTAACCAAACTATTATTTTTTTGCTAGGATTAGGTGGAATTTGTTGTTGACGATGGTGCTGATGTTGCAATTTTTGTTGTATTTGATCAAGAAATTTCAAGGTTGACCAACACAAAAGCATATGACATCATTGATTCAAAGGTATCATACATGCATTATTTATTTTTCAAAAAGGTTTATTTGTTTAAGATTGTTGAATTCACTTTTATTTAAAAACAAGACAATTGTGGTGCATTAGATGTGTCTAAATGTATAAGGGACATCATAGGGAAAACATTTACGTTTCAAATAAAAGTCACCTCATACAATTTTAACACTTAATCACCAATCATTCATCGTCTCACGAATGCTAGACGAGAAGATTGTTGGTGAAATAGTCACAGAAGAGGATGAGGTATTCAATGTGGTCATTCAATAATATTTGTGTTCTCCCTAGACATGCTGATTTTTTAAACCTTTAATTGATTAGCAACCATCACTTCTACTAGATGGACCTAATGATTGGCAGATTTCAGAATGTACAAGCAATCCCAAAAAACTAATACTGATGAGATGATCGTTAAAGCACCAGTCAAGACAAAAGATCGTGGAAAGAGAATCCGCATTAGTTAGATTTTATTAAGTTTGATCTTATATTTCTTTAAGTCTGTCTATCTAAACTCTAAAGTATTAGTCGTTTTTTTTGCTTTATGATAGACTTTTTTACATTTGATTTTCACTGATGCTACAGTTCGTTGTCATCACTTAATTGCAATCTGTTTCAATAAAACTTCAAACAACGCATAAATTTTAAGATAAATATGCACCTATGATTGTTTTGTATGATTTAAAATAAAATTTTGTTTTGTTGTTCTCTACAGTTTGACTTTCTTTGTATAGTTCCTGTTCAAGTATAGTTTCTTTTCAAGTTTAAATTTTTTGTTTATAATAAACTTTTAAAACTACTCAGAAAAAAAAAGAAAAAACTATTAGGAAAACGTACACACCTTTAAAGATCCACAACATGTTGGGCTGTCATATTTTCTTCCTTCATCCTGTGTACAACAGAACAGATATTAATGTGAAGGAGATTTTATTTCAAAATAAATATTTACATATGCATAACTACATGAAATACATAATGTTAGGGATTCAATTTACCAAACATTATTAGAAATATGTTGTTATAAGGCAAATAATATCTTACTGCAAGTTTCATAGAACATAATATGTAAATTGAATCATTTGTGAATTCCCACAATTAACACCCAAATCTATCGGATTTACTTTCTATTGTTCATAAATCAAGGCCCTACGAACCCATCACTATATCATATATGATTGTATCCTCCAAATGCATAAAACTACAACGATATTCCCCACCATCAAAGACAACATAGACCGCTGATACGCCGAACGCGAACGCATCTCTACACCACATCGACCAAAATCGAACCCCAATCCTTAACCTATCCAACTCTCGCTGCACCCACACCTCAAACAAACTAGAAAAGCGAATCGAATATCTAAATAAAAGTTCTGCTAGATCCCTTCTTCGTTTGAAACAAACTAATCGTCAAATCACTGAAATTTGATGCGTACCTCCATGGCCAATGGTGATTCTTCGCTTGCGATTCACCCTCTTCACTTGCTGCAACTCTGCATCACCGTCGAATCTTCCCATCCTCTATCACCGCTGATTGGGACATCCCTTCACCACTGTCGATCGGTTTCAAACATCACCAGTAACTCATGAAATCACTACCTGCGTGCTAGGGTTTTGTCATCCCCTATTTCCCCCTTTTGTTCTCTGATGTTTTTGTGGTTTAAAACACTTCCCACTCGTGATATAAAGCAAAGATTTTATATAAATATATATATATATATATATATATATATTATCTTATCTTGATTGAAATTTACAACCACATGTTTATATTTATAATTTCCATGTATTTTAAATTGACATATATTTATAGTGGTAAATTTCAATCAAAATAAATTGTCACGTGTGGAAAGTGTTTAAATTGATATATTTAAATTCACATATATTTATAACTAATTAATTATTATTACATTTTATATAAATTGCCACGTATTTAAATTGACATATATTTATCATTAATTTATTTCTTAATTGATTTAGATACTTAACTCTTAAAACATCAATATCAACAAATATTTTTTTGATGATAATCTAAAAATAAAAAGGATTTCCGTCACATGTCACTTTTCAAAACTCAAAATGTTTCAATTTTTCTAATAAAATATTTTAAAGTGAAAATAATTGTCAATGATGATATTGTTGTTTTAAAAATATATGTATGGATAAAAAAAGGTCACATAAATTAGTGATTGTTCACAAAATGTTCAATGTTAGTCATAAAATCATTTCATTATCCATTTTATTTTATAGTAATTTTAAACGTTCGTCCGTAATTCATTAAAATAATAGATCTTTAATTTACGAAAAAAATTACATTTATCTCAATTGAAAATAAATCATAAAATTAAATTAAAATTTTATTTGAGGTATTTGATAATGTGTTATAACCACTTCAAGTTTTGTTTTTCATTTTATTTCATTTTTTCAAAAATTATCAATTCAACGACATTAATTTTATTTATAAACATTTTATTTTCTATATTTATATGCTACACAATTTCTACATATTTATCAAATAAAAAATTATTATTTTAAATAAATATTATACGATATTTTCAAATATTAAACAAATTAATCATATTTCGCGCAACGCGGGTTCTTCCCTAGTTATATATATAAAAGTAGGATGTTTTACTCTCTTCTCCTTAAGTCATATAAACATCCACATCATCAAATATATTTTAATATAAAAATAAATATTAACTCTTTACACTAATTTTATATTTATGTTATATTAATTTTATATTAATGTCACAAATAATATTTATTTTTAGTGGGAAAGAAAATATAAATAATTTATATTATTAAATAATTTAGTCACCTAATTATCTATATCATAAAATTTGTCTTTTATATAAAAAATATTTTTTACATTGCTTACATTTTAATTTTTATATTTATGTTACCTAATTATTTATAATATTAATTATTTATATATTCTATTATCTCATTACTTTTCTGTCTCACTAAAAAATAAATATTAATTGTTTACATTAATTTTATATTTATATTACATTAAATTTATAGTGGAAGATGTTATATTTTGTTCAATTTTTTATAATTAATATAAGTTTTAACTAATTATTTAATAATATTAATTATAATTAATTATCTTCTACTTTCCCATTATTTTTCTCTCTTACTATCCTATTGTGCCATGTTATAATTTTTTTTGTTTTTTAATCAATTTTTTTAATTTATTATTTTTAAAAGAAAATATGTGAAAATCAACATGTGTTAATACCGATAAAATAAAAAAAAATTATATAATAAAGTAAATGATCTAAAAATTCTCAATTTATATTTAATTATTAAAATATTTGTACTATTAAATTAAATATATTAAAAATTAAAATTAAAATTAAAACGTTATTAATTTTTTGTTATTCTATTGTTATAATATATAATTTTCTTATACAATTAAAATTTTCATATATATTTATTAATATTAATAAAAACAAAATAAATTTAATTTTACAAAGGAAAATAAGTTTAGCCTCTTAAAAAAATGAAAAAGATGATTTAGATTACATAAATCATGTGTTTTGTATGGGCTATATTACACTTAATATTGTAGATTTTTAGAAGATATTTATTTATTTTCTATAAAAATAAATTGAAATTTAAAAATAAAAAATATAATCTTTTAAGCACCATGCAAATACACTTCACATATGTTATATCATTATTTTAAAAATACATTATAAAATTAATGATTAATCAATGATTAAATGACTAAGTTACTCATTAATGTTAAGTAATAGGTATACAATCCGAAAATTTTTTATACTTTGAAAGTGAACATAGTTTTTTTAAAAAATTATATATTCATGTTATTAATTTTTTAATCTAAAGATTTAGTACTATTATATTAATAAATATTAACAAACTTAGTTGTTTTTTAATTGTTCACATTACTAATTTTTTATCTCCGTTCAATTTTTCATCTTACATAATAGATATTTGTTAATAGAAAAATAATATATTTATATAAATCAATATGTGCACTGCGCGGATTCCAAATCCACTTCAATATTTATTGATATGTTTCTATGATGTTAATATGATAATTTAAATGGTTATGATCAAGCTTTTGAAAGCAATTATATCAATATTTAGATCATAATATATATTATGGAATGCAATTCAACACGATAATCTTGAGCATGACAATTTACTTCAAATCCTCTTATTACTTGCCAATATTCTTCGTATGAACATGATAGGAATCGATAAACAAATTTTCAATGATTGTTTTTCTAATAGTAAATAATATTATATCTTATGTATAAGTTTTAAATTAATTAATTTAAATCTAAAAGCAGTTATATATTAACATTGTTATATTTAATTCATGAATCAATAACTATGAAAATTGTTAATTTATTTTTATCTTTCTTTTCATTTTTACATCAATATTTTTTTTAACTCCATTAATTGTTTTATACGACATAATATATATATATATATTGAAATAAAAAATTTAAACAATAAAATAATTATATAAATCACCCGTGCGTAACACGAGTTATAACCTGGTATAAACATAACCTGCATCTAGTATTAATAATTACAATTGTTACAATAAGTACAATAATTAATATATTTTAATCACTAAATTTGTATAATTATAATAAAAAACATATATCAAAACGCAACTTACAAAATACTAATTAAAATAATAAAAAAAAAATTAATCTCCCAATTATAATAATTACATGAATTATCCTTTGGCTTTCTCCAAATATTTGAGGTATATATATATATATAACTACATCATAATCAACACATTAATGGCGCACCGCCACACGTTTGAAGCGTTGGATCGATCACTTAAAGATATTATAGTTATGACTAATGAGGATACATTTGAAAAACCCTTTGATGGTAAAACTGTTCTTCTATGTGGTGACTTCCGTCAAATCTCACACACCGACTATGCAAGCATCCATTAGTCCATCATATCTTTCGCAATACAGAACATGTGCTGTCTTTCCATGAGCAACAATCGACGTTGTCTTTCCATGATTCCGTCTTTGGATAACCATATTCATAAGCAATTTTGTGGATATAAAACTCGCTCTTGAACTCCATAAGAGCAACAATCTGATCGGGACAACACAGGTGACTTTGGCTTTCTCTGAATACTTGTGTACTATATATATATAATATATACACATATCATTAAAATATTCATACACAACATAAAATACATTAAATTCGTACATTAGTACACAAAACATAACCTTAAAAATAGTTTAAATGACTAAGATATTTTTAGAACTTTTCATCATTGACTAATACATATCAAAATTTAACCTCCCAAATTTTACCTTCCAATTATAATAAATACATTTGTACTTCATATTGCATTTCAACTACTATACTATTTTTTCATTTATTTTACTTAACTAATTATTGATTTTATTTAATTATGACATAATTTCATGCATTTTTTTCTTACACCCTATTTCATCTTTTAAGAGATTGACAAAACAACAAAGTTTTCATTAAAATCTCTAAACATTATTTTTCCGTAAAATTATATGTTCTAAATTCATATGTTATAGAAGTTTTAAATGTTTGTCCAATAAAACAAATTATTGTGTTGATAAATGATTGTAATTTTTTTATTTTAAAACTATCAAAAATTTATATTGTGCTATGTACGGGTAGTATTTTAAATTATTTAAGAAAACATTTCATTGCTAGAAAATGAAGATTTATGGACTGAAGAATATGTCCATAATCCGTCCCAAACACATTTAAGGACTGACTAGGGACGAGAAAAAGTAGTCTGCAAACGAGCGTCGCCAAATAATACCGTCCGGAATCCGTCCGTAAATATGGACGGAAATTTCAGTCCCTAAACCGTCTGTAATTTCAGACCACACCGTTGTCGGCAAAACGACAGGAAAAATCACTTATTAACGGACGGGTCGAGATTTCATTTCTTTTTTCAAAATTGCGGACGCCCGATCCGTCCGTAATTTGAAACAAAATAAAAAAAATATAATTTAACTTTCATTAAATTTTAAATGTTTACAAATAACAATGATAAATTAAAATTCATATATAATTAATATATATATTGCAAATTCTTCAAAGGTATTTCCGTGGAGATGGCGTTGGTACGGCGTGGAGATGGCGTCTGGACGACATGGAGATGGCGTCTGGACGGCGTGGAGATGGCATGGGGATGGATCGAGTGCGGGATAGATGGTGTCGGGACGGTGTGGAGGAGAGGGATAGACGGTGGCAAGACACTGGATAAAAGACGAAACTCGAATGGCCGGCTGAACTCAGACGACCGCCTGAACATGCAGGAGAAACGCATAATGGGGAGAGGCGGGACGAAATGAATAATAGGGTATGGGATGGAATTTATAGCCCTTTTTCGGAAAGTCAAGAAAAACCGTTCGTAAACCGTCGGCAAATACCGACAGAAGGAACATGGTCGTCTATAATAGCGGACAGAAAGAAAACGGGGCGTCCACAATTACTGACAAAAAGCAAACGACCGCCCGCTATTATAGATGGAAAGCAAAAGACTGTCTGCAATTGCGGACGGAAAACAAACAATCATTCGCAATTGCACACTGGAACAGGGCGCCCGTTATTGCGGACTGCATGGGCGTCCACAATTAGGGACTGCACTGGGCGTCTGTAATTAAGATTACATGGGTCATCCGCAATTAAGGATTACACGGGCATTCTCAATTAGGGATTGCATTGGGCGTCCGTAATTAGGGACTGCAACCGGGCGTCTGCAATTAGGGACTACACTAGGCGTCTGCAATTAGGGACTGCATCGATCGTCCGCAATTACAGAATGCAACAATGCGAGCCTTCTCTATTTGTGACCCGACATCGTCTATCTATTTCGAGCCTTTTCTATCTGTGACCCGACACCGTCTATCAGTCCCGAGTCTTCTCCATCCGTGACCCGACATCGCCTGTCTATCCCGAGCCTTCTCTATCCGTACCCGC
>CM071871.1:4050329-4062251 GCA_036759665.1 Gynandropsis gynandra
GACTCACTCTCACTTCTATTTCCCTAATTATTGACCCGAGACTTCATACGTCGATCGTATCGAAGTATTTTATCTTACATTTATTTTGAATTTTTGTGCATTTAAGTTACAAGCCTTGTATGGCTTGCATGCATTTATTTTAGCATTGAAGTCTTGCATGACTTCTTCTCCTTCATATGGTTGGACATGCCCTTGTAGAACTCATCTTGGTTTTCAATTTGAATTTTGAATTTCTCTTTGGGAATTTCTCCATTGTTGGTGTGTCATATCCAACAATTGTTGGTGCATAATATCCAACACTAGTTCGTTCTTCGTAAGTGTGTCATATCCTCGAAGACGATCTCGGTAAATCGAGAGTCTTTCGCAACTCTCGTGTGACCTATCGTTCCACATGCCTTGTATAAGGAGTCTTTCGGCGTAGCTTCAACAAGGGTTTCAATCCTACCTTCGTTCTAAAGTGTCGTTCTAGCAAGGTTCGCATCAGCACATAAGGGGTTCGTTTTTACTTGGGAGAATTTTGTTCAGGCAAGAGGAACTAATTACTTTTATCATCACTCAACTGACGTTTGTAGACTCATGATCGCTCAGGTTGAACGCTTCCTCTATTCCTTTTCACTCCTCCAAAAAATATTGTCTACGGTTCATGCAGTCAATATACACAAATTGGATTCCATAAAATAACATGCTCCAAAAAAATAAAGATAGAAAATTCCAAGTTCATAGAAACAAATCCCAAATAAAAGAAATAAAAGAAAAAATAAGTCCAAAAAACAAAAGGTTCAGGTTGCCTTTTGTAAAACGCTCATTTAGAGTCCTGAGATAGACTATATTAGCTTTTGCTCTTGGGTATTTTGATCAGACTTTTCGAGAGTGTTCTCGATGGTCGTGTAGAGGTCATAGCAAGCTAAGCGAATTGATTATCCAACACTTAAGGTGCGTGCAAATTCTTTCTCTTTGTTGTCTAATCATCTGCTTAAAATCTTCATGATCAGTCCTCATTTTGTGTAGCTCCACATTAAGAGTCTTATATTCCTACATCAGTTGCAAGAACATGGAATTTATCTCGTTTTCCACCACGGGTTGTTGCAGTGCCACAGTTGGTAGATCGGGTTGTGTTGCGTAGGCCTATTTTGGAGGTTACCGTTCTAAGGTAGCCATAGGAATACTTGCAACTAATAGTTTCCTTATGGTGGATTCTGCACTTTGGTGGTGTTCTTGTAGGAGAAATTGGGGTGATTTCTCTAACCCATATTGTACGTGTTCGATAGGGGTTATTCGCTATGTAACTCACTTCTTCTCCTGATGGCTCTTCCAAGTATAATTCTGACCAATCGCCCTGGTACCCTTGAAGATCTGTTTATGTGTGTTGCTATACGTTTCATGTTGGCCATTATCAGCTTCATATTTTCTAGCTTGGCTAAGAGGGTTGTGAACTCGTTCATCGATACCTTCTGGGACTTCTCCACACGTATTTACTCGAAGCATTCCTCTCGTTTACCATCTTCTCGATATAGTCCTTTAGTTAGGTGAAATGAAGGTCTTGTAGTGATCCTTCATATACCATGACGATCTAGATATAAATGTCCTCTTGGAATTCCTCAATGGATGTGGATATGAGGTACTTCTGATTAATCTTGTGGTGCGGGCACATACATTAATAGCCTTTGAAATCGTTCCTAAGCCTCGTACAGTGTCTCACCATCTCTATGTGTGAAGGATTGGTCTTGTTTTTCGACATTTCCATATTGTGAGGTCGAAAGAATCGAATCATGAACCGCTTCTCTAGATGAATCCACGTGCAAATGGAGTTTAACGCCAGTGTGTAGAGTCACTCTTGTACCTATCCATGAGGAAGAACAGGAAGACCAATAGCATGACTACCTCATCTGTCATCCCATGAATATTTTTAAAGGAGTCACACAACATCTTTAACTTCGTGAGATGGAGGTTTGAGTCTTCATTTGGGTGTCTTCTAAGTGATATTTGGTTCAATATCTGCAGACACGATGAATGAATCTCAAACTACTTGAGATCAATGTTTGGGTGTCGGATGCACGATAAGAGTTAGGTGTGTTTAGTGATTGTATATACCCCGTAATTTTCCTCCTCTGGCACTCATTCTCGATGTTCTCTACCATCAACCTCCTTTTTCCTTGTTGTCGGATCGTCCTTGTGATCCTTTCAATCTCTGGGTCAAGATTTGTGAGTTTAAAACTTCTTGCATTTCATATCATACACTAAGTTCGTGCAAGTGAAAAAAAGAAAACGAAACAAAAAGAGATGTCAGTAGCAATCTAAAAAAAACAAGATTACAAACGAAAATATGACCTTAATTCGTAAACTAAACTATTTAAATTGTCATCGGTCTCTGAAAGCGGTGCCAAAAGTTGAATGGATTGTATAGGTGTGATCTAATCCTAACCAAGTTTTATGATTTATATCTAGACTAGATATTTTGTAAGGATATAGGGCATGTAGTACCAGGGTGGAACATAGAGACTAAGTGGGATTTGAACTAATTATCTATGAAAACTAGGATCATGAACATGTATAGGAAGGGTGATGTATACTATGAACATGTAAACTAATCTAAGCTATGGTTATATACAAATCAGGACGATGCTCATAGACTTGAATATTGTTCTTACGTATGCGAACTAACCAAAGATTTTAGAAATATTACTTCTATTCCTATCAAGGAATTCAATCATCTTCCGTGGATCTATATACTCTTATAGTACAAATCCTATTCGAATGTACCAAATACTGATGTATCCCCCTAACAACGTATACACCGAACACAATTAATGTACCTACCTGCTCTCGTAGTGCACATTCCTATCCAATCATCTAGACCATTAAAAATGACTTACATATTGGATCCATTATCCTCACTCCTAGACAGATTAACATACATCTCGATATGATTACTCATGTGTATCTAATGCACTTGATCTAGCCTAATCAGATGTCTCCATCTAAATTAAACAAACTGACAATCAATTTATGAGATCCATAAAAAACTGAAAGATTTAAAAAATATTAAACCATGGAGTTAAAAATAATGATTATTACGATTCAGTTCATAAAAATCGACACTAAAAACCCTAATCTACAATAAAGATCAAACCTATGGATCTACATCTTAAAACTAAATTACAATAATAAACAAGTAAGGATAGAGTTTAGGAAGGCTTAATCGATCTCTCGATCTGTTGCGGCCATGACCTTGCTTTCAACTCGTTCTTATTGGTCATTTAGCTATTTGATGTGATCCGAATAGCTTCTTCGCTCTTATGCATGATTCTAAAATGTTTCTCGACTTTTAATATGTTTTAGTCGTCTAATCACGTGAAAACAAAAACAAAAAGCGGAAAAGGGGTGCAACGCGAGAGAGCGCTAGGTTGTTCAAAATTTCTCTTGTACAAATAAGAGTCATATTAGCATGGGATTGTTCGGGTCGAGTGAATTCTCAAGGATAAAAGTTACATATAGACGGATGAATATCGATCGAGTTACCGAATGCTCAGGTCGAGCAAATCGTTAGAAACTTTTTGCAAATCAACTTCAATATGCTCGACTGAGCACCTATAACACTTGGACTGAGTGTTTTGTCTGGATTTATCTTTAATGTCCGTTTTCATGCGGAAAATTGTCATGTTTCTCCTAAGTGTACCCATTAGTCCTTATTACCTAGAAGATCACAAAATTGCCCAAAAGGCATAAAAAGAAACTAAAATTATGCAAAATGATATAGAAACATATGAAAAATCATAGAGCAAATCAAGTGTGATCACTTGCAATAACACACATGTACATTCAAATGATGAGATTTCAATTGGATTATTTGCTAATATGTATATTATATGATGATAGAAAGAAAAATATATGTTGAGCCTTATATTGAAGATTATTATTTGGTGTGTAAATGACAAGAGACATATAGGAGAAATATTTTTCCGCTTAGTGATACAAAATTTTGGAAGAAATATTATGGGGATCTTATCAAGCCATAAACAATAAGAAATATACTTGTTAGACCTAAAAAATATAATAGAAAAAGGGATCCGAACGAGTCCACAAAATCCAAGATAAACAAATATGCCACCAAAGGTCTTTGCATCTGATGTGGTGCATGTGGGTATAATGGAAGATCGTATAAACAATAATTCAATATAATTTTTTTTCTACACATTCCATATTGGTTTATTGTTTTCAGCAAAACTATGATGCCGTATATCTTTCATCATCTCGAGTCTCAAATTTAACAATCTCCTATTTCTCTAAATCTCTAAAAAACATATATCGTACCAATTTTGTTTTGTATTGTTTTCTTTTGATAAAATTATTGCAGTGTAGGCATAATCAATTTGAATATATTTTATTTTGTTTTTTCTTGTTAATTGACTAATAAATCTGTTGTTGTGTTTATTTTAATGCAAAAAGATTGCGAAGTTTTTATAATTGTGTTACATATTTATTTTTTTTTATTTATCCTACGTATTTATTTTTTATCCTCTTCTCTTTTTAGAAAATTTCTAAATTAAATTCTTTTTTATTTTTATCTAAATTTTCATAAATTTAGATAGAATTTATTATCTTTAATAATTTATTTTTAATAATGTTCGAACGTAGAATTTATTATCTTTATTAATTTTTTCCTTTTTATTCACTCGGAATTTTTAAGAAAAAAGAGAAAGAAAAGGAGCTATTGGTCCTCCTTATTCTCACTCATTTCTTCCTTTTACGAGGTTTTTTGTCTTAGTAAAAATGGATTTAAACAGCGTGAAATAAGAGAATTCAAACATATTGATAGCAGTCAAAATGGAGGAACTTCAAAAATACCCTTGTAGGGCTAAAGTGCTTCAAAAATACCCTTGACTGAAGAAAAAATGTTTCAACTTCAAATCTACCCTTAAAATATTGATAATCACATATTACCCTTGACGACAATATTTCTCTCTCCTCTAGAGCCTACGACCCAGCGACCCTGTCCGACCTTGCGACCCAGTCCGACCCAGTCCGACCCTGCGACCCAGCGACCATGTCCGACCCTGCGACCCAGTCCGACTCAGTCCGACCCTACGACCCAGCGACCCTGTCCGAACCTGCGACCCAGTTCGACCCAGTTCGACCCTGTGACCCAGTGCAACCGCCGAAAATTGTTTGAAATCGCCGGAAACTACCTGAAATCGCCGAAAACTGCCAGAAATCGCCGGAAATTGCCAGCAAACACCGGAAAATGCCAGAAATCGACGGAAAACGGTCGAAATTGCTGAAAATGGCTGAAACATTGTTGGAAATCGCTCGAAAATTGCTGCAAAACGCTCAAAATGGAAGGAAATCATTCGAGAATGGAAAGAAAGCACTCAAAAATTGAAGGAAATCGTTCGAAAATAGAAGGGAAACACTCGAAAATGAAAGAAAATAGCTCTCTACTTTGTTTCCCTCCTCTCATGTTTGCCTTTTCCTCCTTTATATGTGTTTTTCATTAAGGGCACATATATCTTTTCTCCAATTTTTTTTTCAGATCTAAGAGAGTAGTTTTGAAGTGTTTTAATCTTAAAAGGGTATTTCTGATATTCTCTCAAAAGAGCTATTGGTCCTCCTTAGTCTTTCTTCATTTACGAGGTTTTTTGTCTTAGTAAAAATGGATTTAAACAGCGTGAAATAAGAGAATTCAAACATATTGATAGCAGTCAAAATTGCAAAACCATCAAAAAGCATATAATTAAAATTAAAATATTAAAAGATACTATGAGGAGTGGAAAAAGTTGAGGGTAGAAATAAAACATAAGATAATATAAGTTTCAAAAGAAAAGAGAGAAATAGATGTATATATGTGTGGAAATCATTTTCAAATTACCAAATAATACATCTTATAAATTTACGAATATTAAATTTGGAGCGTCCAAATGTAAAATACTCTGTTTCAAGGCCTAGAATTCTGAGACTCCAGTAAAATACTCTGTTTCAAGGCCTAGAATTCAAACATGAGACTCCAAATATCCAGCCGTACTTTTAGTTAATGCCACGTGTACGGAGATTATAAACAATATGAAAATAATGGGAACATTGAAAAATTAAGAAGGAAAAAAACTAACAAAAATGGTAGCCTAAAGCTCAAGAGGTCCTTCTTATTCAAGTTTCGCGGCAACGACTCTTTCTCTATCTATCTTCCAACTCTCCTTGCTTTCTCTCTCTAAAATTCTCCTCTTTCAAAATTTGTCATCGCTCTCTCTATTTGAAACACTCCTTCAGCTTTCTCTCTCCTAAAATCGTTCCGTTGTTCCTTTTATGTGGTTCGCGAATCTATTTTCTTGAAGGCGCATAATGGGTGAGTGAATTACCTTGGATCTGACTTGATTAGGATTTTAAAAGGGTTTGCCTTTTTCGTTTGATTTTTCTTCACGGGCCTCTTCAATCTCTACCCTGAAAATGCGTATTTTTTTGTGTCAAAGCGACATGGTTTGAATCTAGTTCCTTTCTTCAACTGTATCTCTACCCTGAAAATGCGTATTTTTTTGTGTCAGAGCGACATGGTTTGAATCTAGTTCCTTTTTCTTCAACTGTTTTTTTTTTTGTGTTGGAACTGATTGAGGGTTATCTGAAGTTCATCCGACTGGGGGTTTTCTAAAACTCTTATGGAGTGAATTTGCGAGTTTTTTTACTTCACTCGAACAACTTTTTTTTCCCGTTTAAAGATTGGAATCGGACTACGTTGATGTGTTTGAGTCGACATTAGTGAAATTATGATTTGCTTATCCTCTCTTGTTTTGTGGTTTGACAGATCAGCTTTAACTTGGCGCTTGGAACTGTATCGTCGTCTGTAACTATTTGAATGGACGAAATTATCATTTGACGTATTAGAAGGAGAAATCTGCAGATGCCGCCGACAAGGAAGTCAAGGAGTGTGAACAAGCGCTTCTCTAATGAAACTTCTCCAGAAAAAGATGTCAGTAATTCAAGCAAAAGCAAGCAGAGGGTGAGTCATTAATATCATCGTCTTCATCGTTGGCATGTCTTTTACTAAGCCTATTCAGGATTGGTGCTCCTACGATGCACTTTATACATTTAAGCATCTCCAGTTAAGTACTTCTTATAAAATCCTCAGGTGTCGAAGAATGAAAGCTCTTCATACCTTGTTTAACGTATTGAAATACTTCTGGGACACTTGAGAGGAATAACGAGTGAACTATTTTCAGTTTTTGGTTGTTATGGAACCCTTTGGTGCTCGTTGTGTTCTTCTTTTGTTTGGAAGATTCATTAGTGTTACTCAAATGTGTTAACTTTACTGTTTCTTATCCTAGAAGAAGAAATTGTCGGACAAATTGGGACCTCAGTGGACCAAAGAGGAGCTTGAGCGTTTCTATGATGCCTATCGGAAGCATGGGCTAGACTGGAAAAAGGTAAATTGTTTTGCAATGTATCTTTCATGTGTTAAATGTTGATTCGAAGTATTATCCAAGTTTTAAGCCTTTTTTTCCTGCTACTGCTTAGATAACCGTTGCAGTGCGGAACAGATCTGTGGAAATGGTGGAAGCCCTTTTCTGTATGAATCGGGTATGAATGCAACAACATCTTATTTTATTCACTTTCATCTAGTTTTGATGTGGCAAAACTTCCTCATAGCACTTATGATTTATAAAGTTAAACCTACGCATCTTAGCCCATGTTTCCATTGATATGTTTTATACACTTTTTCCCTTTTTCATTGTCCTCAGGCTTATTTATCACTACCTGAGGGAACTGCATCTGTGGCTGGTCTCATTGCAATGATGACTGATCATTACAGTGTCATGGTGAGAATCTAATAAACAAGATAATTCAAATGATATTCTGGTTTTATAACAACCAAGTTATTAATGAAATAAGAAATTTTAACATTTCCTGGAGACGGAAGGAAAAATGACAAAGTTGTTGGGTTTCTTTATATATTTCGTGTTACCTGTCTCACTGTCCTAATATATTTGTAGGAGGGGAGTGACAGTGAAGAAGAGGGGAATGATACTTCTGGAGTACCGAGGAAATATCAGAAGCGCAAGCGTGGAAAAGTTCAGCTTAGCGAATCTCGAGAAGAAACTAATCCACCTCATTCAATTGCATCAACAGATGGATGCCTCTTGTTTTTGAAGCAAGCTCAGGCTTATGGTAAAGTGATTCATCAACTCGTTATTCTTCCAAATCGTTATGGTTTTGAATAAGTCAAAGGCAAACTAACAGTTACTTAGTGTTAACTTTTAAAAGCATCTTTACATTGGTATTAGTTCTGCGCTTGATTTCAATCGTTTTTTTCCCAGCATTTTCTACCGTTTCTCTTGTGGAGTTATGCTGTGGCATAACAATTACCTACAAAAATGATAGTTGTTCAATGTGTAAAATTCGGGTCTTATCCTAGTGTAGGATCTCAGCGCCGTGCTATATATATTCACAAATTTCTTTAAAAAAAGTTAAAATGTCTATATATTTAGAACTAAAGTTACAAATAAATATATTTATTTTTTACATCACAAAACTTACGAAAACCTATAGATTCAAATATAAATTTTTTTCTTTTTTACACAAAGATTTAGTTATTGTATTTTTCTAAAATTTCCAAAATTGAAATATATTTATTTTTTCATTAAAATAAAAAAAGATACGTTTTGGAATGCATAACACTTATCCTTTAAAACGTTATATTTATTTTATAATGTTTGAAACAATTTAGCGTTGCCATGTCGTCTCTATATTCATCTCTACATGGCAACCACATAAATAATTTCAAATTTTTTATATGATAAATTATTATTATCTTAACTGAATAATTTAATAAATGTTATTAATAAAAATGCTAAAATCCGTTCATTTATATTAAAGTCTTTTAACATTATAAACTCAATATCATCAATATCCACTCATTTCTGTTTAACCGAGAAAATCAATTTCGGTCTTGCCATCATCAATTCCCACTCACCACGTTTCTCTCATTAATGGTTCTCAAATTCTTCGGTTTTATAGCTTCCAAGCCAAAACGAAATCATTATGCAGCGAAAGACACCGACCGAAGAAACAACCATGACAAATTGAGTACGATCTAGAAGTGAAAGATGATAAGAACGATCCTAATTGCAAAACAAATGTTATCATAGAGGGGTACCATAGGATATCGGATGGGCTACCACTAAGTTAAGGTAGCGTTATGGGTGAACCCATCAGGAAGAACCTCAATAGTGTATCTGAAACTCTCTTCCTCTCTTTCTATGGAATAAGCGATGTTGGACTATAAAATTCTAGAGTTTTTGCTTCTCTTAGGTTTTCTAATCTCCTCAAAGTTGGATTAGTCACAGGCTCCCAGTCCCTCAAGTGGAGGAGAACGGCGAATCTCTCTAGCGCATTCGCAGAAGAAAAATACTGGAAACCCTATACATCGGCTTCAGGATCTTTTGACAACTCGTCTCATTCGCCGCCTCAAGTTGTTTCTCATTCAGTCGACTCGCTTGCGGTTAATCAATCTTTAATCTCAAATCTGCCGACGATTGTTACTATCATCTACAGAATGATATCATTGCAAATAGATATGCATCCATCGGATCCATAGGTTTGGGATAGACTTTTCTCCATTTTGAGAGAGACTTTTGTCCATTCCAAGATAATAGTTTTTTGTTGAATCTTCTTGGTCTGAAAGTAGTACATAATTTTGTTCATCACTAAAACTCGATTCTTGCTATTGGAAATCGGGATCCATAGATTTTTGTTATCGAAACATTTTTGCCTTTTGTATAGAAAATGTCTCGAGCCATGGATAGTGCAAGACAAAACTCAGAAAATGATTTTTTTTTTCAATTTTAGTTTTGAATGCTCGTAGATTTTATCTTCTTTTTATAGAGTAGAGAAAATCATTACCAAGAGGCAGAGGAAGAAGACGATGACGGGAGCTCCAGAATCAAACGCTCAGGTATGGATTTCATCTTTTTCGTAAAAAAGTTTCTAGATTGTATCTTAGGTGGAGTTGGTGGTGATTTATTTAGCTATGTGGGCATTTAAAAACTATCACATGGACAAATAGAGAGGATAAGACATGGAAATGTGTCATTATAAGGTAAATTCTCAGTGTCTCTTTGTGTGTGTGTGATGTACACATTTTTCATGTTGCAATGCATTGACATCATATATTCTATTCACAATAGTTTGAACTTTTGTTTTGAAGTCACCGTTAATTTTCAACAAATATGACAAAGTTGCAGTAAAGTTTTTGGAACTTTCTATATTTTTTAGTTTTACGGGTATTGTTATATGAATCGATGTATTTGGAACGTTGCTAAAGTTTTACAATATAACATTTATTTTTAATGTTTTATTATTCATTTTTACAATATATACCTTATATAGATAAAATATATTTAGGAGTTACAACAAAAAACTCTTCAAAAAATAATTTAAAGTTTGATGACAGAGTCTATTCTTCAAAAGATGATCCAAGATTTATAATGAGTAACAACTATTAAAGTTTTATAAAACTTTCAAATGGAACCGAATTATTAAAGGTATCACAAGAATCAAATTTTAACATTTCATCATTAAGTAAAAAATTGACATATGTTTATTATTGGATGAATAAACTTTTAGAAACATTTGGTTTAGATATTAGCAAGTGAAATTCGATCGCAAATAAAGAAAATGATTATGACAAAACTGTGATATGTATAAATCTCAAATTAATTGATTGTGATGACTAAATCATATAAATTGTTATGTATAACTATATTAATATATCATATAAAATAATTGTTTATACTAATTTTATTATGGTTTATTATGATTAATGTGCTTTGACATTATAAAAGATTAATACAGAAGACAAGCTTAAGGTAGCAAAACAATATGCATCAAATAAGTATTTTAACATTATACACAATAAAAATGTAATTGTGGTCACAACCATAATCTCTAAAATAATTTACGGTAAATCGCACGATATTTCATCTATTAATCATTTAATCTATATACTTTTAAATTCATATAAAACTAACATTTTAATTAATATGATTTTTTTATTTAATATCTCGATGCTTTGACACTTTATTTTTCAAACACCCACAAAATTTACGTTGATAGAAATTTGAAAATAATAAAAAAACTTGATAAATAATGTTCTATAATGTCTTTTATACAATATGATTTGTAGGTCACACATATATATGATGCACAAATTTTTTTATGAAATACTTGCACATAAGAACATCAATTTCTTTTTTATATGATCTTTATTTTATTACATTTGTTTTATTATATAATTTTTTAAATTGATTTTTGAAAATTCATATGATAATTATACAAAAACTTTTAAAATTGGTCCAAATATATGTCTTTCTATTTCGTATGTGATTTCATTATGATATAATTTTTTTCTAATTTAAATCTAATATGAATTGTTGGTATTTACATCAATTTTATTAATATAAATCATCGAGTGTTAATCGTAAATTAATTTTTAAACATTAAAAAATCTCTAAAATGAATTTAAATATTCATTTAATAAATTATGATAATCTATTTTTTTCAAAATTAAATAGATAAATTTATAAAACAAAATTACAATTCTTTTAGCAATAGACTACTGTAAAAACATAAATGAATTTAACTATTCTTTTGTTTGGTAATAAATCTTGTTGTAAATCCCCATAATTGATTGATACCTCTAGTTATATATAGTTTTATTTTTTGTATTCCATAAAAAAATGAAGAACTAGCCTATAAAAGGAGGGAATCTCTCGACCTAAAACAAACATTCCATATGAACAACGTGAAATAAAGTAAAAAATGTTAGATAAGTTTATCGAGTGGAGAGTAACAAATGATTAAGACCAACAATTTAAGCGCCGGAAGAATCTGCAATTAAACAAACCTGTTGAATTTTGATAAGGAACCATTGGTTCAGCA
>CM071871.1:4068724-4091347 GCA_036759665.1 Gynandropsis gynandra
CCCGAGCGGGTATTCTTCTTACGCCCGATCGGGTAAGGCTACCCGATCTCGTTGCCTTGTGCCGGGTCGTGCTAATTGTGCGGATAAAACCCCGTAGGTTTTACCCGAGCGGGTTGCCCGAGCGGGTATTCTTCTTACGCCCGATCGGGTAAGGCTACCCGATCTCGTTGCCTTGTGCCCAGGTCGTGCTAATTGTGCGGATAAAACCCCGTAGGTTTTACCCGAGCGGGTGTTGTAATGGTGCCCGACCGGGCACCCTTGTATCCTTGATATTTCTCTTTTCCGCTCGTTGCTCGGGTGTTCCTTTGGGTTCTGGAGCTCGATCTTGGCTCTGAGTAGATATGTCTTCAATTCATGTGGTTTTGATCAGGAATCCTTCATTTTGAGCTCAGTTAGGCCTTGTCGCCTAAAAACCTGGAAACAACCAAAACGGGTGTGTGAAGCTCGAAATCATATTGGATAAGTAAATGTATACATAGAATATATGCGAAAATGACTCTAAAACCTATCCTAATATTGATACACTTTCAGTGTTATCAAATACACAAATTAATATTAGAAAAAAATCGATAATAAATTTTTAATTTGTTGCAAACTGATAGAAAATATATGAATTGTTTTCGGGTTTTAATTTGAGTTCGAGTTGTTCGGATTCTGGAGTAACGAGACGAAGAAAATCTAAATTCTTTTCGGATTATTCGGATAGTTCGAAATTTTCAAATCGTATTAGTCGGATAATTCGAGTATTTTAAGTTTTAACTTAACATTGGATTAATACAAATTGGTTTAGTCGAATTTAGATAATTCATATATTTGAAATTTTTGTTATCTAACAAAAGTGCTTTGATATTTATATTAATACATAATTATGTATAAAATAAAATAAAATAATATCATATATTATTTAAAAAATTTCAAATGATTCAATTTTGAATTCTTCGAACCCGAATTTACAGATAACCAATATTAAATATGGAACAATTTCTATTAAATGGTGTTGCCATGTTCACCAGATCATACATCATGTCACGTCCCACATAAGACATGGACTCCGACTCCTCATAATGTTTATTTTTCCAATTATCTTTTAGTGTGTTAACTCAACTAATGTATATAATCTATTTCAATTTATATTAAATCTACCTCACCATATAATCTATGTAAATAATCAAAAACACATTTTTTTGTTTACAAATTGGTTGGATTTTGATTAAGAAGAAATAGTTCCAATCCCTGTCGGCCCCGTGTACAAAAGCCCAAGATTAACACCTGCCATTGCCTAATGGGTCAAACCGAGACCTTGAGTTCACGAACGCTCTGCCCAAAACCATCCCCGACATTATTTCAGCTCTCACCCGTTTTACTTTCCACCCAATTTTTCCACTGCGAATGCGAGGCCTATAAAAAGTAAGGGTATTTATATAATTTCTCATTTACGGGTATTTATGTAATTTCTCATATCATTAGGGTTTTCTACTTCTTGTATCTATATATATGATTGTACTTGGTTTTGAGGAAACCAATAATACAAATCATACCAATTTACATGGTATGAGAGCCCTAAAGACCTACGTCAACTTTTTTTTAAAATCGGCCGAAACCCTAGATCTCTTTCACCGGCGCCGCCACACCTTTCCGCCGCTACCGGCCGTTTTCAGCCGCATCTTCCGCCGCCGCTCAAATCACCGGTGCACCTGTCGGCCGCATTCAGTCGAACTCAACCCCAGCTGCTCACCGATGCTCGACGTTCATCAATCTTGTCACGCACGCCATCGAACGTCCCGCGATCCACTCGCTCGCTCGCTCGCTCGTTCGCCGCTCGCTCGCTTGTTCGACGCCTCTCGTTCCGTTGTTCGAACGTCCTGCCTTGTTCGAACGTCTTGCCTTGTTCCGCTGATCATTCTCCAACGATCAGCGACCGTCTCTCGTTCAGTCGACCAGCCGCTCGACGTACCTGGTTCAACCAGCCGTTCAACGTCTCCCGTTCAGCCGACCAGTCGTCCCTCGTCTCACCATGTCAAATTCATCCGCTGCCGACGTTACTCCGGCATTCAACCCCATTGAACCCAATGGTAATCTTCTCACGGTCAATATGTCGAATGTGACCAAGCTTACATCCTCCAACTACTTGATTTGGAGCATTCAAATCCGTGCTCTACTTGAAGGCCATCGTTTGGATTGTTTTATCCAATCGGATTCCGTCGTCCCCAATGCTACTCTCCTCGTGGAAGGCATTACCATTCCAAATCCGGCGTTTGCCCCATACAAACAGCAAGATCGGCTCCTGTTCTCGGAAATCCTTGGTGCGATCTCTCCTCCACTACAGCCGATGGTCGCTCGTGTATCATCCGTGCGAGAGGCGTGGCTCCTCCTTGCTCAAACATATGGCAAGGCATCACGGGGGCACATTCTTCAACTCAAGGAGCAACTCAAGCGAAGTTCGAAAGGATCTCAAACTATAGACGACTACATGAGGAACATCATCAACAAAGCGGACGAATTAACGCTTCTCGGCAAGCCATTTGATGCCGAGGATTTACTCCAATACATCCTCGATGGACTCCCGGAAGATTACAAGCCAATTGTTGATGCGGTGAATGCTCGAGACAACATCATTCCGATTGAGGAGCTTCATGAAAAACTCCTTAGTCATGAAGCAAAACTCCTTCAATCCATGCCGCTGCAATTGACGTCGCCAGTCACGGCACTTGCCACCAATACTCGTCCGAGGTATTACAATCGGCAGCAAGACCGGCAGCATGGCTCCAATTGGCGAAAACAAGACAATAGGCAATCTTTAGGGTATCAAGGGCGCTGCCAATTGTGTGGAATTCATGGCCACAGTGCCCGTCGTTGCCCACAGCTGCCATCGTCTCACGGGAGTCAGCATCCTCCATCCGCTCCTCCGCCGCCTTGGAGTTCTTCGTCGCGTCCGTGGCAGCCGCGGGCACACAATACCACCGTCATGCCATATGCACCGGACCAATGTCTCCTTGACAGCGGAGTCTCTCACCATATCACGTCTGATCTCAACAATTTGGCGCTCCATTCTCCGTACAAGGGTGGTGAAGAAGTGGTAATCGGTGATGGCTCCTCGTTGCCCATCACCCATATTGGTTCTTTCTCTATCCTAGCTCATCGCATGATTCATATCTTCATCTTGATCATGTGTTATGTGTGCCTACGATGAACAAGAATCTTATCTCCATTCGACAATTATGTCGGACTAATGGAGTCTCCGTGGAATTTTTTGATGATCATTTTCAGGTGAAGGATCTAAAAACGGGGGAGCGTCTACTTCACGGAAAATCTAGAGATAGTGTCTATGAGTGGCCGATTCCCGTAGCTCCCAAATCTCCTATTGTGGCTCTTCATAGTGTCAAGACCACTTTGTCCGAGTGGCACTCTCGATTAGGTCATCCTTCAGTTTCAATTTTAAAGCATGTCGTTTCTAAGAACTCTTTACCGTTGTCTAAGTCATGTTTGTCTTTGTTTGCAACTCTTTGTTCATCCAATAAAAGCCACAAATTACCGTTTTATGAATCCACTGTTACAACATCCCATCCTCTTGAAATCATCTTCTCCGATGTTTGGACATCTCCAATCATCTCGGTTGATGGTTTCAAGTATTATGTCATCTTTGTTGATCATTACACTCGCTATACATGGCTATACCCTCTCAAACAAAAATCCCAAGTTTGGGAGATTTTCATCTCGTTTAAAACCCTTGTTGAAAACCAATTCCAAACCCTCATCCGTACTCTCTATACCGACAATGGTGGAGAGTACATTACACTAGCGTCTTTCCTCACCACACATGGTATTTCCATCGTACCACCCCACCTCATACTCCCGAAAGCAATGGCATATCTGAACGTCATCACCGTCATATTGTTGAAACCGGTCTATCCCTCCTATCCCACGCCTCACTTCCCACGTCCTTTTGGACGTATGCTTTCCCCACCGCGGTATATCTCATTAACCGCTTACCCACCCCCATTCTCTCCTATGACAGCCCATACACTAAACTTCTAGGTTCTTCCCCGAATTACCTTAAACTTCGGACGTTTGGCTGCCTTTGCTATCCATGGCTTCGGCCATACTCCACCCACAAACTCTCACCCCGCTCCAAACCGTGTGTGTTTCTAGGGTACTCCACCACTCAAAGTGCCTACCTATGTCTTGTTCCCACGCAATCTAGGGTTTATACCTCCCGTCATGTTGAGTTTGACGAAACAATCTTTCTCTAGTCAAACTACTCCCACTTTTTTGGCTCAACTTCCTCGGTCGAAACTCCACCATCCAACTCCTGGTCACCACCGATCTCTATTGTCCCTACGGGTACTCGGCTGCCCTTGACACCGTCTTCTCCGGCTCCACCTTCAACGGATCCTTCACCGGACATGCTCACATCACGTGCGTCACCGGACATGGTCTCTATTGCAGCTAGCTCACCTTTGGATGTTCCGGCCATTGTGCAACATGATCCCGCTATACGTGGCAACATTCACCCCATGCAAACAAGATCTAAAGAAAAATTGTCCCAGGTTAATTGCCCGAGCGTGCACCATGTAAATTGCCCGAGCGTGCACCATGCCCGACCGGGTACCTCCTCAGCCCGAGTCGTGCAAAGCTACGGGGATGTTTTAGCAACAATTACCCGAGCGGGCACTCCTCTTCCACCCGAGCGGGCACACCGTGATTGCTCTTATTCCACTGTTCTCTATGATCATGACGTTGAACCAACGACGGTCCCTCAAGTTCTTAAGGATCCGCGGTGGAGAAAGGCAATGAGTGAGGAATTTGATGTACTTGTCCGCAATGGAACCTGGGATCTCGTGCCAGCGGACCAAGCCTCGAACATTGTTGGTTGCAAGTGGATCTTTCGCATCAAACGTCAGCCTGATGGTTCTGTGGATCGCTACAAGGCTCGACTTGTGGCCAAGGGTTTTACTCAACGACCCGGGGTAGACTTCACTGAAACATTCAGTCCCGTAGTCAAACCAGCCACCATCCGATTGATTTTGAGCCTCTCGATCTCAAATGGATGGATTCTTCATCAACTTGATGTCAACAATGCCTTTCTCCAAGGCATTCTCATAGATGAGGTGTATATGACCCAACCTCAAGGCTTTGTTGATCCCGATCGTCCGCACCACATTTGCAAACTTCACAAAGCCCTCTACGGTCTAAAAAAGCTCCCCGGGCGTGGTATTCCGAATTACGAGAGTTCCTACTTGGCCAAGGCTTTGTGAACTCTCTCGCGGATGCTTCATTGTTCATTCTCCGCAACACTGAGGTAACCATATATGTTCTTGTCTATGTGGATGATCTTGTGGTCACAGGAAGCAATCCCACGGCTGTCCAATGCTTCACCAACGCCCTAGGCCGTCGCTTCTCCATCAAAGACTTGGGTGATCTCTCTTATTTTCTTGGAATTGAAGCCACACGGACTGCCTCGGGTTTGCGCCTCACTCAACGCAAATACATCAATGATATCCTTGACAAAGCAAAATTCTCATATTCCAAATCCGTTACAACATTGATGGGTCCGAACTCGCGTCTCTCCTTGACGGCGGGTGACAAATTAGACGATCCCACGGCCTATCGGACAATTGTGGGTAGCCTCCAATACCTCACGCTTACGCGTCCGGACATCAGTTTTGTTGTCAACTGTCTATCCCAATACATGCATGCACCGAAAACGGAACATCTTCAAGCTCTCAAAAGGGTACTTCGGTATTTAGTTGGTACAAGGGATCATGGCATCTTCTTCTCCACGGGTAATACCTCATCTCTACATGCCTTCAGTGATGCAGATTGGGCAGGGGATCGTGATGAATATATCTCTACCGAGGCATACATTGCCTACCTCGGTAGCCATCCAATTTCATGGTCCTCGAGGAAGCAGAAGTTTACAGCCCGCTCATCCACAGAAGCGGAATATCGCTCCATAGCAGATACCACCGCCGAACTTCGTTGGATCACGTCTCTCTTGACGGAACTTGGAGTGTCTATGCCTAAACCCCCGGTAATATACTGTGACAACATTGGTGCCACATATCTGAGTGCAAATCCCGTCTTTCAATCTCGCATGAAGCATCTTGCCTTGGATTATCACTTTGTTCGGCAACAAGTCCAAGGCGGCCTCCTCCGAGTTTCTCATGTTAGCTCGACTGATCAGCTTGCGGATTTGCTCACCAAACCCTTATCCCGTCAACCGTTCGTGTCACTTTGTCACAAGATTGGAATCACCGATGGTGCTCCATCTTGAGGGGGCATATAAGAAGTAGGGGTATTTATGTAATTTCTCATATAGGGGTATTTATGTAATTTCTCATACCGTTAGGGTTTTCTACTTCTTGTATCTACATATATGATTGTACTTGGTTTTGAAGAAACCAATAATACAAATCATACCAATTTACAAGGCCTCGCACGCGTTCGCACCCACCGGTCGTGGATGTGATAAGGCGCCAATGCTTGTTTTGGATGGCTCGTATCTGAAGTACCTATATCGACGAATGGAAGCTGCATCTGAGCAACATGGGTTGAAAAAGTTGGCCCTTTTCCTTTGATTTCCCATCTGAAACATGAACCTGGCCACTAGATCTGCGGGAAGATCGATATGGAGTTTGTAATAAGCAATGATCTCGAAGATTGCTATCATTTTCTCAATATCTTTGAGTTCGGCCTACCAACCAGTAGAGGAAGAAATCTAATCATCAGCGTAAATGGAACATCATTGGTAAGGAGATTGTGACAGGAACAGAAGATAACCTAAGAATCAGTTGAAGATTGTTTTAAATCTTCTATATCTTTCCTTACGAGAGGTATGGGGGACAATGTGCTGTTAAGCTTAAACCAACATATTGACCGGACTGCAAGAATATAATGCTCTTTTCTAACAAGTTCTAGAACAAAATCTGTTGCATAATGTGAGACAAAGTTAGTTCATCATCAAATACTTGAGAAGATAACCAACAGATAATGCCCTGTTAGGTATGAGGACTCTCATCCTCCCATCTTATTATTCCAGAAGAAAGCGTAAAGGGCAAAAAGGGAACTAAGGACGACACGTGGAAGGAGAAGTAGCTGAAGAACAAGTGCATGGAGAGGCCGTTGAGGAAGATTCTACTCAATAGAATTTGGTATAGGTTTGGTAGCTACAATCAAGCGCAGGAAAAGGTAGAGAGTAGAAAATATTTGTACCATAAATATAGATAGGAAAAAGGGAGAGGAGGGGATATTTATTTGGGAAAAGGAAGAATCTTTGGGGAGGTGGGGTCATCTAGAAAACACCTCTGTCTGTATTTCAATTGCAATACACATATTTCTCTCAAATTTTGTGTTCCTAATCTTAACACTTTGGTACCAGAGCATCGTCGATTCAGTGGAAATGGCAACAAAAAAATAGAGACGTTAGAAGAAGTGGTTCAGAGGATGCAAGCTGAGCGACGATCTGAGATGGACCGACAGCTACAGCTGAGACATGAAGATGTGACAAGAATTACATCAATGGAGAAGAGCATGGAAGAGATCCGACATCAGACACATAAAACTAACCTGCTGCTGGAACAGTTCTTTCTGCAAAACATGATTTCGCCAAAACTAGGGAAGACTCCAATGGTGGACGAGGAGTCTCTGATGCATACAATCTCTCAAATGGAGGAGTCTAAAGGAGAAGAAACGATGCTCTCCGAAGGAAGAGAAGCGTTTGGATGCAGATTCAAAATATCATTGTTCACAGTGAAAATTCGGAAGCATGGGTGGTGAAGATTGAGCACTATTTTGAGCTTGGTAATTTCACAAACTCACATAAAATGGATTTAGTATTATTGGTATTGGAAGGGGAGGCTCTTGTTTAGTACAGATGGGAAAATTCAAGAAACCCAGAGATGGATTAGGAATATTTGAAGAGGAGGATCCTGTAATCTTTTTCATCATTAACAACCATCAGTCTGTGTGAGCAATTACTCACACTTAAGCAAGAAGAAGGTGTTAAAGAATATTCTTAGGAATTTATCTTGTTGGCTTCAAATTAGAAGACGTTGCCAGAGACAGTATTGCAAACGTCGTACCTGATCGGACTCAACACAGATATCAAGGCAGTGGTGAGGATGCTGGAACCCCCCATGTTGGATAAAATGATGAAGCTCGCACAGAGTGTAGAAATCTGGGTTAACAGAGGAGAAAAAAGATCAGGGAGAATGGGGGAGAGAAGAATACCTAAATAAATGTCGAAGAGTGATTTTTTCCCAGCTCCACGTGTAGACTACACAACACACCCTAGTGGTTTAAACAAGTGACGTGGAGGCCATGCGCCAAGGTATTTAGCGAATTACTAGGAAATCAAACAAAAAAAACCTAAATACACTACCCAAACCGCCGACAGCTCGCAACCATCTTCGATGGATTTCAAAAAAGGAGGCCATGAATCAGAGGTCTAAAGGTCTTTGCTTCCATTGTGAGGAGATACACGATCGAACATCTCTGTAAGAATCGGGGGTTACATGTGCTAATCGTGAAGGAGGATGGCTCGACCCTTACTGAACTAGAAGACATGGAGGATGAAGAGGCTAAGGAGGAAGAGGACGTCTCACATTTGGCTGAGTTATCCCTAAACTCGATCATGGGGTTGTCATCGCCTCGGACCATGGAACTTCGAGGAACTATTCGAGAGAGGGAAGTTTTGGTCATGATCGACTCTGAAGCATCACATAATTTCATCTCCAATCGGGTGGTTTAAAAATTAGGTCTTCCTACCGAGGGAACCATGAGTTACGGTGTCATCATGGGCACCGATATTGTGGTCTGAGGGGAAGGTGTTTGTAGAGATGTGGAGTAGCAGCTTCAGAGTATGACTGTAATCGCATATTTTTTCCCTAGAGCTGGGAAGTGCCGATGTGATATTAGGGATGCAATGGCTTGAAACGCTAGAGGAAATGGAAGTAAATTGGCACTCACAAACCATAAAATTTCGATTCAATGGGGGAGTGGTGACACTACAAGGAGACCCGAACCTTTGCAATGTATCTGTTTCCTTGAAGACATTATGGAAAGCCTTGCACAGTGAAGGAGAGGGGATTGTGGTAGAGTTGAGTCAACTGACAACCTTTCACTCGATGGATAGTGACAAGTTACCGAAAATATGAGCGACAGTAGTAGAAGAGTTTGATGAGGTGTCTGCGGAACCTAAAGGATTGCCACCGTAATGTAGCAGGGAACATCGTATTGAGTTGAAGACAGAGACTGAGACAATCAATATAAGACCTTACAGTTACCCACACGCTAAGAACAAGGATATTGAGAAGCAAGTAGCGGATATGTTAGTAACATGGATTATATGACCAAATCATAGTTCGTTCTCAAGCCTGATACTTTTTGTTAAAAAGAAAAATGGCAGCTGGAGGTTTTATGTTGATTACCGACAATTAACAAGGCTACAGTTCTCGACCGTTTTCCGATACCAATGATAGATCAGTTACTGGATGAGCTACATGGGGCAAAGGTATTTTCAAAACTGGATTAGCGTTCTGGGTACCATCAGATCAGAGTAAGGATGGAGGATGTACACAAGACTGCATTGTAATGCTGGGCTGGCTAGAACAAAAAAAAGTGAAAGAGTTGCGTGGCTTCTTGGGTTTCACGGGGTACTACATAAGATTTGTGAAAGAATATGGTGTGATTTCTAGACCTCTTACTGGACTGCTAAGAACAAATGCTTTTACTTGGACAACAGCAGCCAACGAAGCTTTCCAAGCTCTGAAAACTGCTATGTCAACAGTACCTGTGTTGGCTCTACCAGATTTTTCTATACCTTTCATCGTGGAATCTGATGCGTCGAGCTAGGGACTGGGGATAGTATTGATGTAGAACCAGAAGCCTATTGCATATTTTAGCCAGGTGTTATCAGAGAAGGAGAAGCTAAAGTCCGTTTACGAGCGAGAGTTGATGGCGATTGTCTTGGTAATACAGAAATGGCGACATTACCTTCAAGGAAGGCGATTTTTGGTGAGAACGAATCATAAAGCTTGTGGTTTTTTTATTAGAACAATGAGAAGTGAATATGGAATACCAACATTGGCTTACGAAGATACTTGGGTTTGATTTCGAGATTCAATATAAATCAGGGATAGAGAACAAGGCAGCAGATACCTTGTCACGAATTGGGTCGTCGACACCACTGCTAGCACTTACAATTCCAGAATCCCTGTAGCTGGAGGACATATCGAAGGAGCTTGAAGGTGATTCAGAGGTGCAAGGAATAATTGCAGATATTGAGAGGTATCTAGATAGTCACCATGGGTATGCAATTGTGGATGGCAAACTGTTGTTTAATTGCAAGCTTATTATACCTCGGAAATCACCTCTTGTGGCAGCGATTCTCAAGGAATATCATGATAGTAAATAGGGAGGACACTCGGGGATACTAAAAACGCAGAAATGGATACCATCGGTTTTCTTTTGGATATAGATGACGAGAGACATTTAGAGATATGTTGTTGCTTGTGGGGTTTGTCAACGTCACAAGTAGTCCACGTTGGCCCCTGCGGGCTTATTACAACCTCTTAACATATCGGAACAGATTTGGGATGATATCGATGGATTTTATTAAAGGATTGCCGAAGTCACGGGGTATGAATGTGATATTCGTTGCAGGGGATCGTCTCACCAAGTATGCCCACTTTATGGCTCTTAAACATCCCTTTACAACAACGAAAGTAGCAGCGGTGTTCGTAAAGAAAATTTTGTGACTACACGGGTTTCTAAAGTCTATAATTTTAGATTGAGATCGAATCTTTTTTAGGACCTTTTGGAAAGAACTCTTACCCATGGTTGGGACAGTTTTGAGGTTTAATACAGCCTATCGTCCTCAAACGGATGGGCAAATGGAGGTGGTGAATCGTTGTCTAGAGACATACATCTGTTGTTTCGCAAGTGATCATCCGAAGAAGTGGGCGACGTTTCTTCCATGGGCAGAATTCTGGTACAATTCTTCCTATCATACAACAACTCAAACGATGCCATTCAAAGCAGTTATGGTCGTGATCCTCCGGAGTTGAGATGCTATGAATCTGGTGAGACGTTCAATGCTGAATTGGACTGTCAATTGCAGGCAAGGGATGCCATGATACAATAACTTCACCATTACCTTCATCGAGCCCAGCAGAAGATGAAACACCAAACTGATTTACACCGCAAGGATATACAGTTGAATATTGGAAATTGGGTATATATCAAGTTGCGACCTTTTCGACAACGCAGTTTAGCTCGACGTGTTAATGAAAAACTAGCTGCTCGATTTTATGGACCGCACAAGATTAAGACTCAGGTATGGACCGTTTCATATCGCTTGAATCTGCCTAAGGAGGCAAAGATACATCACACGTTCCATATTTCTCAACTTAAGAAGGCCATTGGAGATGACTTCGAGCCGAATCCCATTCCATAACATCTGACGGCGGATAAAAAGTTGCTGCTGGAAACAAAAAGTGTGCTGGAGAGTCGTGAGTCATCAAAGGGGTCTGGAACAGAATTACTCATTAAGTTGAAAGGAATGCCTTTTTATGAATCATCTTGGGAGACAAAGGATATGATTAAACTACAGTTTCCAACTCTCAACCTTAAGGAAAAGGTTGGTTTCGATCGCAGGGATAATGTTACTATGATGACTCTCATCCTCTCATCTTATTTCATTATTCTAGGAGAAAACGTAAAGGGAAAAATAATGAAACTAAGCAAGACACGTGGAAGGAGAAGGGAGCCGAAGAACAAGTGCATGGAGAGGCCGTTGAGGAAGATTCTGCTCAATAGAATTTGGTATAGGCTTGGCTAGTACAATCAAGCGCATAAAAGGGTAGAGAGTAGAGAATATTTGTACCAGAACCTATTGCTCTTTTTTTATATATAGATAGCTAAGAAAAAGGGAGAGGATAGGATATTGTATCTCATAAAAGGAAGAATTCATGGGGAGGTGAGGTCCTCTAGAAAACACCTCTTTTGTATTTCAATTGTAATATACGACTTCTCTCAAATTTTGTGTTCCTAATCTTAACATGCCCATCCAAGAACATAAAAATATTTTCAAACGTAAACTTACCCACTATGACATCTAAGAGGCCAAGGGACTGAAATAGTTCAGGGGAATTTTTGTAGAAAGCAACTGAATAAGCAAGATGGGAAATCTCATGTTGATCAAATGTATCCACCATATTGTATGCCGTAAGGAACAACAGAAAACCCAAAATCTCTAGTGAAGTTGGATTCCCAATCTGCTGTTTTCCTTTTCACTGAATTGCTAGCTTTGATGCCTCAAATCGCACATAGGGACTAATACACCGTGAAACTTTCATGAGCTCCTCTAATAGGGAGATGCAGTAATTCACTATAGACTCTTCAAAGCCCGTTTCCTATTGTTGAATAGCTTCCTGCATCCGATCCAGAACAAACTTTGCTAGGTCCGGTGATGAATGTAGAACAACATAGACTTCAGTGTTCATAAGAGCATCTTCCTGAGGAGGATATCCAAGGGAAGTGAAGGAGTAACATTACTGTTGATAGGTATACCAAGTCTAAGGGGTTGTCCAATTCTATTATCGTCATTCATTGGGCAAGTGAAAGGTGAAACTCCATTAGCATTTGATGAAACTATAAGCCATAGTTTTAACTCATTATGATAAAAGACGTATCATCATACATAACTTTGATAACAATTTTTTTAACTCATTATGATAACTCAAAAACATTAATGAGAAATCTTACAAGATGCTAAAGCTGACAGTCCAAGGGCCTTGCCTAAACTCGGAGCATGTTTGCGAAGATCAACAACATCCAAAATACTTTGAATCTCACTGGTACCAAAAGCATACGCCAAACTGAATGCAGCTAAGAAATGCAATATACCCAAGATCTCCACTGCATTCAATGTCTTTACATGCGTTTTGTTTGTAACATCCGTGGCTGGCTTAATACCTTATGCTTGTACACCAGGCTTGATTCTAGGTGATATATCCATTAAGCATTCCAATAAGCTGATGCAATTCTTGCTAACAACATCTTGATCAAACTCTATTTCTTTCATTTTTGGGCGAGTAGAATAAAACTTTTGTATCATGTCTAATGCTAGCCTTTGCCGGATCAGAAGGCTTTAAGAGCATCTGAAACTTCAATATGAAGTTTAGAGCATTTTTTCATACACTCATTTAAGAGTAACCATAGATTCTTCCCATCTTTTGGGTTTGGGGTTCGTAGCAAATTGCCTCGTTTCTTTGTTTTGCCTTTTTGACAGAATTTGGATACTTTCTCAACCTTCTGCTCAAACTCATCAATGTATTTTGAGAACTTCTTTCTTTCAGATATCAGTTGTTGCTCTTTTAGTTCAAAACTTCTTACGAGAGCATCCAATTTCTTCTCTTTCAGCCCAAATTCTTCCCTTTGCTCCTTTAATGATATTGTTATGTATGTATGAAGACTCTCATCCTCCCATATTATTTCAATATTCCAGGAGAAAGCGTAAATGGCAAAAAGGAGAAACTGAGCAAGACACATGGAAAGAGAAGAGAGCAGAAGGACAAGTGCATGGAGAGGCTGTTGAGGGAGATTCTACTCAACAGAATTTGGTAACAGCTACAATCAAGTGTAAGAAAGGGTAGAAAGTAGGGAATATTATACCAAAACCTACTACTCTTTCTTATATATATATAGATAGCTTAGGAAAGGGGGAAGCATCGAATATTGTATTTGAAAAAAGGAAGAACTTTTAGGGAGGTGAGGTCCTCCAAAAATACCTCTGTTTGTATTTCGTTTCGTAATATACAGACTACCCTCAAACTTTTATGTTCCTAATCTTAACATTTGGTATCAGAGTGTAGTCGATTCAGTGGAAATGGCAACAAAAAAGTAGAGGTGCTAGAAGAAGTGGTTTAGAGGATGCAAGCTGAGCATCGATTCGAGAAAGATAGACAACTACAGCTGAGACAGAAAGATGTGGCGAGAATCACATCACTGGAAAAGAGCATGAAGGAGATCTGAAAATAGGCACAGAAAACTAACCCGTTGCTGGAGCAGTTTTTTTTTTTTTGCAAAATACAATTCCGCTAAAACTAGGGAAGGCTCTGATGGTGGACGAGGAGTATCCGATGCATAAGGTCTCTCAGATGGAGGAGTCTAAAGGAGAAGAAACGATGCTCTCCGAAGGAAGAGAAGCGTTTGTGTTAGAGTAAGTCTTATATGTTTCTTTGTTTTTCTATGTTGAACCAGTCATGCACTAGACCGAGTATTGTGTGCATGACACAAATAATGTGCCACTAGTTGAGGCCACGTTTCTCTTTTGTTTTTACATTATAAATACAGTAATAAAGTGACAGAATCAGCTCACATTTTGAGCATAAATCTCTCTGAGTTTAAAAAGTTGTTTAATAGTTGGTATCAGAGCGATTTAACGATTCAAAGAGCAATGTCAGCCCCGGCAGATAGAGTTCATCATCTTTTTTCTCTTTCCCCTCCGCCATGTCGTGGACAACGTCATGGCGATGGCGGCCACGAATACGTCATTGAACTGATCATTGAGAAGACGAAGACTTTGAACATCTATCCCATGCTCATGCGCACAAACTACACCGAGTGGTCCCTTGTCATGCGCATGAACCTGCAAGCTCAACGGCTGTGGGAGGTCATCGATCCCAATCATGTAGACTACCACGAGGACAGAAATGCTCTCGTCGCACTCCTCCGCACGGTGCCACAGGAGATGCAAGCAGGGCTGGCCTTAAAAGGCTCTGCAAAGGAGGCGTGGGATGCGATCAAAACCGTGCGGGTTGGATTTGAGCGCATAAAGGAGGCAAATACTGAGAAACTTTGCCAGGATTTCAGCGAAATCGCGTTCAAAGCCGGTGAGAGTGTCGAGGATTTCTCGCTAGGGCAGAGGAAAGGGACGTGGTAGCAGCGATGTCAACACTCGGCAGAAAGAAAGCATGGATGCGTGTCACGATTGCGTTAAAATTGGGCATTGGGCAAAAGACTGCAGATTCAAAACCAAAAAAAAATGGGCAGGCCCATTTGGCCCAAGAAGATGAAAATTCATTGCTTGTGGTGGAGGCATATGCAACTCAACACGGGTCTACACCAACACCACACCTAATACTATCTTCTAAAACATCAACACCAAGACTTCACAATACTCCATTATCTCTTCCATTGAGTTTTTCAACTCCTCCACAGGAGAAAGTTCACCTCGCAGAAGAGAAGGTTGTAGCCGATATCAAGGACAAGGGGGAGAAGGAGCATCGACGATGGGTCATCGAAACTGGTGCCACCAACCATATGACGGGAGCCCGAACTTCTTTCTCCGATCTCGACACTGGAATCTCGGGCACTATGAGGTTCGGTGAAGGTTTTGTGGTTCGGATCAAAGGATGCAGGGCAATCATCTTCAATTGCAAGAATGGAGAGCATCAATCCCTGGCCTGTGTCTATTACATACCCAAATTGATGATAAACATCATAAGTGTTGGAAAGCTCGACGAAAATGGCTACCATGTCCACATAGAAGATGGTGTCATGAGGATTCGAGATCAAGAACACCACCTCCTCGCCAAGATAGCCCGCGCCTCAAATCACCTCTACATACACGATATCAATATTGTACGACCAATCTGCCTCTTAGCACGGGGAGCGGATGACGTGTAACACCCCCATCCCGGAACAACCTCGGGATTAGGAGTGTCCACCATCACCTCCAAGAGGTGGCTACACGTGTCATCGCTCAAACGCATTTATAAAATAAATATAAATGATTTATTCCGAAATAAGAGTGGTCCGGACCAAATAGCAAAACAAATATGTAAATATCAGTCCGTTGTGAAGCTTCATGTTGCTGCTCAACCTCATTACTTTTTCTCCTCGCCATATCCTGTCCATCCACGACAGCCCAAAAATTGGGTGAGTACGAAATACGCACTCAGTGAGTTCAATACGGGTACATACTCTGTGCCACGTATTCTTCCTGCTCGAACGGAATATCATAAAATAACATATATCCAAGTCTAAACTAAAGATATACAAATCAGTCTACCCAACCCGACTGAGTATCCAAAATCTAAGACTAGTATCACACTAGATCATAACACACAGAGTCCACATGACTCTAGCTCGGGCATACGTTCGCAAAGTCCAAATGATCCCAGCACACTGAAAATCTCGCAAGGTCACAACGTACCCCAGTTATCAGTACACACTGAAAATCTCGCAAGGTCACAACGTACCCCACCTATCAGTACACTACACTCAAAAATCTCGCAAGGTCATAACGTACCCCAGCTATCAGTACACACTGAAAATCTCGCAAGGTCACAACGTACCCCAGCTATCAGTACACTACACTGAAAATTTCGCAAGGTCACAACGTACCCTAGCTATCAGTACCATACAGCGCTCCGTCGCTCGAAAGATTACCACAACCCCAACACAGTATGATGCCGGCCCAGATCCAAGTGTCGGAATACTAACGTCATCGACCCGATACTGCTCACGTGATAACTCTCACCAACGCGCTCGCACACGCCTTCTTCCAAAGGTTCGAGTGTGAAACCACCCGATCGAGCACACTAACAAGATATTCACTCGGTTTAAACACCGAACCCAAATATCGACGTTCTCCGACCCCAACACTTGGTCGTACGTCACCAGGTTGGTGGCACGGGGTTTTACTCAAACCTACGGACTTGACTATGGGGAAACATTTGCCCCGGGGTCAAGGCATGATACTATACGGACGCTGATTGTCGTAGCAGCACAAAAGGACTGGCCACTACATCAGATGGATGTTAAGTCGGCATTTTTAAATGGGGAGATAAAAGAAGAAGTCTACATTGAACAGCCACCAGGATACGAGGTAATTGGCTCGAAACATAAAGTTTTACGATTTAATAAAACTTTATACGGATTAAAACAGGCACCCAGGGCCTTTCCATAGTATGAATCTTCGAATTAAGGAAATAATCACAAAAATTAACTAGAGATTTATCACAATCTCGATTAGAAATCACCCACGAAGAACGTGATTAAAAAATTGAAGATTCTTCTTCTTCTTCTTCTTCTTCTTCTTCTTCTTCTTCTTCTTCTTCTTCTTCTTCTTCTTCTTCTTCTTCTTCTTCTTCTTCTTCTTCTTCTTCTTCTTCTTCTTCTTCTTCTTCTTCTTCTTCTTCTTCTTCTTCTTCTTCTTCTTCTTCTTCTTCTTCTTCTTCTTCTTCTTCTTCTTCTTCTTCTTCTTCTTCTTCTTCTTCTTCTTCTTCTTCTTCTTCTTCTTCTTCTTCTTCTTCTTCTTCTTCTTCTTCTTCTTCTTCTTCTTCTTCTTCTTCTTCTTCTTCTTCTTCTTCTTCTTCTTCTTCTTCTTCTTCTTCTTCTTCTTCTTCTTCTTCTTCTTCTTCTTCTTCTTCTTCTTCTTCTTCTTCTTCTTCTTCTTCTTCTTCTTCTTCTTCTTCTTCTTCTTCTTCTTCTTCTTCTTCTTCTTCAACTTACCCTCCCAACTTAGCTCTAAGAAAGAACATAGGTACCTTATCAAGTTTCTTATGGGACTAAATGATACATATAACTTATTTTGTCACCAAATATTGCTCATGGATCCCCTTTCTTCGGTGTTTAAAGCATTCAACCTGGTCATCCATGATAAACAACATAAACATATTTTACCTCAACCTAATGCTATGATCTTTCAGAGAACCATAAACAATCCTTCTCCATCTCTTTGCCATAACAATAAACCTAGAAACTACAGTCCAAATTATCAATCCAATAAACATCGATCTATTTGTTCACATTGTGGTCTATAGGATACCTTAGAACAAAATTTTACCGCCTTCATAGATTCCTTATAGGTTAAAAAAAATACAAACTTTAGACCTTGACCTCCTTTACCTACTGGTTTTACACCTTGAATCAATGCAATTCGACTTTGTCCACCCTTAACCAATACCAATCCTAGTAACACCATTACAGTATTCTGGATGTTTGACCCCTGCTCAGCTTAGCTAGGTGGTTTCTCATCTCTATTGGCTTCAAACATTACCATCTTCTTCAAAAAATGGGGAACAATCCAGTGTAAAAACCATTTCATCTGCTTCCATTTCAATGCCATCTTCTATTGGTAACATTACTTCATCTTACTACGATATTTTTTATTCAATAACAATATTTCTTACTCCTCTTAGAAAATTGATATGGGTGCCAACAGTCATGTATGTAACAATTTTACCATATTTTCTCATACTTCCCTAGGGTACCTTTGCTAAATGGTAAATGGTATTAATCTTTATGTTTCACATATTGGGACAATTTGCCTATCTTTCAACCTAACTGTATACAATATCTTCTATATTCTTAATTTTAAGTTTAATATCATTAGTGTAAGTTCACTTGCTATTAGTTTAGGATTAAGTATATATTTACATATTCTTAAATACTTTTGGAGATTGAGTACGAAAAAGGATATATCAATAAATTAAAGTAGAGATTAAGAGAAGAATAAACTGTAAGAATAAAAAAAGAAGAAGATTAAAGAATAATACTTCTCTATTTAGTGTTATTCGATTAGAAAGGTATGGACATCTATTTATACATAATTCAAAATGTCTAGAATAAGAAGAAAGGAAAGAATCAAATTGACATAATTCTGTACAAAATAAGGAGTTGAATCTGGTTATTTCATTTGCTTGCAACGATAAATGACTTGATTCTGGACTATTTTCTTTCGTTAATTATGAGATTTCACACGCTCCTTATCTTCTAAAATGACTTAAAATCAATATGTAATCCATGCACAATCTTATTTCCTTAATTAGGAGATTTCACATGCTCTATATATCTTATTGATAGCTCATCAAATAGCTTGATATAGCTTATCCACTATTTTCTGACATTCCCCCTCAAGTTTCTTCTCTTTCCTTCTTTGACCAATTTTCTCGTCGAGTTTTGTTTAATCGGATGAACCATTAAGGCGTGCCTCGTTGCAAAATCTATTCTAATAAAACCCAATGGGAAAAACATGAAAGAGGAAAAAGAGTGCACTCTTGTGATCCATTGATGTGATTAACAAAGCTTGTTTTGCACGTGAATTAATGAATATCCAACAGTCTGATTCGGCTTTGGAGCTTCTTGCATATTCTTTCTCTTGTTGCCTTTGTGAATATGTCTGCAAGTTGATCTAAGCTTCTAGTATAGCTGGTGGAAATGATTCCTTTCTTTCTTGATCTTCTCATGGATGAAATGACAGTCAACTTCAATATGTTTCATTCTCTCGTGGAAGACTGAATTTGCAGCAACATATTTAGCTGTTTGACTGTCGCAATGTGATGCGTTCTCAAAGTTAAATAAAATAACCTAAACTACCCGCAAGTGCACGGCACGTGTGTAGTATTTTAGGTGTCGATCCCACAGAGACTACGCAACACTACCTAAACTCGAACTAGGAATCAAACTTGCTAACGAAAGAATATGGATGAAGAATGAAATATTGAAAGAAAATAAACTACTTGGGTTCTAACGATAAGACAAACGTCCTAGGAATCCGGTTTCACCACAAGACTACCGAAACCGACGATCAATCTCTAACACATGCATCTACGCGGCCGTTCGCAAATACAAGTAAATTAAGCACTCAGATAAAGAATAGATGAACTAAAACGGGAAGATGCATTCAAAATAGATCAAAAGTGGTTCCGGGATAGCCAAGGGCTATCCCTTCTCCTAGAACAAACAAACTACTCGCTCATGCGTCTGTAAACAAACATAAACAAAGTAGAAAGTCTAAGGAACATGAAAACCAAACAAAACCGAAGTGTCGGGGCTTGATCTCCAATGCTCCTCGCTTGTCTCCTCGCAAGAATCTCCTAAATCACCAACTGAATGTAAGGTCTAATGTTCGTTGCTTCTAATGACGTCTTCGGGCCTCTTTTATGCCTCTTAAGTCGGTCCAATTGTTGCCTTAATTGCCCCCCACGAGTTCCCTTTTGTTTTAAACTAATTTAACTTAATTTTGCTGATTACTCGGGTCGCGACCCGCTCGGGCACACAATGTGCCCGCTCGGGTACGGCTAGGGTAGATCGCGCAGATCGCGATCCGTGTGGAGAGCCCGATCGGGCAAGATGATCACCCGCTCGGGTACAAGGCAGCTGGTCGGGCATATTCATGCCCGAGTCGTGCATGAATTGTGCACAAAATTGGCCGTAGGTTTTGCCCGATCGTGCATGAGTTGTGCCCGACCGGGTGAAGGCTCTTTATGCTGAATCTCGTCCTGTTTGTCCCGTGATGATCCCCGAAGTTGCTCCTTAGCTCCGTGCATGTCCTTTTAGCTCCAAAATGATCCAAATACGCGTAAAAACCTGTAAGAACATGAAAACACGAAAACAAGTAAAACGGAAACGGAATCATACGTAAAGCAACACATATATCTCAAAATCGTCTCCTAAATCGTGCAAGAAATACGTATGAAAACGAGATGATCATAATCCCTAGACTTGAATGTTTACTTGTCCCTAAGCAAACGTAAACGTGGAATACATGGGGTATAAAAACACGAGAATTCCCTATTCTCCTAGAACCTAACCGATCAACTAGCAAGTCGAGAGCAAATTCGGCCTAATCGAGTTTTCAGTCTTAATCCTAGGTCCACCACGGTTACCCATGAGAAAGTAAATCAAAAGAAACTAGACACGCTACCGTAACTCCCTCCACCAAACAAGACTTCAGACAGTGCTAAACCTAGATCCAACCTCGTTCGGTGCTCATCTGAAATTCCGTTATAGAAAGTTTGGATAACGTACCACTGCTCAAGACCATGGTGTGGTTTCTTTTTCTTTTCTTTTTCTTTTTCTTTCTCTTTTTTTTTCTTTTTATGACTTCTTTTTCTTTTGTTTTATTTTTTTTATTATTTCTTTTCTTTGTACACACTAGGCTTCTAGGACGTCGGATTTGAAGGGATCCAGCCTCTACTTAGACCCAGACTACCGATGACGGTATACTCATGCATCTCGTGTGAGAGTGCAGTGGAGTAGGCGGCTTTTTGTGCCATTCCCTTAGGACGTAGAAAGATGATCGCCAACCCACCACTTAGACCCGAGCCACCGAAGGAGTAACAAGGTCGATGCACTCATATCGATTTTTGATCATGCTTTTTAGGAATTATTTCTATCGACAGAGGAGTGTTAGTGTGCGCTTTTAATATGCAAAATTAGCTCGATTTTATATGATCAAATAATCCTCAATAGAACAAAAGTAAAGCGTCGTCTACATGAAGTATAACCATCAGGGTAGAAAGAATAAACGATAAACTAGCTTAGCAACCTCGTCTAAACCTCCCCACAAGCAACACTAGGATTCCCAAGAACTACGACCTATTTTTTTTCAGCCGACTAATAAGCTCTAACGCTTAGGGAAAACCTAGCTCAACATGCAAAGTCTAACGGAAAAGTCTAACGGAATCATGCAAAGTCAATCATGCAAAGTCTAACGGAAAAGGTCAACCTCTTAAGCATTCCTAAGTTCAGGGTTCATCTCAAAACGTGGCACCGGACAAGTGCCTTGGGACGACTCTGACTCAAAAACAACTGAAAACTACAAAGTAACCTAAAAACTACAAAGTAAAAAGAAAGATGAAAGAAAATGAAACGAAATCACCTGATAAACGTGAGCTGCTCCCCCAGACTTGAATTGAACGGCGTCCTCGACGTGAAGCTCCGATGGAGGGTAAGGGAAGTGAAACACGTTTGTGGTGTGTTTTTTTATGAAAATAATTAACCGAGTCTTAAACATAAAAAATAAAAACAAACAGCTGGGTTGCCTCCCAGAAAGTGCTTATTTAACGTCTTTAAGCTTTGACGTCTGCATTCCTCATGTGTGCGCGACGGGTGGATCGGAAAGGGAAATGGAGTTTCCACTTTCGATCGGTTGAGTGGCTTGGTAGAGCTTTAGCCGCTGTCCATTGGCTTTGAATGTGTCACCCATCTTGCTGCCCGAGGTTGGATAAATGGTATCTGCATCGAAAAGTTTTATGATGTCCTTTTCCATTACCTCGTGCGAGTGCGGGTGCAGCCTCTTCTGAGTTTCGATGGAAGGTTCGTGGTTGTCTCCCGTATAAGTTTCGTGCGTCCATACTGAAGGGCTGACTCTTCTACGTTTCTTGACGCGTGTGGGATGTTTTCTTATCTCATCTGCACTCAAGTTAGCATTCAAAACAGCAGGATATATTTTATCACAATCAATGTATTCATACCGAAGAGAAAATGGCGGAGGGTCGGGCTCAAGTACGAACGACTTCTCCATTGCGAAACCAGCATGGATATCACATGGTATCTCCTCACGTGGGGCATCTCCTAGTGCTGCAATAGCACTCATGAACTTCGTGTACATCTCAGCTCCTTCGTCCGTAAATCCTGCATTATCGTAAACTTGTGTCAAATACCGTACAAGGGAATCGGGAACACTTACTTGATCGTGCGTGTCTTTCTCTAACTCGTCCAGTGAATCAACTGTAAAGCAAGACTCCTTGAATGATGGTTCGTTCATGGGGCTGATCAGGTTGAATTCGATCGTCTCATCTCCGACACGTAAGGACAGCTTTCCTTGTC
>CM071871.1:4100858-4123843 GCA_036759665.1 Gynandropsis gynandra
TGGTCGTTGAGGAGTGTTGCTAGACGCCAACCTCGATTAGTTAATTAGTGAGACTAATTGACTACCAGCTTAGTGATGAACCTACGAGGTCACACGCATACGAGGGTCTCGGTATCTGCTTATGATTGTTAGACAATCAGTGTGGGATACAGTTATATTCATCCGCTAGCACCGAAGAATATAATTGTATTTGTTTTTTCTTTTGGGTTAGTACATAAGATGTACAGGCAAATATGTGTATAGAGATACATGTATTTCAACTATTTGAAATATTACGTAAAGGCAAGTGGGAGATTGAAAGTCCTATGCCTAATATGTAATATTCATAGTTATGGGCTTAAGTTGTAATTATTAGAGAGTTAATAATTATAAATAAACGCTTTACGAGGTCTCGTAAACACACAATTCTAAGACGTAAACCCTAGCCGCCAGTAAAAGAAAAAAAACCCGAAGATCGAAAAACAGTTTTCGTTCTTCCGAATCTCGTATCAAAGCAATCCCGATCTCGGCGTGGATACACGTAGAGGGCTTGCATCATCAAGTCTCACATCCGATCATCCGTTTCAACGCAGCAGGTATCACTGAAACCGTTTCAATATTTGTTCGCCGTTGAAATCTGTAAAACTAATCCGAACATGACTAGATCTGAATTCGGGTTGATAAAAACACGCTTCCGCAATTGAAATCAACCCTACAGCTCCTTAGCTCTGTGCATGTCCTTTTAGCTCCAAAATGATCCAAATACGCGTAAAAACCTGTAAGAACATGAAAACACGAAAACAAGTAAAACGGAAACGGAATCATACGTAAAGCAACACATATATATCAAAAACGTCTCCTAAATCGTGCAAGAAATACGTATGAAAACGAGATGATCACAATGTAGGGGAATCGCTTGAGTGATGAGGATACCAAGATATTGAAGTATATCTTGAAGTAGTGCCTCGATCCAAATGATCTCACATGTTGTGCTCACCATAGCTCTATATTTTGCATTCACACTTGACCTTGAAACCACCAATTGCTTCTTGTTTCTCCAAGTGACAAGATTACATCCAATAAAGGAGCAAAAACCTATGGTTGACTTCCTATCAGTGCGATGTCCAGCCCAGTCAGCGTCACAGTATCCCACAACGTTCATGTGCCCATTACGCTCCATTTTTATTTCTTTGCCGAGAGTTCCTTTCAGATATCTCAAGATCTTTTCAAACATGTCCCAATCTTGATTTGTATGTGAATGCATGTGTTGATTAATCTGATTCACAACAAAACCCAAATTAGGGCGCCGAATTGTGAGGTAGATAAGCTTACCCCATGACTTCTGTATTTTGTTCCAATTTTTCCTATCTTTTTCAGAAGATCGAGTGTATATTGAGATAAAAATAAACCATTAGATAGACATGTTACTTCTATTTCAAGAAAGTACTTAAGTTCACCTAAGTCATTGATATCAAATGTGTTTTTAGAAAAAAAACTTTGTGTTTTCAATTCCTTTTACATCATTACATGAGATGATAATATCATCAACATACACTAAAAGAATGATGGTACATGTTTCCCCATAAATTGAAAATAGGGAGTGGTCTGCTTCACTTCGTGTAAAGCCGTAAGTCAGTAGAGCATCATGTAATTTGTTATACCAAGCTCGAGGCGATTGCTTGAGTTCATAAAGAGCCTTCTTTAGATTGCACATTTTACCACTTGTTGTATGAAATACGAGAGAAGGAGTCATGTAGATCTCTTCACCTAAATCTCCTTGAAGAAATGCGTTTTTGACATCCATCTACCACATATTCTATTTAAGGTTAGTAGCATCATAAAGAATAATAAGGACTGTATACAACTTAGCTACGGGGCAAAAATATTTATGTGTAGTCATCTCCATAGGTTGTGTAAACCCCTTAGCCAGAAGATGCGCTTTGTATCATTCGATTTTTCTGTTGATATGGTACTTGATCTTATAGATCCACATGCATCCCACGACTTTCTTGTTCTTTGGTAGATCAACCAGTTCCCAAATATTATTTTTTTCAAGCTCTTCAATCTCTTTGACCATAACATCTTTCCATCTCTTTTTCATCTTGGCTTCTTTGAAGCTCCTTGGTTCTTGTTCCTCATCAACTTTGCTAAAAATGATTTACAATGAGTTGGGGGTCGAGATATATCACAATATTGTTGAATATAGTGAGCAAAAGCAAGGCCATTATGGTAGACTCTTCTATTTGTCTGTTCTGAAGTAGAAACTTTAGTCTATATCTTCTTCGAAGTTAGGTAACTTGAGGAACTTGTGGTTGCTCCATTTCTTCCTGATTTTGCTTTATTTCTTGAATCTCTTGCGAAGTTTGTTGGAGAAACTTCACTTTATCACTTCTACAAAGTTGGATTGTTTGAGGAACTTATTGCTGCTCCACTTCTTCCTGGTCGTATTCTGTTTCGGCTAGATGGTTAACTTCTTGTCTTTGTTAGTTTACATGGATATCATTTTAATATTTAGCAATATTTACTATTGTTGTTTTGATAAAATATTTTTTACCAATAATTTTTATAATTAAAGTTCTTGGTAATGATAAATACATTTTTTGTCTTGAAATTTCTCATTTGAAACATGGAATGTTTATTAGTTAACAGAAATTTAATTTAGAACTACTTGAGGTGAACTTTTAACCCTACTTAGAAAATTAATCTGAAAACTAATATATTTCACAATTATAACGGATGCCCAGCGGATTTCAATGGATTTTTGCCCGTTAGGAATCAACTTTTAAAAAAACCACATCCATTGCAATTTACAACGGTATTTCAATGGTGATAATCCGTTGGAAAATTATCAAGGGATTACAGCGGATATGGTCATTGAAAATTACGACGGATGACCGTTGGTCATTGCAACGCATGACCATTACAGTTCGCAACATATGCAATTGAAATTAGTAAGGGATATCCTTGGAAGATGGTTCGTAACCAACAGGCATCCATTGGAAATCTTCATGGGACTTACCAATGAATTCCCATTAGAATTACCAACGTGTATTCGTTTGAAGATGGTTTGAGAACCAACAAACACCCGTTGAAAATTTAAAATTAAATAATATATAAAAAACAAATGTAGCTTACATATCATCTAAACCTCCATCGTTGTCTAGCTTACATATCATCTAAACCTCCATCGTCGTCTTCCTCTCCATCTTCTCCAGCCCCTCTTAAAGAGGACACATCGGAGTCGATGATCAGTTCTTGTATCGGTGGTGTTTCTTCTATAGGTGGTGAATGCTAATCCAGTTGCTTTGTCATCAATTTTATGATGCTTTCTATATGACGTATCTTCACTATTGTATATCAAAGTGTAGCTTCGAGTTACTCGATGCGTCATTCTTTGGAAAAGATCTCTTAGATCCTCTGGATACCGTTGTGGCGTCTTCTACAATATATTTTTGTAGAGAACTTACACTACTAGAAAATTAATTTAGGGACGGAATTTCCAAAAGGATTTTGATATGTCCCTAAATTTTGAACGAATTTCGGTTCATCCCAAAATTCCGGACAAATTATAATTCGTATATAATTTACAAATGAAATTCTTTTAGTCCCTATTTCTAGTCAGATTAAGGACTATCGTCAATCCATCCCTAGATTCCGAACGGACTAGGGACATATATTTTTTTTTAATTTTCATGTTTATTTTTATTCATTTTTATTACTTATTCATATATTTCAAAACAAAATTTTGCACGGACTAAAAAATTCGTCTGAAATTTAGGGATCAATTTTCGTACATGTGCAGAATTTTTTTATGAATAAAATCTTTTCTTAAAAAATAAAAAAGAAAAAATAAAAATATATAAAAAAAGATCATTATCCGTCCTGAATTAGGGACGGAGTATTTATTTTGTTTGGAATTAGAGACAAATTTCTTTAATCTTTCTGGAATTAGGGACAAAATTAGGAATTAAGTTTTTTTAATCCGTTCGGAATTAGGACCGTCAGGAATTAGGGACATATTTTTTTAATCCATCCAGAATTGTGAAATCTAAACTAATAAAATCTATCGGTAAGGAATAAGAAAACTAAAGAACACAAAGAAGAATAGAATGATGAAGTGAAAGGGAAATAGAAAAGAAGGAATTAGAGGAGACGACGGTGGAGACGGAGGCGGAGGCAATAATGGCGGTGGAAGAACAGTAGCGATAGAAAATGATGCGGCGATGGAGGCGGAGGAAGAGGTGACGATGGCGGCGGCATAGGAGGAATTTTTTTAAAATAGTTTTTTATATTTTTATATTTTATTATTTTGTGAAAAAAAATTCCCAAGGGACAAAAACATCCCTCTGGAAATTTTTTTTCTAATTTTGGGAAATATTACCGGACGGAAATATCCGTCTGGAATTTTTTCCAAAAATAAATTAGATACATTTTAAGGACGGATAAATCCGTCTAGAATTTCGAACAAATTCAAATGGATATTAATTAGAGACGTTCATTTACGGACCGACAAAATCCGTATAGAAAACGTCATGAAACCATTTTCTAGACGAATTAGGGACGAATTTTGCTGTCCAAAAATTCAATTTTTTTGTAGTCTTAGACCGCATAAACACCCCTTCTATAGCCTAATAGACTGCAATATCAAACAAACTAAAGTTAGTACATCGATTTATAAATTTTTTAAAAATGAATATTCTAATTTATTAATGTTATTTATATTTAAATATTTTTTATCGTTTTGTAAAACTAAGTTCATTAAGAGATAAACCGACGGCTTGTGATTGTTTGTGTGATCTTCTCCGTCACAGCTTTCACCATCCGTTTAGCCCGAGGGTCGATCAGCTTTGGTTCCTCGAATTATTTCTCGGCGATTGGCTTTTTTCTTGGCATGAGTCTAGACGACCATCTCAATAATCAATAGTTATCTTCTCTCCTCTGCATCTGTAACATTAAAATAATATGTTTAGACAAACTTTTTAAAGATAAATGAATTTAAATTATAAAATAAAATTTCGTACCAACTATTTCTCTCTTTCAGGGAATGATTTCATTCTCGAGTTATTGCAATACAGACCACTGACGGGAAATTTCTTGCCGTACCGACACCTTCTTGACTCTCAGTGTTGGACGAGTTGGCTGAAAACCTTGTTTGTTGCCTATATCGGTTTGGCGTTCTTTTTTAGTTGTTGTACTCGATGTTGTTTAGTATCAAGCACAAGTAAGATTGCATATCGCGCATCCAGGCAATATAGATGCATGATGTGTCTATCTTCCGTCATATATAGACTCGCTACATAATTAAATGTAAATTAATTAACTTATTACAAAAATTCGATAATAATAAATTAAATATTATATTATAGCACTTCTCATAAAATTACACTACCTTCGGCAGTATCACCTTTGGCATCACTTGTCAAGAATAGTACAACTTATCGTGCACAGAACATTAGATGATGTTGTTGTTCATGTGTTTAAGAATGTCATCCACATAAAACCTACATGTGTAAATAAAAACATTAGATGATTTCAAAAATAAATACGAATATATATGTAAATGAATATTATTATACCATAACGTCATGTTAGGACGTTCGGGATTGATGAAGGGAACATTTTGACGATCAACGAAGGTATCGACCGAAGCATCAATATCCACCATATCATATTCTTCATAAAAATTGATGGCAATGATATAGGTGATGAAAGACGGTATGGTGGCGGAGGAGGTGGTGGCGGGGCTCGAGCGGAACTCACCAGTAACCCGATGCGACCAATAAATCATCGAGATCTCGTTGTGTTTAAGGGTTTATGATAATTTTTTAGAGAATTTATAGTTTTTGGTTGTGAGATTATGCTGAAAATAGGCTTTTCAATGGATTAAATACTCAAATTTTAAACGGATGCCCCATGATAATGATGTCCAATCACTTAATGAAATTTGTTGACCTAACAATTGAGTTTTCAACGGGCATCCATTAGAATTTCCAGAGGATGTCCAATGAAAATCATGATACCGAGGCAACAGATGTAGCTAAGCGACTTTCAAGGGGAATCTGTTGAAAATTATGTCCCCAAGGTAACGGGCTTATAGTTGCTAGTGAGCGTATCATTTTTTATTCCAGTGGATTCTCATTAAAAATTTCCAACGAGTATCCATTGAAATTAACAACGAATGTATGTTTGAAAATGATAAATCTCTAAAAAGTTTCTAAATACCAAATAGAATTTCTAATATTCAACAGGTTTCCACTATAATTTCCAATGTATGCCTATTGACAATGAAATAAAAGAGTTAAACATGTATAAGTTAGAAAACTTTGATATTATAATTACATAATTCTATATCTTCTTCTGTTGATTCTTCAATTGGTGACTCTTCATTCAATGGTCCATTGAATTCATCGTGATGTTCTTCTTCTGAATCTTCTAGTTCAACATCTTCTAATTACTGATGTATTCACCATCTATGTCAGTTATTGCGAGAATATCTTCATGATTTTCCGTATCAATTAACCGTATGGCTCACGATGATCGGTTTGCAATGGATCTTCTTTTCTTTTTTATTTATAACACCACACGGTTTAATCTTAACTACAACCCATATGGACTAAAACCATAAGTGCACAGACAAAGATAAACATTCATCGTTTTATACACAAATTGGAAAATATTTCATTTAAATCCTTCCAATCCTTACCATCCAATGGATGTTACATTATTTCTGCACTCATCGACTATTTTGTGTATCATCTCATTGCCACAACAAATTCTTTTACTCATATAACCTGCTCAACCTGTTTGTTATAGGCATATAGAACATCTTTTCGTATGATACATATTTCGGGAAGATGACTTCTTTGGATGAAATCTACTTGCACTACAAAATTTACATTCCAAAAGATCTTTATCTCATCCCTACAAACATCAATATTCTCATGTGGCATACTCAAATCCTTTAAAACATTCTTTGTATCATAATATGTCTCACGAGCTAGATTACTTGCTGATAAATCGCATTGTTTTGCAAAATGAATCCACCAATATTCAGCTACATTGTAGTTTATTTTTATACTCATAAATCTTTATTATAGGGATAATGAGATTCACCTTCATGGTAACCTTCATATATAGGTTGTTTCACTGCATCCAATAAATTGAAAAATCGGCATGCCTCATTTTTTGGCATCTCTTAATGTGTTTGCTCAACAACTCCTTAAAAAATATCTTACATCATTTCCTCATATGGATTGGTCATTATTTTTTTACAATGAACCTCTTCATTTCTTTTAATTTCTTGGGCTTTTTGTACACTATCTCTAATTTTCTGTGTGAAAGAACCAAATTTTATAATTCTCCACAAAAGCTAACTTGTAATTGTGTTTGCAAACAATTTCGTAACTTCAACACTTCATATGTTGTTGCATCTGTTGCAAGGACATACCATTGTCCCATGTTCTAGATACAAAGGTTACATCGACGCAAAATTCATGAATTTATTCAATCTGTATAACAATTTTTGCGTAACTTCCTTGATTAAGGGATCATTTTTTTATATGACCACTCTCTCGATCTATTTTTATATCTCCATTTGAAAAGGATAAAATTGTTTGGAAGTATATTTCTTCCATGGCTTAATGCTAAGGAATTCGATTTGGTGTATAAATATTGAAAATTTCTATAGATGCTTCTTGGAATTGCCAACGGATACATGTTGATCTCTAACGATCGATTTTTTCCAACGGTAGCTACGAAGTATTAAATTGACCAACAGTCATCCATTGGTAATTTCAACGGTCATCCGTTGGAATGAGCAAAGGTCATCCGTTAAAATGGCTCGACGGAAGTCCAATGGTCTTTCAACGAATTTGCTGCTAAATATCAATGGATACTATCCATTTATAAGAAGTGCGTAATTCCAACCGATTGTTAGTTGAAATGATTCCGAGGAATTCCAACGAGCTTTCAATAGATTTGCCGCTAGATTTAGCGAATAGCAACAGTTGATAATCCGTCTGTAATTCCAATAGATTGTAATAGATTGATGCTCATTAATAACGCTGTGATATCCTTGAACTCCATTGGAATATTTACCAAAATATGGATCTGTTGATTCATCCGTTGATATTTGCATGTTTCTTTGTAGTGAGCACTCGACATCATTCAAGACTTGAGCAAGTTTTCACATTGGAAGAAATGAAAGCACTCATGCGCAAAAGGTATGTATCCCCACACTTCCATAGGGAATTACAACATAGATATAGGAAACTAAACCAAGGATGTAAAACTGTGGAAAAAATACTTTGAAAAAATTGAGCATCTTCGCAATAGACACGAGATAGAGTATCCAAAAAGTGGTGAACTAAGTGGGACAACAATATTTTCAAAGATCGACCTCAAGAGCAACAATCACCAAGTCCGCATGAGTGAAGGCGATGAAAAGAAGACGACCTTCAAAACATAGCAAAGGTTGTACGAGTGGCTTACCAAGCCTTTTGGGCCTTCCAACGCCCCCTACCCCTTCATGAGTCTCATGAAGCATGTTCTAAGAGTCCACATCATTAACTCTATTGTAGTTTATTTTGATTATATTCTTATTTATAGTAGAAATCTTAACGAACATATAGTACATCTTGAGCAAGTTCTAGACACACTCCGAAAAGAAGAACTCTGCGCAAACCTCAAGAAGTGTTCCTTTTTCACTAATAAGATTGTTTTTCTAGGTTTTGTAGTAAGTTCACATGCCCTATGCATAGACGAGGACAATATAAAGGTAATGCAAGGATGATCCACACCAACCACTATTGCACACATACGAAGCTTTCATAGGCTAACATGTCTCTATCGCCGATTTGTGAAGCACAACAGAATAGCCATACCCCTCACTATGGTTATAAAAAGGATAAGGCATGTGAATGGGGATATATGCAAACTAAGACATTCGAAACACTTAAGGTAAGTCTCACCACCGTGTTTGTCCTAGCACTGCCAAACTTCGATAAGATGTTCGAAGTGGAGTGTGACGTCTCACAGATTGTCATTGGAGCATTCCTAGTTGAAGAACGATGACATGTGGCATATTTCAGCGAGAAGTTAAGTGGACCCACAGTTAGCTACTCACGTACGAAAAAGAGATCTACGCCCTTGTCCGAGCTTTGGAAACATGATAGCACTACCTACTAGCCAAGGAGTTAGTTATCCAGACCGATCATAAGACCCTCAAACATCTCAAGGGTCAGAAAAGTCTCAAGTGGAGATATGCCAAGTGGATGGAGTTTGTCGAGTCCTTTCCTTACATAATCAAGTACAAGAAAGGCAAAGAAAACATGGTAGACGATGCCCTAGTACATCAAGGAGCTATATGAACAGGATCTGGAGCTTGACAAGATATTCCAAATGTCCAAGGTAGGAGCTAGTGTACCATTCTACATACACGGTGGATATCTCATATGTGATAGATGGCTTTGCATTCCGTAAGACTCGATGAGGGAGTTTGTGCTTCAAAAAGCACATGGAGGAGCTCTCAAAGGATAATTTGGCATGGAAAAACCTTGACCACCATAAAGGAGTATTTCTTTTGGTCACACCTTAATGAGACATCGAAGGGCTTTGTGCATGATGTATCACGTGTTACCAAGCGAAGTCCCTCATCCATCCTCATGGTCTGTATCTTCCTCTCTCCATCTCAAATCATATTTGGACTAACTTATCAAGGGAACTTGTTCTCAAACTTTCAAAGATCCAAAATAAATATTCTGTCTTTGTTGTTGTTGACATGTCCAAAATGGCACACTTTATACCCTACTCAAACACCAACACCATGGACTTTTTTTCTTCAAAAAGATCGTACGCATCCACGATCTATCCAAGACAATTGTATGGGATCAAACAATAAATTTTTTAGTCATTTTTTGAGGATACTTTGGTGGAAGCTAGAAACAAAGCTTCTGTTCTCCACCATGTGCCATCCATAAATTGATGATAAGATAGAGGTGGTCAATCGTACCCTAGCAGTCCTGGTATGATCGTCATTGCACATTTTTAACGAACACAACACTCTGCCATGAAGCACTCGGAGTTTGAGGTCATCTAAAGGTTCAATCTCATCACTCCTTTGAACCTCTCGACCTTACCGTGCATAGAGGTTGCCAACTTGGATGGCAAGAAGAAAGTCGAGCTGATCAAAAGGCTACACGAGAAAGTTTAGGAAAACACAACACGAAGGTCTGAACAATAGGCCAAATAAGCCAACAAGGGGCTGAGAAAGATGATGTTCGAAGAAGGAGATTGGGTGTGGCTGCACATGAAGCCAAAACGATTCCATGAAAAGAGGAGTTCAAAGCTAGCACCAAGAGGAGATGGTCCATTTTGCTATCTAGAGAGAATCAATAACAACTCCTATCATCTTGAATAACCACGTGAGTATAATGTGTCTACATCATTCATTGTCGTTGATCTATCCCCTTTTAATGTAGGTGATAACGTTTTGAGGATGGAACACTTGGAAAGGGGGGTTGATAAGGACATCAACTACGAGACTGAACTAAAGAAGGGTCACACGAGCAAGGAGGGCTACATGATCAAGAACCTCACCCAAAGAACTGAGCAGATAGAAATTCAACGACTGACTCACATGAGGACAAGCAAGGAGGTTATGGAATAAAGCTACTGAGATACTGAAGGTAACCTGGGAACTCTTGATCAAAGAGAGAATTTGGGCGCAACGTAAGGAAGAATCATATCAGTCTTTCTCTAAACCTAAGGCCTCGAGGCAAACTCATAAACGAGAGGGCTCGAGTCTAAAACCTTCTGAATGGCTAGGAGAAGCTTTGAAACCAATCTATCCCACGAAATAGAAAACGTCTAGGAAATCTTCATTAAACGACTATTAGTTTGTTATTATTTCATTTTTCTTATTTAAAACATGGATCTTATCTTATATAAAGGATTCCCTTTCATTTTTATCAACACATTGAAATTTGAAGAATTAAACCCCTTTATGTATTCTTGATCGGTGTCAAGACCACTATAACTTCAACTTGTTATGGGAACAATTAAAATCATTATTCGACTATAATAAAAGGCATCTGCATCTCTTGTGGTTTCATTCGCTCCACCTTAAACACTTTGCCAACCACCATCAACCTCAATCTTCCACCATCGTCGGACGAATCTTGAATAGAGTCCTTATCTAGTCAAGAGATCCTCCACTATCAACCACCTCCATCCACTGTCTACAGACGACTTTCTTGAAGATTGTCCTAAGGAAAACTAAGGAATCCTACTCAACATGACGAATTCTATTGGAGCGATTGAGGTTAATGGATCCTCCGTACGCGTCTCGAGTTTCCGTCCCTGAGGTGTGTATCATTCTAGCAATGCGCAAGTCTATTTGAATTCTACTTAAGATTGCGGTCTATCATGACTATGAGATATGACATATGGACGTGATAACAACTCTCTTAAATAGAGAGATCCAATAAAGGTCTATATGTGATCACTATGTTTCGTACATATTTTATTAGTGATATTATGACTTGTTTTGATGATCGTTGTGACATTTACATATTATTATGCATTTTTTTACTCATTTCTTTTATTTTTGTGTTCATAAGATTTAATACGGGAACCAATAATTATTGGACGAAAAAATGCTAAGTAATGGAAAATACAATCATGAACCCATAGTTAGCAATCATTGCTAGCCAATCATTGCCTAATCATGAGCCAATCATTGCAAGCCAATCATTATCAATCATTCGCAATCATTGGAGGAGAAGAAAGACTTTGGTCAAAAGACCATAATGGTCGAGCGTAATTAGAGGAGAAGAAAGAGCTCGGTCAAAGGAAGAGAACGGTCGGGCGTGATTGGAGGAGGAGAGAACCGACAAATTTCAGTAACCGACTTTAAGAATTCGACTTCAACTCAGATTAAGATTCAGTGCCCTATAAAACCCTAGCTTCCTCCCTTTTGGTGAGAGTTCCTTTAAAAATTGTTTTAAGAATTAGAGGAAGTTATAACGCTCAGATTAACGCATAAAAACAAAGAGATGGATCTTGAATCTCGATTTCCCGGTTATTCGCTCTCATTTCTTTGTTTCCTCTAATGTTAGCTATCGTGTACATGATGTTTGTTACAGATTTCATGTCTGAATAGTTGCATTATTCTCGGAGAAGCGGTTAGCTATAGGGAATCTTTGAATCCATGTAAATATTATTGATAAGAAATGAAATGCTCAGTTTTCTATTTTTATTTCTTTATCTTTGTTCTTCAAGCAATATGTCTCCTCTGATGAAGTAGTTGTATGTGTTAGGGTTTTGAGATATGGACTTAGAAGTGAATCTTAATCCTGGATAAACATGTTTACAACAATTGGAATTGGGTCACGAGAGTAGATCAATTCCTTTTGAGGGTTAAAATAAATGAATCATAAAGCTTAACGTATAAACTTATATATCAGCCATGAAAATAGAGGATTTGCTTGTTTATGCATGTCTTATTTGTCTTGAAAGAGAGTTTTAGACATATTAAGATCATTCACCTGTAAATGTTTCAAAGTATGCATGATTGTTAGGTGTTTAAGGGTCATTCTTGGATGACCTAGTGGTGAAATCGTTCCTAGAGTGTTTGTCTGATTGTTAGAGATCTCGTTTAGATTATCATAGTTTCTTATTTCTCTTTTATTATTCTTTTAGTTTGCTTATTCACCTTAGACTGTTTAGATTTGATTTGTTTTCCGTACTCCCCATGAGATCGATACTAGATTAAACTATACACGTTTCGTTCACTTGTGGAGTTGGTTTAGGTTGTTTAACTTAAACACATAAAGTTTTTGGCGTCGTTCCTAGGGAAATATAATCAACACATCAGATTAGAGTAGTTTAAGTTGATTTTGTTTTTCTTTGGGTTATTTAGTCCCAATCTTTCTTCGTTTGCAGGTGCATATCAGTGTCTCAAGGTCCATCAAATATAATTTGATCCAAAAATGGAAAAGACTTTTAGACAGTGCAAAAGAGAGAAATCTGAAGGTAGAGGTGAGCATTTTGTTCGACAAGAAGAAATGAGCGATGTGAATGATTGATATGGGAGGAGACTGACAAAACTAGGTCTTACTTATTCAACACCAAAATAGCAACATACTCCTATCATACCACAACATCGTGTTGAATTCCGAGAGCAACAGGCTCCTCCTCAAGTGCACCTTCTTAAAGATTATGTGGTTCCTAACATCAACAATTTGCAGATTGTGATTGGTAGAGTTGTTCTATGTTGAAGTAGCTTTGATATTAATCCTCAAATTATTGAAATGATATGCCCGAATCAGTTCATGGAGGTTACACATGACAATCCATACGTTCACCTGACAAATTTCCTGGAGCTATATGACACCTTTGAGGTGAATGGAGGGTCTAGAGATGCAATTAGACTTCACATGTTCCCTTTCTCACTTTAGGGACATGATAAGTCTTGGTTACAATTGCTTCCACCTGGTTCCATAACTACTTGGGATCAGTTGTGCCCGACCTTCCTCTCTAAACGTTTTCCACCAAGCAAGATGTTTTAGTACTGTGGGGAGATCACTGCATTTTGATGTAAGGAGGGAGACTCGATCTATGATGCCTGGAACAGATTTAAGGAATTACTGCATTTATGTCCTCATCACGGTTTGGAGTAGTGGTTCGTTATGAAAACATTCTACAATGAAATTAACGATGAGCATAGAACGATCCTAGACATGTCTATTGGAGGATCTTTGAAGGAAAAGAGCATGGATGAAGCATTCACTTTGATCGATGGTTTATGCATGAACCATGTGATGTGGGTTGCACCACAGGTTGTATCAATAATCTAGAGGAGGCCTGTATGAGGTCAACAATAGGCAAGCACAAGCCAACGTGAACTCCATCTACTGCTACTGTTAAAATTGTGGAGACTCAGAATACATGATGTTTCAGTGTACGTATCAAGGAAAAGAGGAGCAAGAGAATTATGCTCAATATCAAAGAAATAACTCATACTCCAACATGTACAACGCCGGTTGGAAGAATCACCCTAATGTTTCCTACAAGAACAACCATCCTATCTGTTTCTAAAGGAGCCATCAAATGCAACAATTTCCACCGCCATTTTAGCAACCTCCTCAACAATTCCAACACGCTCAGCAAGCTCCATCGCCTCAATAGGCTTCCACGCTTAACATGGAGATAATGTTGCTAGAGTTCATTAGGAGTAGAGGAAAATCCAATCTACATAGGTAAAGGTTAACGTTGAGGTAAGTACTAACATACAGAAACTTAAAGTGCAAATGGAATCCATGAGCAACCACATGAAGATGTTGGAGAACTCCATAACTCAACAAGCTGCTTCATCATCTCGGAATCTAGCACATCTTCTAAGTAAACCTGAAATGAACTCGAAAAACATGTGAATGCTATATCTTTGCGTAATGGAAGGGAAGTAGAAAATTCTCTACCAAAGATCTTGAAGGAGCCGCTAAAAAATCTGCAGACAAAGGTAAGGGTGTGATGAGAGAAACTGAAGCTGAAAGCGAGAAAGAAAAAAAATGTGTGTTGCTCCACTGGCTTAAACCGCCTATTCCCATTCCTAAATGGTTGGTGAGCAACAAACTTAATAAAGAATTCAGAAAGTTCATGAACGTGTTCAAGAAGCTACAAATCAACATTTTATTCAATGAAGCACTCTAGCAAATGCCTTCGTACATCATGTTTCTAAAAGAGATCCTTTCCAACAAGAGAAGTATAAAAGACACTGAGACGGTAGCTCTCACTAAGGATGCAGTGCAATACTCCAAAACAAGCCACCCGAAAAATTCAAAGACCTTGGAAGTTTCTCCATACCATGCACTATCAGTAATATGACCATAGACAAGGAGTTATATAACTTAGGAGCAAGTGTCAGCCTCATACCGCAATCGGTCTATAAAAGAATGAAATTTAGAGAACTCAAACTGACGAAGATGTCTCTACAACTCGTTGATCGATCGGTAAGGTATTATGTCAGTGTGGTGGATGATATACCCACCAAGGTAGATAACTTATATATTCCAATAGATTTTGTTGTGTTTGACATTGAGGAGGACACACATACTCATTATTTTAGGTCGGTCATTCCTAGCTAATGTAGGTACATTGATTGACGTTCAACAAGGTAAGTTATCTCTACACATCGAGGATGATAAGATCAAGTTCGGCCTATCCCATTCCCTGAACAAACCCTCATTTAAGGAGTCATGATCATATTAAATGACACATGAGACGCTAAAGTAGGTAAATACTTATAATCCTTTAGAATGTTTCCTAACGTTTGATGCATGAGTCATGGATGAAGAGGTTGAGATTTATTCTGAGTTTATGGACGTAATCTAGGAGCTATGAGAAGTCTCACAGAATACGGTCCACCCGAGCCATATCCAAATTTTGTAGAGGACGATGTGCCAGAAATTGAGCTAAAACCACTCCTTCCTTGATATGGTATGAAATTTGGGGAAATAACAAGACTTACCCCATAATTTTGAGTGCTGAGGTAAATGCAGATGAGATACAAAAGCTACTTCATTTCCTTCAATTACATAGGAGAGTGATCAGTTACACCATAGACGACATCAAAGGTCTAAAACCTCCCCTTTGCATGGATTGCATTTTCATGAAGGGTGGACACAAACCCTCCATAGAAGATTAGAGACAGCTAAACCCAAACCTTAAAAATATAGTAAATGATACATGCCGCAGAGTGGGATCTCGAAATACGTATGGGAATCTGTTTGATCTCGTTCTCTCGAGTAGTATTCGTTGTGTCAAGGAGGATCTCTTGTCTGGCCTAAGGAAATTCTTCAAGAATTCGTCAATTGATAATGGATAATAGAGGGTGAAGGTGGAGAATCTCTTGACTGGTCTAAGGATACTCTTCAAGAGAGTTTCGTCTGTTGATGGTAGATGATAGGGGTTAACGGTTGGGGCTATGATCTCACGAGATAAAGTAGCTTCGTGATGGTAAGAAAAATGGACAAAAGGTGTTTTTTGGTGGAGCGAAGGATGTCACAAGAGGTCCTGAAGCCTCTTGATACAGTTCGATGTGACTTCAGTTGTTTCCAAAACGATCTAAAGACACTGTGACTTCAATTGTTCTCGGTATAATCTAAAGACATCGTGTTCTTGACAACGATCAAGAAAAAGGGGTTTATTTCTAATTAATTCTAGTCTTCCATTACAAATGAGGTGGAGTCCTTTATATAAGAAAGACTCAATATCAAAACAAGGAAAATGATAAAATACATGATTATGAACTTATATACTTTCCGTTTAGGAATATAGATGCGATGTTTACATATGATTTTGTATCTGTTTTACTCCTTTTTGTGTTTTGTGATCTTAAAGATTTCAATGAAAATTTGATTCATTTCAAAGCTAAAGAACGTACACGAGACAAAGTACTAGTATCGAGGATCATAACGGAACAAATGGGACGTGAAACTGCAAGGAACAAGCAAGATGTGAACATGCACGGCCGTTTGTCTCACTGTTAGGAACTCGTAGTTTATTTTTTTTAGTTATTTCATTCTTAAAATCAATAATTCGTTTGTTTGCAAGTTTGATTCGTAGTTTGGGTTTAGTTTGTGTTGCGTAGTCCCGTGGGATCAACACCAGGAGTACTACACACGTGTGTGCACTTGCAGGTAGTTTAGGTTAATTTAGTTTAATTTGGAACGCATCAGAACCTATCTCCAAAGATGAAGTATATCGGTGGTTCTTGTGTCCTGACAAACCTGAAAGCCTTGCCTTTTATCAATCATTGAGTGTGGACAAGTTTTTCACATTGCATCATTTCGTCCTGTTCCATAAACGTTCTTAGAACTAAGCTGGTGAAGATGAGCTACCCATTTTTTGGGTACATGATATCTTCGTCGAGGGTTTCTTCTTCAGCCCCGTCCATTGGTTTGTGTTATCTTATATCCTTTATGAGCAGTGTTCTACTCCCTATTTTTCTTTCAATGCACGTAAGAAAATTTTCTCTAATGTGAAACATTATTATTGGGATGAGCTAATCATGTACAAGAGGTGTGGAAATGGAGTAATAAGTAGATGTGTGACATAAGTGGAGGTGAAGAACATTTTATTCCATTGCCACGATTCGGACTACGGCGGTTATTTCAGCAAGTCTAAAACTGCTAACAAGGTTCTCCAATCAGGTTTTTATCATCCAATCCTCTTTCGTGATGCACATAGATATGTTTTAGCATGTCATAGAAGTAAAAGAATCTGTAATATAGAAAAACGAACAAGATACCATAGAATTAAATATTTGAGGTAGAATTATTTAATGTTTGGGTGTAGATTTTATGGGTTCTTTTCCTTCTTCTCGTGGACATCAATACATATTGGTAGGTGTAGAGTACGTTTCTAAATGGGTAGAGGCCATTGCTTTGCCAACTAACGACTCTAAGGTGGTAATGAAATTCTTTAAGAAAGTGATCCCTCGCTTCGGTGTACCTAGAGTCAACGATGGAGGATCACATTTTATTCCTAGACAATTTGAATCCCTCCTTAAGAAATATGATGTGACCCATTGATGAGTGGCCAGATAGAAGTTTCGAATAGTGAGATACAAAGCATTCTAGGGAAAAATGATTCTAGAGCTCGTAGAGATTGATCTTTGAAGTTAGATGATGCACTATGAGTATATAGGACGACATTTAAAATCCTTATTGGCATGACCCCATTTCAACTTGTGTATAGAAAATCTTGTCATCTGCCTATTGAGCTAGAACACCACGCCTCTTGGACAACCAAGTTCCTTAACTTTGATCTTAAGAGTGCAGGTGAAAAAGCATTATTTGTAGGTTAACGAGTTAGATAAAATCTGAATACAAGCCTACAAAAATGCTAAGATTTACAAGGAACCCACAAAATGTTAGCATGACAAGAATATTGTTTTGCATGATTTCAACCATGTGACCTCGTTCTACTTTTCAACTCCTGTTGGTCTGATTTTTTTGAGGTTCGAGAGGTGTTTCGACATGGAGCTATAGAACTATGGAGTGAGACTAGTAGAAAATTCAAAGCTAATGGACATCGCCTAAATCTCTACCACGCCTCTCACCCGATCAAAAGAGGAACCATTGTTTCCCTTTTCGATTCCACGGTCACACACACATGAGACCATGACATGCCAAGTTTAGTGACTTTAAACAAGCGCTTACTGGAAGGCAACCTAGTGTTTATTCGCTTTAATTATCATGCTTAGTCTTAGGATTATTTCTAGGAAAGTCTATTTCAAAAATAAACATGAGCACCTATTTCTTTCCATCCGCTAGAGCCACACACTAAAGATGTCGTTCACTTCAAGTCTGGGGATGCCTTCGCAAAGCAGGTGCTTTCGTTTCCTTTTTCTTGTACTTTTTGATAATTTTTAGTAGTTTTAGCATAGCATACCTTAGTTTCCATTTTCTTTGAATTAGAGTCGTCCCAAACATTTGTCCACTGTCGTGTTTTGAGATGAACCTTGATCCTAGGATTCTTAAGATGCTAGCCTCTTCTGTGAATCTTGCATGTTGAGTTTAGTTTTACCTAGACGTTTGAGCTTATGACTCAGTTGAAAGCAAAAAGGTTGTAATCCTAAGAGAATCATAGTCTGCTTTAGGGTTGTGTTGATGGGGTTGTTAGACTAGTTTCTCATTTATTTCTCTCTATTCAAGTGGCCATGCTCCATAGAGGCTATTTACTTTTTTATGAGAAAATGTTAGATGAGCTTGTTTTGAAGAATAAAAGAAACACATTTACACTCCACTTTCAATGGAAAAGTGCATTAAATGCATGACCTAAAATCGACCTGAGTGCATCGACCACTAAGCCTGTTCGATGGTTTGGGTTTAAGTGGTGGGTTAAATACATATTTTTTACGTCTTATGAGAAAGGTCGAATAAACGATAACTACTCTATTGTGGTCTTAAGCGAGCATAAGAGTATACCTTCGAGGTAGTCCAGGTCACATGCAGAAGTTGTATTCTTCAAATCTGATATCTTAGAAACAAAGTGTGTTTGATCAGTTGAAAAAGAAAGAAGCATAAAAAAAAGAAAACCAAAAAGAGAAAAATAAATGAATAATAAGCTCATAGCAAGATAGAATATCCTCTAGTTTAAATAATAAAATCTGAAGTCTTACTTGGTGACAAAGTTACGGGTTTCTGTCTAGATAGGCTTTGAAATGCGTCTCTTTTGTACATCTTGTTGAATCTAGGATGAGAAGACATTATTATGCCGAATTTCCTTGTAAGTTTCTTGATTATCGTTTTGGTTTAGTATTAGTGGTATCTCTAAAAAAAGGAGGACTCTTTATATTTACTCCAGTGTACTTCATGTTACGTTTGTTTACGGACAAGCAAATAGTCAAGTTTGGGGGATTTTGATCACTACATTTCGTACATGTTTTATGAGCGGTATTATGACCGGTTTTTATGATTTTGTTACGTTTCATGTGATTATATATTCATTTTACTTGATTCTTTACTTTTTGTGTTTATAGAATTTAATATGTGAGAATCGAGGCGAAACATGATGAGAAAAAACGAAGAAACGGGCGAAAAGCGGTTAAGTAATGGACAATGCAATCATGAGCCAATCATTGCTTAATCATTGTCTAATCATGAGCCAATTATTGTTATCCAATCATTGGTAATCATTTGAGGAGAAGAAAGAACGCGATCAAAGGAAGAGAACGATGAGGCGTGATTGTAGGAGAAGAAAAAGCCCGATCAAGGGAAGAGAACAGTTGAGCGTGATTGGAGGAAGAGAGCATTGGCATCTTTCAGTCACTACCTTTAGGAATCCGAATTCAACTCGGATTAAGATTTTGTGCCCTATAAAACCCTAGCTTCCTCTCTTTTGGTGAGGGGTCCTTTAGTCATTGTTTTAGCCATTGTAGAGAGCTACAACGTTTAGATTAACGTAGAGAAATGCAAAGATGAATCTCGCATCTCGATTTCTCGATTATTCATTCTCCTTTCTTTGTTTGCTCTTACGTTAGCTATCTTTTACACGGTGTTTGTTATAGAGTTCATGTCTGAGTAGTTGCATTGTTATAGGAGATGGGATTAGCCCCAGGGAATCTTTGAATCCATGTAAATATTATTAATGAGAATTAAAATGCTCATTTTTCTAATTTAATTCTTTATTTGCATTCTCCATGCGATATGTATGCCCTGATCATGTAGATATATGTGTTAGGATTTTGTGAGATGGATTGAGACTTGAATCTTAATCCCGGATAAATAGTTTAGATTAAATGAAAGTGAGTCATGAGTATAGAAATTCTGATTGAGGGTTAAAATGAATGAATCATAAATCTTAAGGTATAAACTGGTAGATGAGCCATGAAAGCAGGATTTTGCTTGTTTATGCATGTCTTCTTCGCCTTGAAAGAAGGTTTTAGACATATTATGATCGTTTGCCTTTAACATGTTGTGGATTATGCATGATTGTTAGTAGTTGAAGTGTGATTCTTGTATGACCTAGTGGTAACCAGCTCCCTAAAGTGTTTGTTTGATTGCTAGAACGTCGTTTAGATTGGCTTAGTTTTTATTTCTCTTTTATTATTATTTTAGTTTGCTTATTCACCTTAAACGACTTAGGTTTGATGTGTGTTGCGTACTCCATATAGGATCGATACCTAAATTACGCTACACACGTGTCGTGAACTTACAGAATTGGTTAAGGTTGTTTAACTTGAACGCATCAATATGACTCAATCTGTGGCTTTCATGGTATGCAAGCTGCAAAAGTCCATTTATAGACTTAAGTAAACTTCTCGATGTCGGCATCTTTGATTTAACTAGGTAGTTGAAAAGTTTAACTTTGTTAGATTCGAAGAAACACCTTGCGTGTACAAGAAGGTAGGTGGGAGGAAGGTTATATTTCTCGTTCAATATGCGGATGAGATATTGCTAATATGAAATGACATATCGTCATTAGTGGAAACCGAACATTTTTCCATGAAGGACTTGGGAGAAACGGTCTATATTATCGGAATAAAGATCTACAGAGATAGATCTAGAAGGATGTTGTGACTTTCTTACTCCATGTAAATTGATACCATCATGAGACGGTATAACATGGTGAATTCCAAGAAGATCTATCTTACGATATGCATTGGAGTTTCTCTCTGTCGAGAGAGATAGAGAGAGAGAGAGAAGGGATTGTCCTAAGACCTAGGATGAGAGAAAACACATTAGTAGGATACCTTACACTGGCACGGTGGGAGATATCACATACACCATGATATGTACATGTCCGGATGTGACCTTCATGCTAAGTGTAGCTAGTCGGTATTAGGCGGATCCCGGTGAGGAGAAATGAAAGTTTGTGAAACTTATCCATAAGCTTTGAGAATTACTAAGGACTAATTCATCATAGATTCGATTTTAGAACTAAAAGGGTTCATCGATGGGAGTTTTGCATCAGACAAGGATGACAATAAATCCACATCTGTCTAAACGGTGGAGCGGTCATTTGTAAAAGTTCCAAGTAGACTATGGTAGTTGACTTGATTCTAGAAGCAAAATACATCGTAGCTTGTGAAGCGTCGAATGAAGCAGTCTGGATAAGTAAGTTCATAAGTGAACTCAGTGTAGTCCCTTCCATTAAAGAGCTTATTTCACTATTATGCGATAATACTTGAGCGATAGCTCAGGTGAAGGAACCAAGACCTCATCAAAGATCAAAGCATGATTTGTGAAAGTGCCATCTCATTTGAGAGATCATAGAGCGTGGAGACATTCAAATATTGAAGGTGGATGAAAAGGAAAATGCAGCTGATCCACTCACAAAGATGCTCGAACCAAAGGAGTTTGACGAGCACAAGTTAATAATTGGATTAAGAGATGTGACGTATTGGAATTAGTTCTAATATAGGTCAACGAGTTGATTTTATTTAGAACTAATGTACGTACACATTATATATTGACATTTAGATTCAATTATATGGTATTTTAATATCATTTGGATGATGACACATGTTTATATATATATATATAATATTTATTCTTGGAATGCATATAAGATATGCGATTGTTCATGGTCTATATTGAAAACTCTTTATCATGATAGAGATCATGGTAAATAGAAACAAGTTTTATCATTTATAAATCAAAAGAATTTTTTGGTCATAGGTTAACCAATAGGACATTGGTTATCCATATAGACTAACATAATATGACGGTTTTTATTGGATAGAAATTAGTAGATCTTTTTTTCTAAGTTAGATATATGGATGATGCACATGGAGATGTGATCCTTGAAATTGAAAGTTTTATGTCTGTTATATAATATTTAATAGTTATAGGGTTAAAAGTTAGTTACTAAAAAATTCAATAATATAAATTCGAAGAAAAAATGTTTTTCAATACACCACATATTATTCAGAAAGATTAAAACCCTAGCCACCAGAGAACACGAAGAATGAAAAAAGATCATTCTTCGTTCATGGCCAAAATCCGCGCCAACTGTTGACAGCACATCCCGATCTCGGCGTGGATACGAGTAGAGGACTTGTGCGTTCAAGTCCAACATCCGTTTGTTGTCACATTCAACAAAACAGGTAACATCGGAATCGTTTCTCTTTGTTTTCATCGAAACCATATGAACCTAATCTTGAATATGACTAGATCTATAATTGGATTGTTAAAAACACGCTTCTGCACCCGAATAGCAATTCAACAGTGATATCAGAGCGTCTGGTCGTCTGTTTCTAGATTAGGTTATGATTTTTGGATGAAAAATAGGTTGAATTCCATCTTCGAATAAGCCTATATCGGCAGCGGTCAGTGGCGGCTGAAAGCGCTAGCGGGCGAGTGGCGCGCACACAGACGGCGTGCAGACGGCACGCAGACAGCAGACGACGCGCGCGAGAGACCGAGGGGATGGGCGACGCACGCGGTGGCCGAGGACCGTGGGCGACCTAGCGAGTGCACTACAAAAAAACTGACGAATTT
>CM071871.1:4130816-4144968 GCA_036759665.1 Gynandropsis gynandra
GTCACCAAAACCAGTCATAATTGAATCCAAAACTACCTTAATAAACTTCCTCACCACCAGGTGAGAAAGTTTATAAAAGTAGTTTTAGATTCAACCATGAATACAACAGATACTTCATATCCGTCATCAAAACTAGTACCTTATCTCAATGATCGAATGCAAAACAACCTTAATAAACTTACTCGGTAAGAAAATTTATCAAAGCTGTTTTGGATTCAACCATTGAGAAGAAAGATACTTGATTTTGGTGGTGAATATATCATATTGGTTGATATTGATATTGTTTTAGATTCAACTATATATAGTGAAATTTTCAACGGACATCCGTTGGCATATGTAACGGATGCCCGTTGCAAGGCCTCACGAATTTATTTCGACGGTTGAACCTCGAAATTAACTATATCAACGGCGATCCGTTACAAATGGTAACGGATGCCCGTTACAAGGTCTCACGAATTCATTTCGACGGTTGGACCTCGAAATTAACAATATCAACGGTCCTCCGTTGCAATTTGTAACGGACATCCGTTACAATGAGTAACGGATGACCGTCAGAATATTTTTCCCCGGTTTCTAACGGCCTTGCAACGGATATGTCCAACGGATATTATCCGTTATAATCCGTCGCAAATTTATAACGGATTTGTAACGAATTTTGTAACGGAAATGTTCCGTTAAAATCCGTTAAAAATTCCAACGGAATTGCAACGGATTCTCTCCCGTTGAAAGCATTAACATATCCGTTGCTATCCGTTAGAATTTGTTTCCAACGGACGGATCCGTTGCCCCGTCCGTTGGAATTAGCGTGTTTTTTTGTAGTGGTGGCCGTGCGGATGGCGACGCGAGCAGCGTGCGCGAAGAGTAGCGTGTGCGGGCGAGTAGCGTGCGCGGGCGAGTAGCGTGCGCGGGCGAGCGACGAGTGGCGCTGAGCAACGGATGAAACCCTAGCTCGAGCAGGCAAGCGATGCAGCCCGAGCAGGCAAGCACTGTAGCCCGAGCGGGCAAGCGCGGCACCCCGAGCGGGTGAGCACGGCACCCCGAGCGGGCGAGCGCAACACCCCGAGCGGGCGACCGAACGGGCGAGCACGACACCCCGAGCGGGCGAGCAAACGGGTTTCGTCCCAAACGACGCGACGGTTTCGACTAAATTGAATGATTATTTAACGGTCGAAGTCGATCGATACGTATGACGAGTCAATCGATTTATAGTCTGAGTCGATCGACTTGACTGTCAACTCGATCGACCTATATCTATGAGTCTCGAAAAAAATTCGAATAATTGAGTTCTTCAATGATAAATTGTTTATCTTTTTATTTTTCTATCTGGGTAGACTATGTGATATAGAGCCGCATTTTAATTAACTACGAATTTTATGGGGATAAAATTTGGTAAAGAATCTATTTTATATAGTTGGGAAACGTCTTGACTACCAAGGGGTTTAAGCATATAGTTTAGATTAATGTTAATGAGAAATAAGATTTTGATGTTATTGTAACATTTATTAGCGAGCATATCATTTAGATAAAGTCCATATCTTTATGATATTTACGATGTCTAACTCTCTGCATTTTATGTTCTCTTTTATTTTACAGATCTCTCGAGAGTGTCTCAATTCAATCTGCGTCCTACTCTCGAGACCAACAAGCTTGTTGGGGAAAACCTCGATGAATGGCAACGCAACTTGCATCTGATGCTGACTAATGAGAAGATCGATGTGATCGATAAGCCATCTCATGCAAAACCAGATCCAACAAACGATGAGGCTTTTAGTGATTTCACCAAGTATGAGGAGAAATGCATCACTGTAAAGTGCCTCATTTTGGCATCGATGAGTGGTGAACTCCACAAGCAGCATGAGCACATGGATTCTAAGCAGATCATGAACATCTTAAGAAGATGTTTGGAGAACAAAGTCACGCGGCAAGGTCTAAGTTGTCGGGGACTTTGTTCAAGTCCGCTCTGAGTGAGGGCTCTCCTGTAGGACCCCATGTTCTAAAGATGATAAGTCTGATAGAACAACTTGAGAAGTTGGGGTGCATCTTCTGCAAAGAGATGTAGCAGGAGATGATCCTACATTCACTTCCGGACTCCTTCTCCCCGTTCATTGTTAATTACAACATGAACAAGCTGGATGTCGAGCTGTATGAGATGCATAACATGATCATTGAGTATGAGAAGCATATGTCCATCGGGAAGAAGGGATCAGGATTTGTTCTAATGGTTGGGCAGTCCTCTCAGCAGAAGAGGAAGGGCAAGAAAAGGCCTAGGACTAGGCAGAGCATGCCCGAGACTGGTATGACCAAGGCAAAGGGCGGTGCAGGTAAGGCCGACCAATCAGATGTTGAGTGCTTCTTCTGCAAGAAGAAATGGCATTAGAAGAGGAAGTGAAAGGAATACCTTCAGTCTCTTAAGGGAAAAAACGAGGGAAGACTTCCATGGAAAATGTTTTCATGGTTTCCTTGACTACTATTGATTCATCTAAATGGGTATTTGATACCGGTAGCAGTTTTAACATCTGCAACATGTTGCAGGGGCTGAGGATCAGTAGAAGATTTAAGAAGGGAGAATTTAGTCTCAAGGTTGGAAATGGCGCAAGTGTTGCTGCTCTAGCCGTAGGATCGATTTCTCTTGTTATACCTATTGGCAAGACTTTGTTGTTGGATTACTGTTTTTATGTTTCGGAGTTTGTTTCAAATATTATTTCTATTTCTATGCTTGATAGACGTAGATTTCGAACAGTTTTCTATAATAACATTTGTTCTATTTATCATGGTGATGATTTATGTGTGAATGGTTATTTACAATAAGAAATTTAGGTATTACCTAATATTAATGTTGAATTATTCAACATGCATATTTCGGGCAAAAAGAGAAAACTAGATGATCATAAAAACAGATGTATCATTGGCATTGTAAACTTGGTCACATCGGTGAGAAAATGATCAACAGGTTGCATAAGGATGGTTTTCTGGGCCATTTTGATTTTGAATCTTATGCAACTTGTGAGTCTTGTCTCACTGGTAAGATGACTAAATCTCCGTTTAGTGGAACCAGAGAGAGAGCTACAGAACTTCTGGGACTGATACATAGTGATGTATGTGGACTTATGAGGGTTCAAGCCAAGGGTGGATATTCGTATTTCATCACATTCGCTGATGATATGTAAAGATATGGATTTGTGTTCTTGATGAAACACAAATCCGAATCTTTTGAAATGTTGAAGAGATTCCGTAGTGAAGTGGAGAAACAAACTAGAAAGAGTATCAAGGTGTTGAGATCAGACCAGGGTGGTGAATATCTAAGTCGTGAATTTTTCGATTATCTAAGGCAAAATGGGATTTTGTCTCAGTGGACTTCTCTTAGAACACCGCAACATGATGGTGTGTCTGAAAGGAGAAATCAGACTTTATTGGATATGGTCCGATCCATGATGGGGTTCCCAGATCTTCCAATCAACTTGTGGGGTTATGCTTTAGAAGTAGCAACATATATCTTAAACAAGGTTTCCACTAAAGCAGTCTCTAAGACTCCATATGAGATATGGAAGGGAAGTAAACCTAACCTGAAACATATCAAGGTTGGGGTTATCCGGTTTTCATTAAAAGACTTCAGCCAGACAAGTTAGATGCTAGATCTGATAGGTGTAGATTCGTTGGTTATCCCAAGGAAAACTATGGGATATTATTTCTACCACCTCTCTGAGCACAAAGTGTTTGTGGCCAGAACTGCAACCTTTCTTGAAAGGGAGTTCATTGAGGAAGAAATTCATGGTGGAGAAATAATTCTTGACGAAATTCAAGAACTCAACGAACCAACACAAGCTCAGAGACATGAGATGTCAAATGAGCGGTCTTGGTTGGGTGATATGTTTTTAGGCTCCAATGCTTCATCTTCAAATGCTAAAATGATAGTATCTGTTCAGGAACAAGTTCAAGAACTAGTTCAAGAGCATGTTCAAGAACAAGTCCAACAAGATATTCCAGTGTAGGTTGGACCTGCTACACAGGCTTCCTTGAGAAGGTCAACACGTTCTCGATGTGCATCTGAAAGACTTAATCTGATGGTGCACGAGGACGTGATCAGTCATTGAGATGACGACCCGTTGACTTTCTAAGAAGTTATACAAGGTCAGATTAAGAGAAATGGTGGAAAGCCATGGAATCCGAGATGGAATCTATGAAGATCAACGAATTATGGACTTTGGTTGATCCTTCAGAGACTTCCAGACCAATTGGTTGTAAATGGGTGTACAAAAGGAAGATTGGAACAGGTGAGCAGGTAGAGACCTATAAAGCTCGTCTAGTTTCCAAGGGGTATAGTCAACATGAAAGGATTGACTACGAAGAAACATTCTCCCATGTGGAAATGTTCAAATCTATTCGAATTCTGCTTGCGATAGCGGCATTCTATGACTATGAGATTTGGAAAATAGATATGAAAACAACTTTCCTTAACGGAGAGCTCCAGGAAGAGGTTTTCATGGCTCAACCCGGAGGGTTTCACGTTGCCGGCTCAAAGTCATATGGTATGCAATCTTCAAAGGTCCATTTATGGACTCAAGCAAGCTTCACGTAGCTTGAACATTCGCTTTGACAAGGCAGTTGAAGATATCAGGCAGATCCTGGTGAGGAACATTGGAAGCCATCATGTACTAAGCCTGACGTAGCCTACACGCTAAGTATAGTGAGTAGATATCAGGTAGATCCTTGTATCTGAAAGGTTGTTAAGAACATCCTTAAGTACTTGAGAAAGACTAAGGACCAGTTCCTCATTTATGGTAATTCTAACTTGGAGTTAGAAGGATTCATTGATGTGAGTTCCACGACAGACAAGGATGACAGCCGATCCATTTCATGCTATGTATTTTATCTGAATGAGCAGTAAGTTGGAAAAGTTCCAAGCAGGCTACTATAGCCGATTCGGTGACTGAAGCAGAATACATAGTGACTTGTGAAGCAGCTAAAGAAGCGGTTTGGATGAGAAAGTTCATAGATGAACTTGGTGTGGTGCCTTTGATAAAGGAAGCGGTTCCTTTATTGTGTGATAACATCGGGGCTATTGCCTAGGCGAAGGAACCAAGGTCTCATAAAAAATTGAAACATATTCTGTGGAAGTATCACTTGATACAAGAGATCATTATGCATGGGGACGTACAAATCCAAAAGGTGGATGGAAAAAAAACACAACAGATCCGTTCACGAAGGCGTTTAGGTCAAAAGAGTTTGACAAACACAAGCTAAGGATCGGATTGAGAGACATGACGAGCTGGGATTAGTTTATAGACTAGTCGCGAGTTATGTAATTTTGGACATCGGTTTTATTTATTAATATATGGCATTATTTTTTTCTAAATTTATGAATTTCATAAGTGTATGATAGAGTCCAAGATTAAATCTAAAATTTGACATTAAGATAGAGATCATAATAAAGAGCGTCAATTTTTGGTATGATTTAATCTGAAACGTTCTTGTTCGTAGGATCACTATTCGGATTATAGTAATTCGGAAAGAACAACATATATGTGATAAGTTTCTATGTTGATAGAAATTAGTGGATCTCTTTTACTAAATCACATATGTGGGTGATACACATAATGATGTGATTACTGAACTGACCTAAAGAGAGAAATGCTTAATAGTTAAATCACCATTGAACTGACATTAAGATTTCTCCAGAAGGTTAGATTGTTAGTTTTTCTTAAGACCTGAGATCAGCATAGTAACTAGCATCCTATCGATTATTTTTTGATTCTGGACACCTAGTATCTTAGAGTACTAGTTGGATAGATATTGGGAATAATTAGATGTTTGCGTCGTTGGTGACTGATCAAGATGGGATCCGTCAACTCTTGGTAAGAGTTTGAGCTCTATATTGTCAGTAATCACAATGACTATATGAATCTCTGGCCAGAGTACACTGAATGAATGAAGAAAGGTGTTTCTTAAGTTCATTCACCATTCAATTATGATTGACATGAAACATAGTTGATGATATGTAAGGCTGACAGTTATGACCATGCATATGATGCATCCGGAGCTGTAAAGATGGAAGGAAATACTAACGTCAACTTCACCCTGGTTCGTTTTGAGTAAGAATGTTACTCAAATGAGTACGGATGTTGCTTCGCGTTATTCGGTCGTCGAGGAGTGTTGCTAGATGCCAACCTCAATTAGTTAATTAGTGGAGACTAATTGGTACTGGTTTAGTGATGAACCTACGAGGTCACACGCCTATGAGTGTCTCGGTATCTCCTTGTGATTGTTAGACAATCAGTGTGGAATACAATTATATTCATCCGCTAGCACCGAAGAATATAATTATACTTGGTTCTCTTTTGGAGTTTGTACATTAGATGTACGAGCAAGTATGTGTATGGAGATACATGTACTTCAACTATTTGATATATTACATAAAGGCAAGTGGGAGATTGAAAGTTTTATGCCTATTATGTAATATTGAATAGTTATAGGGTTAAAAGGTAATTATTGAAAGTTCAGTAGTAAAAATACGAATAAAAAATAGTTTTTCTATACACGTTATATTATTCATAAAGATTAAAACCCTAGCCACTAGAGAACACGAAGAACGAAAAAATGTCGTTCTTTGTTCCCGACCAAAATCCGTGCCAACAGTTGATAGCATATCCCGATCTCGGTGTGGATACGCATAGAGGACTTGTGCGTTCAAGTCTCGCATTCATTTGTTGTCAGATTCGACAAAATAGGTAACATCGGAATCGTTTGTCTTGGTTTTCGTCGAAACCATATGAACCTAATCTCGAATATGACTAGATCTATAACTGGGTTGTTAAAAACACGCTTCCGCACCCGAATAGCAACCCAACAGAAATGACCTAAAGGGCAGTTTCTTAATGGTTCACTTATCATGTATATGTCATTAGGAAATCTTTGAAAGGATCTGAATGACATATTTTCCTTGGGCTTGAGGTCAGCAGTGTAGTTGACAAGTTATTTGTCATTATTTGATTTCGAAAACTCTATGTATTAGAGCAATTGTTGAGATGATATTAGGAATGATCATTTACTTGTACAATTGATGCTTGACCAATATGTAATCCGTCAACTCTCGGTGAGAGTTTGAGGTCTATGTTATCATAGATCGTAACAACTGATGAATTCTTTGGCCAAAACAGTAGAATGACGTCAAGTGTTGAACGGTGGTCCCAATCTTGGTGCGTACTACTTGTGGAGGCTCTGCATAGTGGGTGTTATGTCCTACACCATCTAATTACTAAAAGTTAGTAATTCAAATCATTGGTTGCTTTGTTTTTTTATGAAAAACAACGATCCTAAACCAAAATCTTTAAAACGAACTAGAACTCCATTCGGATCGTAAGAAAACATTTTCGCAATCCAATCCTACAACCTTACAATAGATTACCACGTCATTCGTAATCAATTACAATGGGATTTCTCAAGACATTAAATGTCAAGACCAATAATCAACTCATAGATTTACTTACAAAACCCTTATCATCACCTCAATTTAAAGATTTACTCTCTAAAATAAAAATATCACATATATTCCTCGTCTCTCATTATTAAATATCATTTTGGTTCATTTCTTTAATCTTGATTTTATTGACTATTATATTAAAATGGTTCTTGAAGAGTTGAAAATTAGATATGTTAGTTGAGAATTAGATTTGTTATGCCCCGTATACCTTGTAGATTTTTTCCATTCATTCATTAATAAAAAAAATTATTCTCCTTCTATATATGAATGTGTATATACATATACACGGATATATACATATATATTAACATGCATATATATACATACACACATACATGCATATACATAAAATATATATATACAGATATACACGCATATATACATATAAATATACATATATATGTATTTACAGATATACACGCATATATACATATATATATATATATATAAACACTAAGAAGGGGTTCAAATCTTCTCATTCCCGGAATGTTATTTCTCATTCATGAAAAATATATGTGATTTTGAAAAATATATGTGATTTTGAAAAATAAACCAAATTAAGAAGGGGTCACATGTTATTAAAAAAAATATCAATTATAAATTTACGTTATATCTATATTGCTATGAATGTTAAAAATGTATTAAATATTTGATCAAATATTTGAACGTGTAAAGAGTGAATGCCTATATAAGAGAAATTTGGCATTTCAAATCTACATATATGACTAAAAAATTAATATTAGAATAAGGGTATCCTTTAATTAAGAAATGTGCCTAAGAGATTATTCTCCATGTAAATATAGAAGAAAGCTACATAAATTCAATATATTCACGAGTCCTCCGATGTAAGAACCACGAGGAAATTGTTGTTTATACATGTGTGTATGTATATATATATATACCGATTTAATTTTCATATTATTACAAGCATGTGCAACTACAACTAAGATGATGCAAATTAAAATAAAAATATAATGAGACTCTATAACCATTACAAAATTTAACACAATTTATTTGTACGTTCTACAATATTTCTTTATAAAAATAATTAAAAAATTATACTTAACTAATCATTTCAATATTTTAATTACAAAAATTCAATTGAAGTATCAAACAATAACAAAATCATAACTTAAAATCATCAGATCTAGTAAATTTCGAGTGTTACTAACCGTTCAAAAAATCGAAGAATATTAACCGGAAACTTTAAATTTAAACTCTTAAAAAGAAAACGCACCTGTAATTTCATTTCTAGGGTTTCCGTGGAGACGCCTTTCACAATAACAAGTAGTTGTACTTGTAAAGATAAATCACAAATAAAATTAGGGCTTTTATATATTTCTCTATATATACAATCTTCTTCTTCCTCATGCTACAACCATCAGCAGGTGAAACTACCAGCATGATCTGGTCTCTCTCTTTCTATATATATATATATATAATACTGAAACAATTACAAAAAATATAATCTTAAAAATCAACAGAAAGAAAAACTAAGAATAGAACAGATTATATTCAAAAAGAAGATCAGATCATGCTGGCAGCTTAACTGCTATTGGTGCATGAAATATACACATATATATTTATGAATGTAAACATATACATATATACGCGCACATACACTAGTGTTTGTATATATATATATATAGGTATGAAAGCTTAAGAGACGCAGAGAGGGAGAAGGAGAAGAGTAAAGAGCTACAAGAACCTTTAGTATGTTGAATGAGTTATGAATAAATATATGTTGGGTTCTAAGTAGCTTTAATATAAAGTATTAGAAAAAAAGTTGTAAGTTAGAAAATTTTGTACATTTTACTTTTATTTGCATATGATGTATGTTTAGCTATATTTTCTTTTCTTTTCTTTTTTTCATAGTGTTTGGTTCCTTAAGCAACATTTAAGGTACAATAATTACTCAACTTCCACGGACCCAGCATAAAAATGATTTTAATTAATTAACCTGTGTATATCTTTATCTTAAGGTTCTATCAAGTCTTGAATAAATTGCTTTTATATATAAAATTTTCATTATTTATGTCTTTTATAAATATAGAATTAAAATAAAAATATTAAATATAATTGCGTGATAAAATAATTTATATAACAAATCTTATATACCTTTATTTTGTTTAATTTTAGTTATTATATAAATATAAAAAAATTAAAAATTTAATATTATAAATAAATATTGATTAAAAGTGTCATTTTTAAATTATTATAAAGAATTAAAAAATGAATTACTGTAACAAATTTTACGCTAAAAATATAATATTTAAAATATAAAATTATAAAAACATAAAAGCTAGATCTAATAAATCTAAATCTAATTTACAGATATAATATAATATTAAGATAAAATTAAAATTGCGTTAGTTTTTATGAAAATCTTTGAAATTCAAAGGGTGAGAAATCGATAGATACTAAAAAAGTAAAATGAAATTAGACTTAAATATCAATATTATTAATAGATATTTCATGAAAACATAAAACAATAGTCCACTTTTTTACAGTTTTTTCGTATTCAACTAATATTCGTTGAAAATATGAAATAAATGTTAGAAAGGTCGTTTAATTGTTTTATTTGTTTGTTTTTTTCGTTTTTCAACGATATTTTAACCATCATCCATTGAAAATTTCATCGATTTTTTAATTGTCATCTATTGATGGTTACAATTGATTTTTTATTCACAATTTTATCTTTTCAACATTATTTTAATTTTTTCTCATTGGATTTTATTTGTTTATAATTCGTTGAAATGTTTAATGAATTTTCAACTGTATCTTTCTCATTAAAAGCTATTGATTTCATTTTATATCTATTTAAATAAATTAACAAATATATCCATTAAAATATTAGTTGAAAATTGCATGTTTTTTAATTATTAAAAAAAAATCAAACAAACTAAAAAGAACCATATATAATTAAAAGTCTAATTAAGAAAACAATATATAACGATTTATTCAAAATTATATTTTTATCTGTATATTTTGTGTGTATTCGGAATATTTTGTACAAACTAAATCATTATTAACAAATGTATTGAGGATAATTTTCTTTTGGACATGTAAAATTCACCACATATATACTACTATATAACTTCGAAATCATATAATTGGTTATATAATCACGATTACAATGGGTAAAAGAGGGGAAAATTGAGAAACTATTACTTAAAAAGGGGATTATCAAAAATGCCTTTGTAAGGCTAAAGTGTTTCAAAAATACCCTTGGCTGAAAAAAAAAAGTTTCAACGTCAAATCTACCTTTAAAATATTGATAATCCCATATTACCCTTGACGACAATTTTTCTCTCTCCTCTAGAGCACCTCTAATTCTCGCGCGAAAATTACTGTTCTCCCACACCACAACAGATTCGGCGAGAGTAGCTTGCGATCGGCATCAGATTCGCTGCCAATAGGTTGAAATCCTTTGTTGTCAACAAAGAAGCTTGCAATTAAGCACGTTCCGCAGAAAAACCAGGTATGTATAGTGAGTTTTTCGTGTTTCTCTTGTGTTTATTGCAATGTCAAAGGTGACAGAGTGGGTCACAGAGTCGTACGGTCGCACTGGGTCACAGAGTCTCATCGAGGGGTCAAAGGGATCAAAGGTCGTCGCAGGGGTCCAAGGGTAAATGGGTCGCAAAGGGTCAAAGGGTCGCAGGGGTCCAAGGGTAAATGGGTCGCAAAGGGTCAAAGGGTCGCAGGGGTCCAAGGGTCGGATGGGAAAGGGGTCGCAAAGGGTTCAAAGGGTCGCAGAGGTAAAGGGGTCGTAGGGGTCCAAGGGTCGCAGAGGTAAAGGGTCGCAGGGGTCCAAGGGTCGCAAGGGTCGCAAGGGGTCGCAAGGGTCGCAGGGGTCCAAGGGTTGCAAGGGTCGCAAGGGTCGCAAGGGTCCAAGGGTCGCAGTGGTAAAGGGGTCGCAAAGGGTCCAAGGGTCGCAGAGGTAAAGGGGTCGTAGGGGAAAGGGGTCGCAAAGGGTTAAAAGGGTCGCAAAGGGTTGAAAGGGTCGCATGGGTCCAAGGGTCGCATGGTAAAGGGGTCGCAAAGGGTTCAAAGGGTCGCATGGGTCCAAGGGTCGCATGGTAAAGGGGTCGCAAAGGGTTCAAAGGGTCGCATGGGTCCAAGGGTCGCATGGTAAAGGGGTCGCAAAGGGTTCAAAGGGTCGCATGGGTCCAAGGGTCGCATGGTAAAGGGGTCGCAAAGGGTTCAAAGGGTCGCAGAGGTAAAGGGGTCATAGGGGAAAGGGGTCGCAAAGGGTTAAAAGGGTCGCAAAGGGTTGAAAGGGTCGCAGGGGTCCAAGGGTCGCAGGGGTCCAAGGGTCGCAGGGGTCCAAGGGTCGCAGAGGGTTGAAAGGGTGGCAAGGGTCCAAGGGTCGCAGGGGTCCAAGGGTCGCAGAGGGTTGAAAGGGTGGCAAGGGTCCAAGGGTCGCAGGGGTCCAAGGGTCGCACGGTCGCTGTGGGTCACGGAATTTACCCCTCTTTTTATGTTTTTGTTACAGGTGTAATGGATACGGCGGGTGAGAAAATCACACTGATTTATTTTTTGTATGATGGTAAATGGGAAAAAAACCCAAATGGAGAATTTGAATGGGTTGGTAGAGTTCAGGAAAACCAGAGAGTATTTTTCTTATGTCCTCCGGTTAGTCTGACATACCAGCAACTGATTGATGAGTTATGCGCAGAGATGATGGTGGATAATAATACAACGAAGTTGAAGTTAAGCTATTTGCCCAATATTTGTGAAAATAGGAAGCCGACATATATAATGAATGACAAACATCTTATTTGTTATCTGTTCGATCGCATAAGAGGAATTCGACCACTGCTGTATGTGGAGATAGAATCGGTAGGTGTGAATTGTGAAATCGAAATTGAGAGGGAAATTGAGCCTCTAATTCCTGCTTTTGGAAGCATTGCTAAAGAAGGTGAGGATCGAGGTGTTGTAGATTATGATGACTGTGTTATTGTAGATCTAGATAAAAGTAGAGTTGATGAGAGTAATCCGGAGACGGATGATTCTGATAGTGAACATACAAGCGGGTTAAGAGAAGAATGTGGGTGTGCCATGACTGTGGTAGTTGATGGAGTTGCTTGTGACAAGAATAAAGTTGTTTCTGATGTGCGAGCAGAGCATAAGTATGGTGATGGTGAGAACAACTCGCAAATGGTTGTTCACAATGGCGAAAATAATATCTTCGAGTTCGGAGATGGATTGGATCTTAAAATTGGGCAAGAGTTTGATAGCAAGAATGATGTACAGGCATTTGTAAGGAAGGGTTAAGCTTCAGCTTCGTTTAGATATACAACATTGAGATCTGATACGAAGCTGTGGGAAGTACGATGCAAGTTTTCCGGAAATGGTTGTAAATTACGTGTACGTGTGGCAGCAATCCCGAATTCCAAACGGTTTAGTGTGAGAACACATCATCCCATTCATAATTGTTCACCTGTATCTAAACGCACCAAAGCTACAAAGGGTACAGCGCCAATGGTTAAGGATTATTTGAAAGAGGAATTTGTCGGAAGTTATGAAACACCTCCAGCAAAAGAATTGATGGCTCGTGTAAAAGCAAAATATGGTGCCAATGTATCGTATTTGATGGCATTAAGAGGCAAATGCGGTGCTCAAAAGGATATTCGTGGTGATGACTTTGAACATTATAGGAGGCTTCCAGGGTGGTTGCACATGTTTTATATAAGAAATCTCGGATCTGTCGCAGATATTCAGTTCGACAATGATGGGAAAAGCTTCAAATGCCTTTTTATGGTTGTCGGAGCGGCTAAAAGGGGATGGAAATACATGCGTAAAGTGGTTGTCATGGATGCGATATTTCTGACAGGAGTGTACAAGGGAGCATTGATTGTGGTGACCGCGCAAGATGGTGAACATCACCAATATCCTCTTGCATGGGGAATAGTCGACAGAGAGAAGGACGAATCATGGACATGGTTTATGTCAAGATTGCAACAGGTGGTGCCGTACGGACGTGATGTCGTTGTGATATCTGATCGCCATAAAAGCTTGATCAAAGCAGTTAAAGAAGTGTATAAAAAAGTTGATCATGGTTTTTGTGCACGTCATATATCGCAAAATATAAAGAGCTACGTCAATAAATGCCATGGTAGAAAGACTTCAAAGGGTGATACTGTGGCGGAAATGCTCTTCAAATGTGCGGCAGCATACACGGAGAACGAATTTGAAATGCTATTTAATGATTTGAAGGCCACGTATCCTAATGTTGCAAAGTATTTGGAGAAAGAGAAACTTGATCCCATTAAGTGGGCAAGATGCAAATTTAATAGGGAACGGTACAACTTATTAACAACTAATGGCGCCGAGTCAATAAACTCAACGTTGAAGAAGTCAAAAAAATTGACGATCCTAGGGCTTTTAGATGTGTTTGGGAAAAAGACAGTGGAATGGTTCAATAGGTATAGGTTGGAAGCAGCTACCGGTGATGATTCTCAAAAGTTAACACCTTACGTTGAGAAAACGTTACATGCACGGTTTGGACAGGCATCCAAGTATGATGTTATTGAATTGAACAGTCTCACTGATGAGTATAAGGTGAGAAATGAGATGGGTAGAAGATTTGTAGTGAGTCTTCAAAAAAGAACGTGCGAATGCAAAATGTTTGACGTAGATAAGTATCCATGCAGCCACGCAATTGCGGCAGCA
>CM071871.1:4150169-4174175 GCA_036759665.1 Gynandropsis gynandra
GCGACCCATGCGACTCATGCGATCCATGCGACCCATGCGACCCAACCGACCCTTTGACTCAACCGACCCATGCGACTCAACTGACCCATGCGACCCAAACCGACTCACTATGACAACCGACTCAAACGATCCTTAGACCCCCTGCGACGCTCAAGCGACGATTGCGACCCAAACCGACTCACTGAGACAACCGACTCAAACGACCCTTAGACCCCCTGCGACGCTCAAGCGACGATTGCGACCCAAACCGACTCACTGAGACAACCGACTCAAACGACCCTTAGACCCCCTGCGACGCTCAAGCGACGATTGCGACCCAAACCGACTCACTGAGACAACCGACTCAAACGACCCTTAGACTCCCTGCGACGCTCAAGTGACCATTGCGACCCAAATCGACTCACTCAGACTCAACAGACTCACTGACACTCACACCCATTTCAAATCAATAAACCATTCTGGGACTCGACAGCCTGCAAACCCTAGAAATCGACGCTCAACCGACCATCGCGACCCAAACCGACCCACTGAGACAATCGACTCTTGCGACTCAACCGACTCACTGAGACTCAACCGACTCATTGACACTCACATCATTAATCAATAAACCATTTTAGGACTCGACATCCTCCAAAACCCTAGAAATTGATCTACTTACACTTATTGACACCATTGAAGATTGACTCGTGCTCTCTTCTCCACCGCTGCTGATTCTAGACATTTCCTTCTTGCTAACTTCGAATTTCCTTCTTGCCAACTTCGAATCGATCCCTCTCAAGTTCGAAATCACTTGTTCTTTCTTGGCTTTTACTCTCCCAGAATACGGGTTTGGCTTTTACTCTCCCAAAATGCGGTTTTTCTCACGTTCGAAAATTAAGGGTAAATTTATCTTTTCTCCAGTATTTTTTTTCCGATTAAATAATTATTTTAGGAAAGGGTATTTTTGAAACGTTTTAGCCCTACGAAAATATATCTGATATTCCGCCACTTAAGGAAATTAATAAAAGAAGCATTTTGGGAGTTGAAATTAAAGGGAAATGTGGTCCCATTAGGAAAACGACAAATACAAAGAAGAAGAAAAGAAAAAAAAAGGTGGAAATTGAATATTGTCACGCCTAAAAGCCCCAAAGCCAACGCATGCTGACACCTCTAACATCATTTTCTAATTATTATTATTATTATCCTACACAATTTATATATATATATATGATTTGGAGCTTAAACTCGAGATTAGTGTTTATTTCAACTATTTCATTGGTTTTCTATCTAATAATCTCCCATCTTCATTACTCTCTTTACAATCACAAGTGAAAGTTACTCATAACAAAATTAACCGAAAAGAGTAATAACCAATTGCATTGCATGGTATTTTTATTTATAATGCTTTTATCTTAATATATACAACACAAAATCTTTGACTTGTTCAACGGTGATTTAAAACAAATAAACAAATAATTTAGTAAAGAAGATGAAAACTGAAATTAAAACTATCACCAACGGTAGATGAAAATGTACACATAAAATAATTCTGGTCTGATATAAATGTATTGTATGGATTAGAATGTATTGAAATTAAAACTATTCTTCCATTAGAATATATGCATACAAAAAATTTGTATTGTATATAAAATCAAAGAATTGTATAATGTTAATAAAAAAAATGTTGATTGGTACATTGATTTAAGACTGGTCAATCTGGCTTTCGATTCTGGCTTTCGATTCAAGCGTTACGGGTTCGATCCGGGTGTGGGTTTTTTGGGTGATAAAAAAGAATCCAAATTGAAACCGTATGTATTTATCTGGATTTTTCAAGTTTGAAACATTGAATCCAAAAAAATTTGAATTTTATTTGGGTTACTTATATATTTTGGGTAATTCTTCGGATTGTTTAAGTCCGGCGAGTTTCAAAACGGGTTCTACGGATTTTTTAGATTCTTTGTGAATTTTTTTGTAATTTCAAGTTTAACATAGTAAAGTAATGTAACATACAAACAATCCAAAAAATACCAAATTAAAATTCCATAAAAGGGTCTTCAAATAAATAATAAATTATTCGATTTCTTTTTTATAGAAGATTTCTACTCCACAAAACGTCAAAATAAAATTTGTCAATTTGTAATTTAAACACTTTAGAGTTTATTAATTGTTTACAATAAAAAACTGATGTTTCAAGTAATATAATATTTTAAAAGTTGTAATATAATATCATAATACGAAAATTATATGACTCTGCTAATATAAAGTATGCATGATGTAAATAATCATTAAATACACCTATACATATATATATATATAGAACAAAAAAATTGGTCTACAAAAATAAGTAGTTATTTATAATCTACGCAAAGTTGTAATCTCAAAATGTAGTCTATTATAACTATCTATCTACTGCACATCTATATATATATATATATATGAAATAATACCAAATAGAGAAGATAGTCATAAAAATGATATATAAAAACTAATTAAAATATGGTTTCAAGAATCATGTGATGAGTGTGTAATATATATTGGTAATTATTACATTGTGTCTCCTACATTTTTTTAATTCATGAATCATTATATCTTTTATAAAATTTGAATGATCGGTAACACTTGAATTAGTTTTTAGTTTTAATTAGTCCAAATCCATATTTATCAAAATAATATCAAAAATCATAAATGTAAGGGATGTTAAATATGTTGTAATTTCCTGAATTAAGATATTAATCATGAATTATTATTATTATTATTATTATTATTATACAATTTTTAGATTTAGTTAATTCTAAAATATGATACATATTCATCATTAACACTTAATCCATAATAAATAAAAAAATTGGCATAAATTTTTACATTATATATATATATATATTATACATAGGGAGTCTAAATAAATAAAAAAAGCTAACATCTATGATTTTTTTACGTATCATATATATATATATATACACACAAAATAAATTTAGATCACTTTATTATATATAGGAATTATAGAATCATGGATACGTGAACATGGTTAGGGTTTGTGACATGTGAACGTAGGCAGAGAGATGAACTGTAAGACTGCAAGAGGAGATATAAAAAGGTATGTTTAAATTTTTTATGTGTTATATAATTTGGTAACAAATATTTTAAATATTATGTTATAAATGCATGCATGTATCAAATCCAGATACCGTTTCACTTTCGGCTAACACAATCTCCATTGTTCCCTTTTGTTACTTTCTATTAATTAGTATATTATTGTCATCAACTTAGCCAACCAAGCCTCCTCCACCAATCACATGTATACGACTCAAATTTAACGTTACATATATATAATTAAGCTCGAATCGTATAACACGTTATTTCTTATATATATTTTTAGAATATTTTGGATAAAACCAGATATGATTTACTTTATTATAGAATTGATCAAATAATGAAATTTACGAATATCTAACAATTTGTATTTATATTTGTAATCGGTGAATATCCAAATTTGTTATTTGTATTTTTATTTATAAATACGGATATTTGTCGGATGTACGAATATCCATATACGAACCTAAATTTTTTTAATATAAAAATATATATATATAAAAGAATTTTAATAAAAAAACCAATAATTATCAAATATAATCTAAAACTAAAATTACAAACGCACAAAGATGCAAAGATACATAATATAAATAAAACAAAGTATCAAATCTTCACAATTATCTCCACAACAGTCATTTAAGTTTAGTTTGTCGATGATTATACGAATATCGTCAATGCACCTAAAATAATCAAACAAATTGTTAGATTATACACCAAAATAAAACTCACAAAAAAGTTATATATTTAGTGAGTTCTGTTTTTTTTCATACATTGTAATGTCTCTATAACATTATCCAACTCATTTGGATTAGAACATTCTTTAATGTAAATTAAATCCTCAACAATATTAGTTATTTATAGTATTTGATATTTTAGTACTTCAATCATAAATATATTGCATATTTGTCTATATATTTAAATAAGCTTAGTAATATTTTTCATTTCCAATTTTATCATTAAAATCAATTTTGTTATATATATATATATACTAACTAAAATTTCTATTCAGTACTTACGGATACGAATAATTAGGATAATTGAGTCTACTATTTGTATTTGTATTTGTCGAATATTTGATTTCAAATATTTGTATTTGTGTCAGCGAAAATTTAAATTTTCGGTTCGAAAACAAATCAGATACGAATATTTCGAATACGGTATCTAGCCCTACTTTAGTATACGTATATTTTGTCATAATGACAAGAAAACCATAATAGAAACATGTTTTATGATGTTAAATCTATGTAACAACAGCACCAGTGGTCTAGTGGTAGAATAGTACCCTGCCACGGTACAGACCCGGGTTCGATTCCCGGCTGGTGCATTTTGTTTACTTTTGTTATTAATTTGTCAATTTTAATATGCAGTAAATAGTAAGCATGTAAATAAATAATCTTCCAATCCATTATTGTTTAATATTACACAAAACCACTTTTGAGTCACCGAAAAACAATTAATCAACTCTTAAAATTCTGAACACCTTATTTTATTCACAGTCCACCACTTAGAATAATCTCCGGATCTAGCCGGAGTATTTCTTGATCCGCAAGTAACCTCTTCATCACTTCCTCCCGTGAGGTCACCGTCACCGTCCTTCCGAACCCTTTTTCCGGTGACGGTGCCACTGTTATCACTCCCTCGCCACCGGTGTTCCCTATCCTGTAACTCACGTGAGACGGCTTAAATCCGCCGTCGAACTCTGCCTCGTACATCAACGGCTCCCCTTCCACGATCATATGCTCCATGCTTACAATCGTCAAATCTGAACCGTACATTTCGATCTCCTGACCAAACTGGTTTAAACCGGACCGGAATTTATCTCCGTCTAGATTCGCCACGTGGCTGTTGATCAGACGAGCCACGTGCCCGATGCCATTGTCGTCGAAATTTGGTATCTCTAGGGAGGAGAAATGAAATGCGTTTCCAAAGAAACCGTACGGAAGCGGCTCCGGTAATAGCCTCCTGAAATCTACGCATATAGTGATACGACTGCGATTGTAATCACGGTCAATATCGCAGACGCAGTCGCGCTTGGCTCGAGCGAAGCGGGTGGAGAAAAGAGCGGCGAAGACGTCGAATGGGGAGGCGTCGGGGAATATTCCGGCGACTGATTCATCGAGGCATCGCTTAAATGCGGATGCGGAGAATCTGAACGTGGCGGTGGCCATGACAGTGGCGGTTTGGATAGGTTTGATAGGCGTTTGGGGGTAGGGGTGGTTAACGGCGTTAGTTTCCGTTAGCGGTGAGAAGGAGGGAGGGTGGGAGATGGGCTGACGGCGTTGAGTTTCAGTCCATGAAATGAAAAGGAAGGTTAGTGAAGTTGGGTCTGCTTGCCTGTGGGAGCAACTTAGCCCAATTGCTGCTCCTCCCCCTTCAAATTCATTTATCTGTCCATTTTTTTTTTTGCAAAATTAAAAAATAAATCAATATTTAAAAATATATATAAACAAATGTTTTTAAAAGTTATCACTCAAATATTTTTAAAAAACTGATGAAGTCATGGACAAGGTAAATTTGCAATATGAAAAGAGAGAAAATAATGCACTTTAAATTATTTTTCAATTCAAAAGAATGTCCTTGATATAGTGTGTCATTTAGTTTTTTGCCTTTGTTCCAAATTTAGTTATTTAATGTTCTTGTTAGATTTCTTAAATATAGCGTCCTGTTTCTGTCAAACTCTATAAAGTATTGGGTTTATCTTTTTAAGTATGTTTTGTCGTATTATATATTTTTTTATGGCACATATATAAAAATGAATATTATACAAATATCACCCACTTTTAACAAAGGTCATTCGTAGCCACAACCAAAGTAGACGAATATTGTTTCGAAATTGGTCTAAAGTAGAACTTAATAAGTTCTGTGAAACTTTTTAAAATTCACTTTATGCCGAATTCACATTACTATACAAAGAAAATTAATAATTTACTAATTTCAATTTTCATATGAAAAATGGAATAAAATTGTTGACCTGAATGCGAAACGGCGCCCAAAGGCAGGGATCCTCAGGCATATCCTCCCAGACCGTTAGATCTCTCTCGTCCTCCCCATCGGCAAATCTCAACCATTCATCGAACCCGATTCCCACTTTCGCCTTCAGGATCCGAACACCCGCGTCGTTGCACTTCACCTCCCACTTCTGGGTTTCCGGGTTCCGTATAATCCGACCCGTTACGGGTGGGTAAAGCGAAAGGAGCTCCGATAAGGAGACCCGGACGGAGTCGAGGTCGAAGGACGAGAAGGGGCTGCGACGATAGTAGAAGATGACGTGGACGGTGTGCCGACCCATGGCGTGGTCAACGGCAGTCAACGGGTGGATCCGACCCGGTTCCGTTGGCTTGCTGGATACCGCCGTTAGGATCCCGTTTATCTCGACCCGGCTCTTTCGGGTGTTACCCATTTTTTTTGTCTATGGTGTTGCGTATGTTAGTACACAAAGTTATGTATATTTAAAGAAACTAATTTACATTTGAAAATATTGAAAAATGTAAATAGTTCATTAAATGTTCTCATCTATATACATATATATATTATATTTGTTATATTTATATAATAACTCATTAAATGCCCAACTTTCATATTATCTGAACGAATCGATGCGGCAGCATTAATAAATACATAGACCGACGACAACGATGGTCGGATATTATTTGTTTGATATTAATAAATAATATCACCTCTTTACCGACATCGTTTATAATTGGGTTACACTCCTATTTCCATACAAATTTTAACTATTTTGTCTATTCCTTTTTATTTTCATCTAATCTTTAGTTATTTTCATCTAATGGGTCAAAATGTAAATATTTTCATTTATTTTATTCTGTATCATCTCTAATTTTATTTTCCCCTCAAATTTTGTAATTCGACTTATTTCTCCACACTGTTTAAATTTCTGTTATATAAACAGAATTTTGATCCAAACCCTAAAAACCGTCAATTTTGACCCAATTTCATATCCAATTTTGACCCGGCCCGACTCAAATTAAAATTCGATTTAATCCGATTTATCCAATTATTAATCCGGTCCGATTTAATAAAATTTTGACCGGATTATTGAATTTTGACTCAACCCAATTTATTATAATTTTGATCTGGTTTATTGAAATTTTGACCCGGTTTTGTTAAAATTGACACGGTTTTGTCCCGATTTTGCAGGAATTTTTATCCGGCTTGCTGAAATTGATCCGGTTTTGACCCGATTTTGTTGAAATTGACCCGGTTTTTTCCCCGTTTTTGCTAAATTTTTAACTTATCCGGTTTAATGCAAATTTCACCCGTAATTAATTCAATTTATAAAAAAACTCATTGTAAAATGTAAGAACAAAGGCATACTAATCTATTCAACAAAATATCTTAAAATTAAAGTAAATACTAACGTATTCAACAAAAAAAGACATAAACAAATATCTTCAAATTGAGTTTTCCAACACCGTTATGATTATGCAAAATAGATGTTAAAAACATGTTAGAAAACGTATGGGGAACCGGGACATCTAATTTTTTCTAACATGTTTTTAACATCTATTTTGCAGAATCATAACGGTGTTGGGAAACTCAATTTGAAGATATTTTTTATGTTCTTTTCTTGTTGAATACGTTAGTATGTACTTTAATTTGAAAATATTTTGTTGAATAGATTAGTATGTCTTTGTTCTTACATTTTACAATGAGTTTTTTTATAATGGAATTAATTTTGGGTGAAATTTACATGAAAATCGGATAAGTTAAAAAAATTTCAGCAAAACCGGGACAAAACTGGGTCAATTTCAATAAAACCGAGTCAAAATCGGATCAATTTCAGCAAACCAGATAAAAATTCTAGCAAAACCGGGTCAATTTCAACAAAACCGGGTCAAAATTTCAGTAAACCGGGTCAAAATTTCAGTAAACCGAGTCAAAATTATAATAAATTGGGTTAGGTCAAAATTCAGTAAAACGGTCAAAATTTTATTAAACCGGACCGGGTTAATAATTGGGTAAACCGGATTAAATTGAATTTTAATTTGAGTCAGGTCGGGCCGGGTCAAAATTGGGTATGAAATCGGGTCAAAATTGATGGTTTTTTATGGTTTAGGTCAAAATTATGGTTATGTAACAGAAATTTAAACAGTGTGAGAAAATAGGCTGAATTACAAAATTTGAACGGAGAATAGGATTAGAGGTGATACATGAAGGGGGAATAGGATGAATGCAATAGATGATGGGGAATAGGTAAAGTAGCTAAACTTTGGGTGGAAATAGGAGTTTAACCCTTTATAATTAAATATTTCAAATTTACAAGGAAAAAACAACCTCTAAACACCATCTTTTTTGTTTTAACTCAAGATTCATTCAAATCCAATTCTTTCTTTGTGTTACAAAATTCATCCGAGTTTCCTTTTAATTTTAATAATTTCAGTCGATTCTCCTTTTTATTACGAAACTATATAACTTCGTTAACCTACCCGATTTCGATTCGAATTCAACCCGACTTTGAATCGAATTTTAATCCGATCTCACTTAATGTTAACTTGATTTCACCCAAATTTAAATCGATTTCACCCATTTTTAACTCAATTTCACCCAATCTTAAATTGATTCACCCAATTTTAATTCGATTTCACCACATTTTAACTCAATTTCACCCTATTTTAACCCGATTTCGCATAATTTTAACTCGATTTCAACTATTTTAACCCGATTTCATCCAATTTTCTCGATTTCACCAAATTTCAACTCAATTTCACCCAGTTTTAAAACTGATTTCACCCAATTTTAAAACCAATTTCATCCAATTTTAACCCGATTCTACCCAATTTAACATATATTTCACCCAATTTTAACCCCATTTTACCCAATTTTAACTCTATTTCACCCAATTTTAACTCGATTTCACGCAATTTCAACCAGATTTCACCCAATTTTAACTCGATTTTACCGAATTTCAAACAAATTACATGCAATTTTAACTCGATTTCATCCAGTTTTAACTCGATTTCACCCGAATTGATGACCCAATTTTTATCCGATTTTACCCAATTGTAACTCGATTTCATCGAATTTCAAACCGATTCCACCTAATTTTAACTCGATTTCACCAAATTTTAACTCAATTCCACCCAATTTTAACTCAATTTCATCCAATTTTAACTCAATTTCACCCAATATTTTAACCTAGTTGAAAATGAGTGGAATCAGCTCAAAACTGGGTGAAATTTGGTTAAAATTGAGTGAAGTCGAGTTGAAATTGGGTTAAATCGAGTTGAAATTAGATGAAATTGAGTTAAAATTGGGTAAATTCGGGTTAAATTGGGTGAAGTCGGGTTAAAATTGTGTGAAGTCGGTTTGAAATTCGGTGAAATCGAGTTAAAATTGGACGAATTTGGTTTAAAATTGGGTGAATCGAGTTAAAATGGGATGAAATTGATTCGACATTTGGTGAAATTGGGTGCAATTGAGTTAAAATTGGGTGAATCGGGTTGGAATTGGATGAAATTGAGTTAAAATTTGGTGAAATTGGGTGAAATTGAGTTACAATTGGGTGAAATCGTGTTGAAATTCAGTGAAATCGAGTTAAAAATGGGTGAAATCGGGTTAAAATGGATAAAATGCGGATCGAAATCGGATGGATGAAATCGGGTCGAAATAGAACAGATTAACGGAGTTACATGGTTTATATAATACATGAGATAATCGACTGAAATTGACAAAATCAAGGAAGAAATTAGATGGATTTGGCAAAATGAAAAGAGAATAGGATGCGTATAATTGAGGGGAATTGGCCTAGGCTAGTAAATTAGGAAGGAGAATTTTTTTCCAATTTACAAACATCGGTCCCGCATTTTCAATTGGTTGAAAAATATACAAAACTTCCAACTAATTAAAAAATTTGAAGTCGCCATAAATATATAATAAATTATAAATGACCCCATATATATATATATATAGAGAGAGAGAGGTAAGTATTGGATAATTTAATAAGAAAAAAAAAAGGAGAGTTGGTTGGGAAGTAATTGAAGAAGACAGATAGTGAATACGACAAAAGAATGGGGTGGTTAGTTTTGAGTTGTCAACATAATAGTTCACTCTTCTCTCTATGCAAAAAGGCACAGCCATATTTAATGAGCCTTTGAGGCTGGGTCTTGACTTCAGTCGATTAAGTACAAAAAATGTGCCCATTTTAATACCCAACATAAAATATATTTTTTACTACTAAAAACATAACTCTTTGTGAAGTTATGGGGGCGTTATAATTTGTGCTTTTGGTGTGTGGGTTGGTACAATTTTCACCGTTCGATTCACTCTTATTATCTTATACTTTTGTCTTTGATGGACGAGATGAACAAGGGGACATACCGATGAGGCCACCGTCGCAGTGAAAAAGGAGTGGAGGGAGACAGACAGATCAAAATCACAATAACAATAATAATGCAATTCTATTATATTTGTTTAAATATTTATTAAATAATCAAAAACATTTTGTTTCCTTCTTAAATTAAAAGTCATGGAAAAGCATAATAGCATCATCAAGCTTGAACCTAGAAGAAGACAGAAGCAACCTCTTCTCCTTGATTCTGTTAAGTCTTTCCTTCAGTTTTCCTTGTAGCTTCCCCAAAGGCAGAGACAGCAACTACAACATCAAACCAAACCAAACACAGATATCACTCTACAGTCTTACTATAACCAAAAACTATGCTTCCAAAGGTAGCTAGCTTATTCATTGCTACCGTCCATCGGATATTTGGTAAGAGGAAAAGAGAGAGACTGACTAACCTCCTTCTCCTGATCTAACTCGTGGGTCAGGCGGAGACTCAAATTTAATGAAGCATGAAACATCTCATCTAACAACCGCCTCAAGAGAATTGGTTGATTCACTTTCCACAACAAGAAGGGGATATATCTACCCGCAACCACTAATTTCTGCAACAATAATGAATGTTACAAGAGTAAGTTAAGCCCTGAAAAAACCATCCATGTATCTATCCATATTGATTGTGGAGAGGAGACCATGAACTATGAAGCTTTGCCATGAAAATGGCAGCACCCATAAGTTTCTCCCATGGTTTTAGTAACAGGGTTAAAAATTTCAATACCAATTGACCGTGTCTTTGCTTTTCACTTAAGTTAACATCGACGCACTTACAATCTGATATCAGTCTTTCAATTTTCGGTAACAACTATCCAGCTATAGAAAGTTAGAACATATCAATTCCACACGCCAATTTGCCAAGCTCCTATGCATGCATATCAATGCAATGCATTTCAAGCAAGAGAAAATAAGAAGGGAATACATACCTCCATATGCAAGTATTCATCCTTCCACATCTTTAAAAGAATTTTAGGTGTGTCTTTCTTTCCAGACAGAGCAGCATCTGCAATCTACAGCAAAATCAAGAAAAAAATGGATTCATAATATGTATTTTTCAGAACAAACCACAAAACAACAGTCTTACACAATTTCCGCTTCTGCTGGAATGGGTAAATCAAGCTGTTTATAACATCAAATTCACATATTTGGTTCATCAAATGGCGTAGTCGACACCTCAAACTTTTACATAGTTTCACTACAACCAATTTTATCTCAGTTGAAGTTCTATAATTAAAGGAAATTATTCAATCCAACCCAAGAACTGAGTCGGATTTTTTAATTTTTCAGACTGCTTAACCAAAATCTCCAAGTTTTGGTTCGACGTCCTGATACAGTAGCATCTTAGCTTAAGATCATGATATTGCTCATAGAACACACGAGCAAAACATATTACCTTGTCAGTTTCAACTAGACGTCCTTCTTGAGATAGATACCTGAACATTTTGCAAGCTTCCTTCCCGTACCTTCTCAAAACAACTGATTCTGTCTGAACCATATCACAGACCATCAAACATCTCATCTCAGTTAAAATTTTACAAGAACACTTCATGCAGATGTTAAAAAGTATCTGTGAAGAGACAATAATTAGAGGATACCTCATCTTTCTGTGCAACTCCAATTATGCTCTTAAAATCTGCACGGGAAATGTGGAAATATATTAAGTAAAACGAAGTTTTACTCGGTGGGATTTAGACAGAAGGAAATGTGCAGTACCAACTATGTATGAATCACCAGATTCTACCACAAATGCCGGTAAATACGTCGACTTGTAACTCAACTGGTCAAGACAATCTGAAACATGCTCCAGTGTCATATTACGACCAGCTTCACTCTTTATAACCTCTTCAAAGATGGCATCGAGCGACACCGGGTCTGCAGGGAATCATTTTGTAGTCATGAAAAAGTTTTGATGCAGAATGTAATGACAGATCAATTTTCACCAGTAAGCTAATGATTAAGATTCTCAAAAAAAGGTGCTTGATCCCTCAAGCCATCAGATCACAAAAGAATCTAATTACATTCTGCTTATGCCAATATGATTTCGTATCTAATTACAGTATGTTCCTGCCTTAATGGAATGTTCAACAAAAGTTTGCGGGTGAGTGATGTCTCAGAAGATACCTGACTTATCTATTTTCACCTTCTTCTCCTGAGATCTTGTTACATCCAACATTGCACCCAAGACAATGGCAGATTTGTCATCCTTGCGATCTTTCACAATCTCGACACAAGCCTTAAAAAGGTGTACAAGTATTATCTTAAAAGTACTTCGGAACAAGAACAATTGTTGAGAAGGCATAATGAATGAAAAAGGAAAATAGTTGAGAAGGCATAATGAATGAAAAAGGAAAATAGTGTCAATGCAAGTACATACCCCTGCCACGAGAATCTCCATCAATGACCATTAAATATTACCAAGACAACCATGTACACAACAGCCACATTGAGGAACACAGGTATCTCACCTTATGTCTGAGGCGGCGAATAAATTCCTCGAAATTGGGACGCCAAACTACATCATTGTATAGTTCTGATGACTCTATGTTTGAGTCCATATCACCGTGTTTACGCTGTGATAAATCATCGAAAGAAAAAACACTGACAAGTAGCATTCGATATAATATGTTATATGAGGCAAAGTTTTAGTAACAATCTTCATACCTTAACCGCAGAGATCTTGCAAGGGGGACTACTGCCATTGTTTTCCTCAAAAGATGAAATGGACTCTTGTTCTAACATAAGTGGAAATCTTAATGCTTCAACTGGCGTTGCTGCTTCAAGAACACGTTCTTCTAAGGTTGCCGGCTCAACAATAATCTACAGATTTTCAGAAGGTCACAAACCGATGTAAAATTATCATCATGACAAAGATATGGATAAATTCAGATCTCATATAGCCTTTTATCTGGTTAAAAAAGTCACAAATATAAGATATGAATAATAAACATGTGTTTTCCAACAACATATGTGGCAGGTAATTTCCTAATGTTGGATTTCACATACCTTAGATTTTGAACCTCTTTTCTTTGGAGCAGATTCTTCTTCACTGGCTGCACCAATAACTGGTTCAGGAGCAGGAACACGCTCCACATAACGAGCAGTAATCAACTTCTGAAGAGAATCTCTTATGACATCTGAACCCATTCCATTTTCTGCACAAGTACTCAGTTCTGTTTGTTTATTGCGTTCTCAAGACTAACACAAGAGCGATGGAAGGAAAAGGAACTCACCTCCGTCTCTTTCAATCAGTTGACCTAGGGTAAGCCTGCCATTACTGAGCAAACCGTCGAGAACTTCTCCACACTGCAAAATTAAATTCAACATTGAGAATTGTACATATTTCACCGTCAAACTTATCCCCTTAGATTGCAACAAACTAGATGAAATAACAAAACAAATATAAGAGCCAGGCACAAACCTGTTGCCCCAGTTCTTCTTTCACAATCTTCATAAACTTGTTATACCTCACACGGTGCAGTATGTTACTAAACATCACAATATATTGCACAGTAACTTTGGCCTCATTCCCAGCGGCACCTGATAATACAAAAGAATACTCATGATTTTTCTCACAACTGTGATAGCTAGCCAAAGATAAATGAAGGGTGAGAAGATTCATATAGGAATAAGAATAGCTTTCCATTCAGCAGTAATCCCAATTGATGAAGACCAAACTATAAGAATCCTAAAAGGGATACCTTCGATTTACATAGAAACAAAGAACAAAGTTCCCATTTGTTATTTCATTATTGAAACAGAGATTTGAACTCAAAATCCTCCATACGAGGAATGAAAACATCGCTGGTCAGATCATGTTCATTAATCAAGCAAAACGCTAATCTGACACAACTTAACGGTCGCAAAATTTTCAGCAACAAAGAACAAAGTTTTTTCTTCTTACCTATCAATAAGCACAAAAAACAACAAAAAAAAAACAATCAAATTGAAAGATGTCCAGTTGTGTTGGATTAAGAGGTACAGAATGTCTTTCACATGATTATGATTGACCTCTGTGAATCGGGAGATGTCTCGGGCAGTAAGCGGTCCCTTCCTAAGAAGACATTCACATACTTTCTGCAAGAAAAACAATCAAATCATACACGCACCAACGCCCATACATATAAGTACACGAATATATTAAGAAGGGAAACGAATACGGTGTGTAATAGACAAGGTTTAGGGTTTAAGTTACAGAGACAACGGAGCCAAACTGAACAGTGACGATATGGACGGCGTAGACGATGCCGTACTCAGTCACCGACATGATGGTCTTCTTCCTCCTTCCACAAACGCAAAGCAAAAGATAGTTCACTAACACAATGCATCAAATATATGAGAGAACCAAAAACCAAGTACGCGAACAAGATTCAAACTAAACCAATTTAAGAATTCTTACATTAACACTAAATCCAATCGAAACCCAGAAACCCATGAAGAAACAAAACCAGAAAACGAAGCTACATCAGTGAATGATCCAGAAACTTGCATCGAATACGAATCAACGATACAGAAGCGACACTTTAAAAACTATAAATCATAAAAAGAAGAAGAAGAGATGTGAGAGAGGCACTCACCGGAGGTTGCGACGGCAGACGGCGACGGCAGAGGAGAGAGCCTTAGGTTTCACGTCAAGGGATGGGTTTTGGGGAAGTTCACTAAAGGATGTGGGGGTATTTCAGTAATTTTCCATAAATATTTCGAGGGTAAAAGCCTTTTTTACTTAAAGGCGATTAACGTAATCCCCCCTTTTTTATGATTTTTTATTTTCTGTTCTTTTTAACGCCTGGGTAGGAGGATTCAGGCTAAAGCAACGAGGAGCAATAGGAAATGGTGTCTCGAAGATTCCACCTCCGCTACGAAGACTCCACCTTTGACGTCGACTACGACACCGACGATGGCCTCGAGGTATCTCTCTCTCAATATCCATACACACAGTTTTATGTATCGTTGTCTCCGACTTGCTCTCGTGTAACGGTGCTGCTGTTGATCTGCAGGTTTTCCGGTTCCAAATATTCTCCCTTACTTCAGTTCCTCCTGATGAGCAGAAGGTACTCTTTCTCGAAATTTCTCCGAATATTGTTTTTGTGCCAATCGATGGAATCTCTGTTTACTTTTGGCGTTGAATTTTGGAGCTAGATTGTTGCAGAAAATGGTGATCGAGTCGCATTGGAGGATTCCGATCTCATTTCAATTTCTGAGAAACTGCGTTTGGTGTCGATGAGAGGAAATTGTGACGAGAATTCGGGTGTAGTCGGTAGCAGTGAGAAATTAAGTGCGGAAATGATCAAATTAGATGAAGAATTTGCTCGAATGTTGCAGGTTTCAATCTATATTTATGTTATCCTTGTTCTTCTTCAGAGTCATCTGCCAATGGTTAATTTTTTATTGGTGGTGTTCTGGATTTGAAATCATTTTGGGTTCTCTCATTCTCTGTTTTTTCCCTATAAGGCTGAAGAAGAGGCTCTGATGCTCCAGCAGTATGTAGCAACGCAAGATAGCAGCGAATTTGAGAGGCGGATAAGACCTTATGTTGGCCAAGTTCTCATGGTGATCACTGTTTGGATATGTTGATTTTCTGCTCATTTATGTTTATGTTTTAACAGATTATTGAAACTACTGTTTCAGTATGAAGACCCAGTGCGCCAGGAAGCTGCACGAAAGACTGTTCCTATAGAGGAGTTGGAGGAGAAAGCCATTGTGGCTTTGGCCAAGGTGATAGCTTCTTTTATCTCAGTTGAAAATATATAGGCCTCACAGATGATCATTGTTGATTGAAGCATAATGCTTAGAGATGGAGGTTACTGCTTTATAGAGTGATTATAGTAGATGTTGAATTTGATGGTCGGATGCTATTAGTGTGTGGTTTTACCAAGCCAACCACCGGCAGCACTTACTCAAGTGCTAATGAAATTAAATTCGGTCTTCATGGAATGAACTTGTTATCGGTTTATATGCATCTATGTTCCGTGGAATTATTTGTGTCGAGTTTTTTTGGATGGTTATAGTTACAGATGTTATCAGTATGTACCTTATTAGAACTGAGAGGCTAACATTCAAAGACTGATATAGATTGAGTATGTTTTGGAAGCCATACGCTCCATGGAAGTTATCGGTTTGTAGTCCTCTACCAAAGTTATGTTTGATCAATGTGATGAGGTAGTTATTTCCGTGCAAACTAAATTAACATGAATACATTTAGCCTTATCTTTCCTACTGTATTGAAAGAGTATATGTATTAAATATATAAATCAATTCCTTGAGATATTTCATCTGATCCAAACTTATGACAAATATTTAGGAGGGGAATTTTAAGCCGTCGGAAGATGAACAGGACTACGCTTTTCTGCTTCAGCTACTTTTCTGGTTCAAAAGTTCTTTCAGGTATTCTTTACTTCTTTTTCCTTTCCTTTTAGGAGTTTGTCTTAGACTTTAACTGAGTTAAGTGTAAAAGTGAAGAACCAAAAGGAAGAATATAACTCATTGTACTTAGTTTTGGTTAAACATTTTGATGGACTCTAGAAGTGAAGAGAAAACTTTATATGATATGTTCTCATTGGTTATTACTCTAAGTGGTTCTTTTTATGCAATTTGCGGTGGTAGGAAGGTAAACTAGAGATAGTAGCCTGGAAAGTTCTTGTTCAACCGTTGACTGATGGTAGTGCAGGTGGGTCAATGAACCTCCTTGTGATGGTTGTGGTAGCAAAACCATAGGCCAGGGGATGGGAAATTCACTTCCCTCAGAGCTTGCTTATGGAGCGCATCGAGTAGAACTTTATCGGTGTGTATTCTTCAATTCTTTATAGTTCGTTTTATGCTGGGAATTTAGTTTGCTATTCGACTCTTCACTGCTATAAATGCTAAAATTTTCTAGTTATATTCAGATATAATGAAATGGCTCTTAAACACATTGCAGTTATTACTATAATTCTGTTTCTCATGGTCTTTTTCTGGTGAGTTTGTAGGACACAGAGATGTTAAAAAAAGATTGATAACTCACATTATCTATCTAATTTATTGGGTTTCTAGCAGATTATGTTCTGCATAAAGTTGAGCGGTCAACTGAGGAAGCTGATATCCTGGTTGTCCAACGTCTTGAACTTAATTAATATTTATTGTTCTTTTTGTTGCCTCATTATGATATCTACAGTTGTACCTTGTGTTCAAGAATTACACGATTCCCGCGGTACAATGATCCATTGAAGGTATATAACTTCTACTCACAAAATAGTCGACTTCATTGCTGCGTTTAATATTCCTTTCCTTTTCATGCAGCTCCTAGAAACAAGAAAAGGACGATGTGGGGAGTGGGCCAACTGCTTTACACTATACTGTCGCTCATTTGGCTATGAAACTCGTTTGGTTGGTACCGTTCCAGAATTTATTGTGCTAGCCTTTACTCTGATACCCAAGATCTTTCCTTGAACTTTTTGGCATTTGTTTCTCCATTTGGCATATCTGCTTAGTTGAGCTAGAATCTTGTATGGTTGGTTTCCTCATGGCTTATGACGAGTTGGAGATTTTCTTCGAAAGAATTAGACTCTTGGCATTTTATTGCATGTATACCAATACAGGAGAATTGCCTAATATTTCATTGCATAGTTTGAAGGCCAATTTGCTTTGGAACAGTGTGTACAAGTGATGATTTAATAACATCACATAAAAAGATTGTTATATGTACCCCCAGTAAATGTGTTTCGGCTATGTTTTCCTTCTTCATTTCCAGATACTGGATTTCACAGACCACGTATGGACTGAATGTTTTTCACACTCATTTGGAAGGTAAGCTTCTTATGCAAAAGAAAGATCACATAATTTCCCTTGCAGAGACTTGTCGACGAAACAAATAAGGGAAGAGTATTTTCTACTGCTCATGTTTCTACATCTTTGGTCTTTCTGCAGATGGATCCATCTTGATCCCTGCGAAGGAGTGTATGACAAACCCTTATTATATGAGAAAGGGTGAGAACTCAAGCTCACGTCCTCTATCATGTGTTTCGCTTTTCACTTTTATCTATCCTCTTAACGATTGTCCATATTCACATCAAATCCTTCCATGCAGATGGAATAAGAAGTTGAACTATGTAATTGGAATTGCGAGAGATGGGGTTTATGATGTCACTAAGCGGTACACAAAAAATTGGCAAGAGGTAATGCTGTATGAAAGTGAATGTACCAATCATCTGTTATTCTGTAACAGAATCTTTCTCTGTCAGCATTTCTGATAATGGCTTGGAATCACATTCATCTTATCCCAATTGCCTCCTGTTGGGTCCGCGTCAGGTTTTATCCAGACGGACAATCACAACAGAATCATCTTCACAAGTTGTTCTGCGAACCCTGACAAGGGAACTGCGCATTAGCTTTACGCCTCAAGTCCTATCCGCTCTGGATCTCAGAGACAGCAATGAGCAGGAAGAACTCGAGAGAAATCTACATTCCCCTGATGATGGTTCTGTTTCCTTACCTGGAAGACAGAGTGGGGATAAGGGATGGCGTATTTTGAGATCAGAATTTGGTTCGGATGAAAATTGCTCTGTCAGCTCTTCCTCTTGCCCGGTTCGTTTATGTGTGGATGACCATGTGACAAAGATTTACGAATCATTCTTGCCTATCCTTAACCAATTCACAGAGGATTCTTTACCAACACAAAGAGCAATCGAGGTACTTGAGATGATCAAGGGAGTCCTGTTGGATCTCAAGAATGCATCTTACAAAACAAGGAAGGCTCATCTGGCTTTAGATTTAGATGATTCGAGTTCTTTTCCAAGGCAGTTACTGCCTTCTTTAGGCGATTTGTTTCATGCTCTTTCGTTGAAGAGCGAGAGAGACCGAGATGATAAAGGCCTCACCATAAGTTTGGACGGTGAACCCACAAAAACTTCCTTAGCGCTGCCAGTTGCATTGGATGCTTTGGAAGAACTAAGCCGTGACCTCAGCAAATGCCAGAACTTCAACAAAGATGCCCTTTCTCTTCCACTTGTGAAACGGAACAGAATATGTTTGGGTTCTGTCCTTGCAAGTGGGGAGGAGCTTCCTTCTGGTATTGTAAGTATTACATACACATGCTCATCCATCACTAAGAACATCTCATAGCTTTTGGTAAACACCAATCCTACACATTGTCTCAGGCAACCTCGGCATTTGATGGGATCCGCGAGTCCAAATGGGAGGAACCAAACGGTGCAAGAGGTATAAAAAGCACTGAAATATCAGAGCCAATCCCGATGTTTGTTACACTTTTTACAGAAATACCGTTGTTGCACCAGGTTGTTGGATCATGTTCAAGACGTTGGACAACCAGATGCACAAACTCGTAGCATATGAACTCATGTCTGCCAATGATGCCCCAGAAAGAGACCCAAAAGATTGGTACGTCCACAAACGCAAAGCGACATATATGAATGGATTTGGGTTTGTGATTCAGCAGAAGTAGCATGTGAAACACTACTACAGTTTACTCAATTCATGTGTAATGTCCAGGATTCTTGAAGGAAGTAGCGACAATGGATCGACATGGCATGTTCTAGACAGGCAAATCTCTCAAGTATTTGAGTCCCGCTTCCAACGTAGATCCTACAGAGTAACCTCAACCAGCTTCCAAGCAAATTTTTTCCGGTTCGACAACATTTGCTTCTCTCTTCTTGACGATTCAACCTTGTAAACATTGTATTAAAGTTGTTTTGTGCCCTAACGTTTTAGGCTACAACGATTTCTGCAGGTTCCGGTTTCTGGCCGTACGAGATGTAAATTCAACATCCCGCCTGCAGTTAGGTAGCATCGATCTCTACTCTTAACCACGGGTTGTGAAGACACTCGTGTTTCGCATGCTGGTATTCTACCGATCTTCATGCTGTTGCAAAACTCTACTCTTTATAATATGTATTCATATTGTTTCACATTCCCTTTTACGATTTGATAGCTTCAGTTTTTCTACAACAAAACATCACCGGGAATCTCACATGGATCATTCCAATGGTTATGAATCCATTGAATGTCAATAATGAAAGGTAAATATACCTTGTAACATGAAACTTGATTTACTTAATGATCTGGATACAGATTGATCAGAATCTCATCATGATTGTTTATATGAATCATACCACATATTCGTCCAATCATCACCCTAATCTAAAGAAAAATGGAATATATTTTATTTTGCAAAAAAATCAATACAATGTACCTTATAATAATGAACACTACAGTTCATATACTTTATAACATTATACTCTAAATTCAATAACAAAGTAGTACGAGAAAATATAAAGCAAACTTGTTTGCATTACCCAATAAGATAACATTTGTATATTAACGGGATTTATTTTAACATCATCATACAACCATAAAGTCGTATTCCAATTATACAACACAACAATAACAAAACCCCAAAATTGCCCCTACCAACTTTTCTTTCTTGTATGAAAAAACGCTCCCTTTTTCATCTTCACCTCCACCAACCACTCGCCCCTAAGCTGCTCCAATGGCTTCCTTATCCTTCGTCTCCTCCTCCTCATCCTCTCACCTTTTCCTGCGTATGCCATCCATTACCCTACGTGTCCCTTCATCTTCCAGAACCACCGTTTCCTTCTCCGTCAGAGCCCAATCCGCCGCTCTCTCGCAGGACGCCCTCAAGAAGCTCGCGGCGGAGAAGGCCGTCGAGTCCATCAAATCCGGCATGGTCCTAGGCCTCGGCACCGGCTCCACCGCTGCCTTCGCTGTCGACAGGATAGGAGAGCTCCTCAACTCCGGCGAACTCACCGACATCGTCGGTATCCCGACGTCGAAGCGCACGGAGGAGCAGGCTCTATCGTTAGGTATCCCGCTCGTGGCGTTGGACACGCATCCTCGAATTGATCTCGCCATTGATGGAGCCGATGAGGTGGATCCAAACCTGGATCTGGTAAAAGGGCGAGGCGGCGCGCTTCTCCGGGAGAAGATGGTGGAGGCGACAGCGGAGAAGTTCATCGTCGTGGCGGACGAGACGAAGCTGGTCGACGGGCTCGGAGGAAGCGGTTTGGCGATGCCAGTGGAGGTGGTTCAGTTTTGCTGGAAGTATAATCTGAAGAGATTGAGCGATCTGTTCAAGGAATTTGGTTGTGAAGCGAAGCTGAGAATGGATGGAGAAGGGAAACCCTACGTGACGGATAACAGCAATTACATAGTGGATTTGTACTTCAAGGATTCATTGAAGGATGGGTTTGCGGCAGCGAAGGAGATAGAGAAACTTGAGGGAGTGGTGGAGCATGGACTGTTTCTGGGAATGGCGACGTCGGTGATAATCGCCGGTAAGAGTGGGGTTGAAGTGAAGAACAAGTGAAAGGTAACAATAACTCTCTTACATGACAGAATTTTCCCTTCTGTATATTGATCGATGATACCAATAAGGAGCCCGGAGAATCAAGAATGATTCAAAAATGAACTTTTGCAAATGCCCATAATTTTTGTTATTCTGATATATTGAGTTTGAGTTTATATGTTATGTTAAAAACATAATAAATGATTCATATGTTATTTTTATGATGAATTCTTAGGCTATTTTTTTGTTAAATTAGGACAAATTCACTTGTGGTAGAATTGTGATTTTAACAATTCCATATTGGAATATAATTAATTCTTAATTTTTAAAATAATTTTTAGACGAAATCAACCTTGAATAATAATAAAAAAATTGCATATAGCCCTCTTACAAAACTGAAATATTGAAATATATTGAAAATAGTAATGAAGAATTAAAAAAATATATAGTATCGCAGCATATTAAAATTAACATTCTTAATTTTTTTCTCTTTATCTTGTTTTTTTCTTTATTAACTTTTACCTTTAGGAAAAACTATTTGAAATCGATCAGTGGTAATATTTGAAATGAATTTGTAGTTACGACAACAATTTACAGATTGTAAAAAATACAAAGTAATTGTCAATATTAGGCAAATCCTGGCATGAACAAACAATCGTTGTATTTGTCTGTAACTCATGTGAAAATAGAAATTGACAGTCAGACAACCACTTGCCTTGCATGAAGACACAGAAAAATGAATGCAAGCTACCATGGCAACACATGCCACAACCAAACAAACATGCAAGCAGAGAGAAACACATTCATACGATGAATGACAATGACACCGAGAGAGAGAAAAGAGCTAATCGCAGATAAATTGCAAACCTTAATCCCCAACGAAAGTCAATACAAAAAATTAAAGAACCATGTGATTGGGCCTGCCACAGCCCATTATCCACAAGGGACAATTAGTTAACAATCTCCACGTAAAAGAGAAATCAAAGCCATTTTCGTGTAAAAGAGAAAATAAAGGACAAAAATGGGAAATTAAAAGCTTCATGAGATGACATATAAAAGAAATATAGGGCAAAAAGGTAAAAGTATAAGGGGTGACACTTCGATAAGTCGATAATACTGTTTATCTTGACTAATCACCTGCCGTTTTAGTATTGAATTCATGAGATCACACATTTATGAGTGTATCGGTAGTTAGTGATGATTGTTAGACAATCTACATGGAAATGGATTGTATTTTCCATTAGTATCGACAACACAATTGATGAATATAATTGATCCATTAAAGATAAATATGTCTATGAATATTACATATATAATATGTCTATTTTATTGCTTATCGAGATATGTAAATTTATTATTATGTAATTAACACTTGAAACAAATGGGAGATTGTTGTAAAAGTTATGTTCCTAGATGCAATTAATGAAAATACGAAGATCTAAAAATAATCAATTAAAAATTAATTAATTACAATTTGATCCATGAGATTAAAATATATAAATTGTCTTAATTATCCATTAATTAAATAACAAATCATAATCACAAAAAATCATAAACGCTCTGAAAAAAGATGCAAAAAGAGAAAAACAGTTTCTCTTTATTCCAATCCCGTCATGAACAAAGGTTGAACGATGGAACCGATCTCGATGTGGATTATTTGTGGAGACAACGCACTATCATCGTCATATTATGCATCATCATATTATTAAACGTTATTAATTAGAACCGTTGATTGCTTTGTTTATATAAAAAATACCAATCGAAACCAAAATCATAAAAACGGATTAGATCTTTATTTGGATTGTATGAAAAACGTTGCGGCTGTCTAAATCCAACGGCTCTACAATTATATTTCAAATGTCATATTACTTAATCTAATGAAAAAGTGATAATGTCATTATCTTTTCTTCTTTTATTTTTTATTTTCTATAACTAATATTTTACACTCTAATTATACCAATTTTTTCATTTGAATATTTATATTATTTTCTATAGCAATAATAATAATAATCATGAAATTTTCAAAAGGTTAGCCATTTAAGGTGGACAAAATATTTGTTATATATTGATGGATCTACAAAATTTAAAATATTTTCCGAAAATTCTTATATATTGAATAATTTTAATTTTAATTAATATAAATATTTTATATAATATATTTTAGATCGAATTTAAATATATATGCATAATATAATAACCACAAAGATTAAATTCAATTAAAGTAATATAAGTATATATATAAACTGAATGAAAATATGAGCATAATATATATATATATATATATATATATATT
>CM071871.1:4190742-4244331 GCA_036759665.1 Gynandropsis gynandra
ACTGAATAGTAATGTTTTGGTGTTGTTACAGACTTCGACGTGCATAGTACCAGCATTGATTACGGAAGTACTTGACAGAGATGGATGGTACTATTTTGGATGCAACGCATGTTCGCGTAAAGTGAATTCCATCGCGGACGATACATCTGCACGTGTTACCGTCAGACGCTTCTTCTGTGACTCCTGCAAAACTACCACCGATAACCCCTTCCCGAAGTAAACTGTCTACGTATGACTTTTTGAAATTAGCTTTACAGACTTCTGTACTAACTTATTTGAAATTTTCTCAGGTTTCGTGTTTACGTAAAAGTGATTGACGAAACGGGCGAAGCAATATTTCTTATCTTCGACAAAGAGACCGTTCAGTTGTTACAAAAATATGCACTCGATGTTAAAAACGAAGACTCGGAGGTATATTCAATCAATTTACAAATCACTCTAAATCTCCACAAAGATCATATCACTTTCACCCAGTTTTATATATAACTAACATATTGACCTTTGTGCACAGCCGACTTTTGATGGGATCCCTCAAAGCCTCCGAGCTTTGGAAAATCGTTAGTGCCTCTTCAAAATAACGGTTTTCCCTTCGCAACAAGGACACCGAGGATCGTCATCCCGTGGGCCCCCTCGAAATGCTCTACCGATTTACAGAATTAGTCGCCTAACAGACAACGAGGACATACTACGAAGCGTATCTACAAGAGTACAATTCTATCTCTATTTTCATAACATTACATATGATTGAAAAGCAATTCTCTATTAATGACCTTATATTTTTTTTACAGAAGCCGACGTTCGTACCATTTACACAGGTATAATATAGAATTCGGTTCCCTTAGGTGTACTTCTCAATACCAAACGTTCTTTCTATTTCAGTTTTCAGCCATAGGGTGGGTAATACTCCATTTCATGATTATTGTATTTGTTTTTAGTTCTCACCGGACAACAGCTCAATAGGATCCGTTGCCTCCTCCCCTTCTACCAGTCATTCCCATGGGAAGCGACATGTGGACGACCGCGACAGTCATTCATCTCTCCGATCCACTACATCAAAGGTAAAGCAAACGAATTCACAGATGGGCAGTTCAAAACGTTCGGAATAGAGGCCCCCTCAAATGCCGTTTTCGCGTTTACGTACCACTGTGCTACGAAATTTTCCCCACTCGAAGGGCTTGCTTCGTTTTATGTACAAGACTATACTCGGCAAATTTTAACGAAACACGTCCTGTTTTTTTGTTGTGCTTATGTTGTACATAGTTTAAAGATGTTTTGTAACTCGAATGCTACAAACGGTTTTGTGATTGTATGATAAAATGCGCAGTTGTTTAACGATTACAACATGGTTACATTAACATGGTTATGTTTTCCAAAAACCTAATACATTTTATGTTTACTGATCATTAAATAGTTCATTACGAAAGAATAATTTCTAATTGTCGCACACATATTGTACCTCTCTGAAATTCAGCTTTATTATTTTGGACATATTCCAGCGTTGTCGTATTGCAACTATGCTTGCGGATAGATTTCATTTCTCCGAAGCCAGTACTTCAGTTTTGCAGCCAATTAATCATACCGCGATGCCGTCGTAAATTAATTCCTTAGGTATATATTTATCTATTGCATTTGCATTAACACTGCATTGAATACATTTACATATTGCACTAAATTAAATAATTCATTTCTTTCCAAAATGAATACAGGTACTGTTACTTATTCAGATATCGGTGATCAATCATATTCGTGTCAATTCTGTAGCGCGAAGATGTGGTTTAATGAACACTCTAACAAACGAAATTGTCGTGACGATTCCACATTCAGTCTATGTTGTTCAAAGGGAAAAATATCGTTACCCAGAATATCAGATCCTCCCGAATATTTGAGATCTCTTTTCAAAAGGTCTCACGAATATTATGCACATTTTAAACAGCATATTCGTGCATACAATTCCATATTTTCGTTTACCTCGATGGGCGGCCACATTGATACTTCCATAAATATTCATAAAACACCATATATATTTAAAATACAAGGACAAAACTACCACCGCATTGGAAGTTTACTACCTAATTTTGGAGAGCCTGCAAAATTTGCGCAACTGTATATTCATGACACAAATAATGAGATCCAAAATAGAATCAATGCTATCAGCTATAGTGCTTATACATTGGTTAAAATTAATTTTACAATAATTAACAGTATCGATAACTGACGGTTTCTCTATTTTTTACCAGCACACAAAGTACATCAACACAACTTCAAAGCAGCCTCTGCGAGGATATTGTTAGGAATATTCAACAAATGCTTGATGAACACAATCCATATGTTAAAGTATTTCGAATAGCCCGTGACAGATTGAATACATGCGACCAGCTCGAAATGAAACTATGTCTACTACAATTACGAGAGAAAAAAAACCATTCCTATAATTTACCTGAGGTGACAGAAGTTGCTGCATTGATAGTTGGGGACTTAGATGAAAAATTACATGAACGAGACATCGTCTTGCAAAAGCACAGTAACGAATACATAAGAATAAGTGAACTCCATCCTTCCTATCTCCCGTTGCAGTATCCACTTTTATTTCCGCATGGTGAAGATGGTTACCACATAAATTTAAATTTACGTATGACGGCTTCTCTGTCGGTAAAACCACGAACGAGAATTAGTTTAAGAGAATTTATGGCATATCGTATTCAGGAAAGACCCAATGAATCGTCTCATATAAATACATTTTGGAAGATTGTTCCAACAATTTGTCGTCGATGGTTTTTGCATGGTAAAATCAGAAAGGATTTCTTACATAAGAAACCATCAACAAAAATTGCGGTGCGATTTGTACGATAATATTGAAAATGCAGTCCATTCAGGACCCGCTGTCGCATCTGGTATTGGCAAGAGGGTAATTTTGCCTTCGTCATTCACATGTAGTTCACGATATATGAAACAGAATTATTTGAATGCAATGGTTTTATGCAAAAACTTAGGATTTCCGGATTTGTTTTTGACGGTGACATGCAATCCTAAATGGCCCGAATTAGAACGAATTCTAAGATTCTATAATGACACCTCGGAAAATCGACCCGATCTCTTAACAAGGTTATTCAAAATTAAGCTTGAAGATTTGTTGACAGATTTAAAACATAACAAACATCTGGGTGAAATAAACGCAGGTAAATTAATACTCTGTAAATATTAAAACCCCAAAGTTCTTAATAATCTCACTAAAAGAAATATAAACTTTTTTGATGCAGTTATCTACATGACTGAATTTCAGAAGCACGGCCTTCCTCATGCACATATTTTGTTATTCCTAAAAAGACAATCAAAAGTTCCAACACCAACTGATATCGATGCTATAATATCCGCAGAGATTCCAAATAAAACAATAAATCCGTTGTTGTACAATGCGGTTCAGGAAACGATGGTTCATGGACCTTGCGGAACAGTGAACAAATTCTCCCCCTGTATGGAAAAAGGAAAATGCACAAAAAGATATCCAAAAAGCTTTACTCAATCAACATATATTAATAATGAAGGATATCCAGTTTACAAAAGAGAAGACAATGATAGTTTCGTAACAAAAGATGGAATTAAGCTTGATAATCGATACATTGTGCCTTACAATCTTTATCTTCTCTTAAGATACAGAGCTCATATCAATTTAGAATGGTGTAATCAGACAAAAGCCATTAAATATTTATTCAAATATATAAATAAAGGATGCGATAAAGCTGTTACAATGATCATTGCGTCTGACAAAAATGGAATGAACATACTGCTTGACGAAATTAAAAAATACTATAGTTGCAGATACATATCGGGTTGCGAAGCCTGCTGGAGAATATTTAAATTTGATATTCATTACAGAAGTATACCCGTGGAAACGTTGAAATTCCACCTACCCGAACAACAAAACATAGTATTTGACGAAGATGACGATTTATGTGACATAACATCTGATGAATATATGCAAAAAAAAGTATGTTTACTGAATGGTTTACATGCAATTCCCAATGCTCTGAAGCACGAGAATTGACTTACAGTGAGTTCCCAACGAAATTCATCTGGAACCAAAGAGATCGGATCTGGACATCGCGAAAAAGAGGCCTTGCATTTGGTAGATTACAACATATTAATCCAACTGCAGGAGAGCTATACTACTTAAGAATGTTGTTAAATAAAATTCGTGGTCCAACTTCATTCGAAGATATCCGCACTATCAATGGTCATTTACAAACAACGTTTAAAGATGCATGTAGATTGTTAGGTCTTTTAGACGATGACGAAGAATATATCAATACAATAAAAGAGGCAAGCAATTGGGCAAGTCCGGCATATTTACGAATGCTTTTTGTGATGTTACTTACAACAGAGTGTCTATCATCTCCGCAACATGTTTGGCTACTGACATGGCGCGATTTATCTGATGATATATTATACAGACGTCGTGCTTTACTGAGGCTACCAGGTCTGCGTTACTATATCCTTTTTATTATAACAACATTTCATATAACATATACTAAATCTTTATTTATATCACAGATTTAAATATGTCCGACGAAGAGATCCAAGACACAACTCTTCGCGAAATAGAACAACTATTACAGAAAAATAACAGATCTTTGAAAGAATATCCTTCAATGTCGTTTCCTACCGAAGCTTACAATCAGTCGCTATTAAATAGATTGATACACGAAGAATTGGCCTATGATCGCACTACTTTAGAAATGGAATCTACAAATTTAATATCACAGTTAACACCTGAACAACGCTTCGTCTTTGACGAAATTACAAAAGCTGTTAATCAGAATAGAGGACAATCATTTTTTTATATGGACACGGTGGGACTGGAAAAACTTTCTTGTGGAAAACATTATCTACAACGATACGAGCTACAGGTAACATTGTTTTGAACGTAGCCTCGAGTGGTATTGCTTCGCTTTTGTTACAAGGAGGTCGTACAGCTCACTCACGGTTTGCAATACCAATTGACGTAAACGAAGACTCAATTTGTAATATTAGATTGAACACTAATCTTTCAGAGCTCATTAAACAAACAAAACTTATTATATGGGATGAAGCTCCAATGGTTCATAAATTTTGTTTTGAAGCTTTGGACAAAAGTATACGCGATATCATGAGCAGTGTAAACGCTTTTCTAAAAAACAAACCTTTCGGTGGTAAAACAATTGTACTCGGAGGTGATTTCCGTCAAATTTTGCCGGTAATTGCAAAAGGAAATATACATGATACAGTTCAAGCATGTATTAGCTCATCGTATATTTGGAATTACTGTCGGATATTGAAATTAACTCAAAACATGCGTTTGCAATTGAATAACACTACTTCAAGTCTGAACGAACTGCAATCGTTTTCAAATTGGATATTACAAATAGGAGATGGAACATTGCATGAACCTAATGATGGCGAATGTCTAATAGATATACCTGAAGATCTATTGATAACTGATACATTAGATCCCATCACCAGTATCGCAAACCATGTATATTGAATCCGAATATAAGAAATCATCGTTTTTTGAAGAATTCGCAATATTATGTCCAACAAATGAAATAGTGGATGAGATAAATGAAAATCTCCTACAAAAGATTCCCGGCACATGTAAGGAATATTTCAGCTCAGATTCATTATGCAACAATAATTGTCAAAATGCCGAAATGTACGAATTATACAATACCGAATTCTTAAACTGTTTAAAATAACCAGGAATTCCCAACCACTGTTTAACTTTAAAAGAAGGTGCTCCAATTATGCTCCTGTGAAACATTGACCAAACACTTGGATTATGTAATGGAACACGACTCCGGGTGACCCAACTCGGCAGAAATGTTATCGAGGGTAAAATAATAACTGGAACACATGCAGGTGACAAAGTATTTATACCTCGACTGCCTTTGATTCCAACAAATACAAATTTGCCTTTTAACTTTAAAAGAAAACAATTTCCCGTTATGTTGTGCTTTGCAATGACAATTAACAAAAGCCAGGGACAGAGCATCAGTCGAGTTGGTGTTTATTTACCCAAACCAGTATTCAGTCATGGACAATTATATGTAGCAGTTTCGAGAGCCAAAACTAGAGAAGGACTAAAACTACTTATTTTGGATGATACCGGCAAATGTACAAAGAAAACAACAAATGTTGTATACAAAGAACTATTTTGTAATATGTAAACAAAAATCTTTGTAGTAAACACAATAACACGTTCTCCCCATGCGTATTTTTTTCACTGTTCTTTTATTCGGTACGTTATAAAAACATATATGATTCGAAATTATTCCCGCGCGTAGCGCGGGCAAAATGCTAGTATATATATATACACTCATATACGTATACTAATTGGTGACGTGCGTAGACAACAAACAAAAGTAATTAATTTTTCATTATGTTGGATATAACATCGAGGAACAAACATTTTATATTACAAATTCTTGTATATTTTTTCAGATAACAACATTATTTGTAATGTTGTAAAGATTTTGATTTTCGTCCAGATTTAATATCTTCAGGCCTATCTGTTTGTAACTCAATAAACCGCAACGTATAACAAACCGTGAGACAAAACATGTCTAGGAAAATAAACACCAATTGTTCGGAGATTCCGACCTTGGCTTTTGTTTATAATCATTGTGAAACATATCATAAAGTGAATTGTCTACGTTTGAATGAAAATTGCAAAGTTGTGTTGCTGGAATAAGTGTATCATTGGTATAAAAATCTTGTCACCGATAGTCGTGCCACTCATAATACGTCCTTAAAAAATATTAGTTCTTAATTGTGAAATTTTCAATAGTGTATCGTCACATAGAGCTAGTGGTTGATCAATATTTCTAATAAGCATAACTAGAATTATGACTTTTAATTGTAGAACATGATTGGAAATGCTTGAGCATTTAACACTGTTCGAAATTCTGTGTTGTATAATTTGTTATGGTTTTCCGTTATGGTTTGAAAAGTACACAATGTATCACAACTGTAGTTTATGGCAGGTGTTCGTTGCAGCAAAATATTATTGATATCCTCGACATTTTCATTTGTAGGATATAGAGTGGCACGTTGTTTGAAGAAATCAAAGTTGGTATATTGGTTTGTTAAATCGCCATACACATGGTTAGCAATCGCATCGATCGGACTACTCCACATTTTTACTAATAGGTCTGATGGGATTTGCACAGTTCAATCATGATCGTGGAAATCACCCAATATATCATAGCTGATTTGCAAAATCCAATCAGTGAATTGTTTGACAAAGCTATCGTCTGCTAAATTAATGAGTTAGTCATATTTTTTTGTGTCAGTTTCATTATTTTGCAATGATTCCATAGGTAAGATGACTTTATAAAGGATCTCTATATCATGTCTAGTTCCGTTGGTAATGACTGGAAGTATTTGATTGCAATCACCACAGACGGCACAAAATCATGTTCCTAAGCCGTTCGTAAATAGGAACGAACTCAGGACGGGCGTCCGTAATTTCCAGATGAAAATTCGAGCCGTCTAAAAGCCGTCCTCATTTACGGACGACTTGCAGACAGTGTCCGAAGGCCATCCCTAATTACGGACGACACTAAAAATTCTGTCCGTATTTGGGGATGACACTAAAACTTTCATCCGCAAATACAGACAACTCTGATACATTCGTCCGTAAAAACGAAGTCATCTATAATCCGTACCACCTATGCATCCCGAGCCTTATCCCTCCACAATCCATCTGCAATCTGAATGACCCTTATCCGTCAACAATCCGTATCTAAATTTGATTGTAAAAATTGTATTTTGTGCTATCGATCAAATATCCGAACCCGCTCGTCTCTTGACGCCTAACCCTTCCCCATTGCTACCACGATCCTTTGCGACCCAATTCGCGACTCGACGCCTTCCGTCCGTCTGTCTCTACCGTTAACTCCTCACATTGTTTGTTTTCAAAAATTTATAAATAGGATACTCCTTTTTCATTCACATATAAAGTTATAAATTATACGGTATCATAATAATTGGCCATAACGAATAATTTCTCCCAGACATCGCAAATGGATTAAAACCATCAATGCAAAGGCCTAAATAAATATTTCGACTCTCAGCTGCAAAATCAGGACATACCTTGTTACGGTGTTTCCATGTTTAACCATGTGAGGGATGGCACATTTCTCCTTCATGGGTTGAATGTTCAGATTTCATCTCATGTTGCTCGCGATCTTCTACAAGTTGATACAATCTTTTGATTTTGTCTATAATTGGTAAATAACACATACGACGATACAGAACAGATTTCCGTTCTTTTTCAAATTAAATCGATCTTTTCCACAAAATCGACAATTACTCAAATCCGATGTCTCTTTCAAAAAAATAATGCAAATGTCTTGCAAACATCAGTCTTCAGAAAATACACAAAAATCGGTGTATCTTGCCTAATCGAGTCAGTCTTTTTGTTTGGCATCCAATTGGTGCGAGAGATCTTGTTAAGCAGTGCATACTCCCACTGGAGTTTAGAATTTGGAATCTGACCAGGCCATGTAACCAGAGCACCGTTCGTGAGCTCCTTAGTGAGTATATCTAGATCCAAATATACTTGGAGTTCCTTAGTACGTGTCACGTCCACATGTGGGATTCCAAAGAAGTCATTTATGACTTCAACACTAAATTTGAAAACCTTCCCATGAACATATGTGGTACCAAAAAGCACTGACCCGGAATCTTCAATTTCAGATCCAAATTCGCATAAAACTCATAAATCAGTTCCTTACACACCGGAATCAAAGTCGTGACTGTGTGTGTAAGCTTTCTGTCCACTAATAACTGCCAGATGTTTAGATGTTTAAACTGATTTACACTCAGACCTCGTTCAGAAAATATTTCTCGTTCCTTAAGAGTCTTTAATTGAGAAACATACGAATCCTTATATAATTTTTTCGAGTAAGCTTTGGACGGAGAAAATGGTGTACCTCTCTGTGACAACTCAGGAGCGTGTCTGTCAGTTGTAGGAACCGGTTGTCGAACATTTATTGATGGTGTCTGGACAGTGTGTTGAACATCGCTAGGTGGGGTCGAGGTATGTTGAACAGGACTGGGTGGGGTCGAGGTATGCTGAACATTGCTTGGTGGGATCGAGGTAGATGAGACCCTTGGACGACGATCCGGAATGGTTTGAATATGAACTAACGATGTTGCATTTGGACATCGATTCTCACTTTTGTTAGGAGCAAAATATTTTGTGGCCATAATTTTATACCTTTTGCCATTAACGCGAGAAGGATTCCTTGTAAACATAAGATCCCCCATGCATACATCCTGGTTGTCGAACAACAGAATATCATTTTCATCCAAAACCAGAAATTTGTTGTTGCGAGTTTCCATCTTTGCTAGTGGGAGTATCTGCAGGCGAAAAATTGCTTCTCGTTCTCTCGAAAATGAGGGTTAGGGTTTCAAATTTTTAAACAACAAATAAGAAACATCGGTTGATAAAAGTTTAAGTGCAGTTGCGTGAGTGGCGAAAATTAGGGAATTTTCAAAATCATGGAATTAACTGCACTAGTCACGTTAGCCCACAAAGTATCCAATCACAGTAAAAATTTTCTGAAAAAACTGCCTAGCTTCTCTGAGAAACACTCAAGTACTGAAATCGCTCGTCAAATCAATGAATAAAAATGAGCTGTAAAACATGATAAAAAAATAAAAACAAATCAGACCGTTAAGAATTAGTCAAGAACTGCAAACGACTGATTGTTTAAGTACACTTACTTATTTTTGTTCTCCAATTTAAACAAGCTGCAACACTGTATTATTTTTATTACTTTTTTATTTAATTTTTTTGTTTTTAATTAATTATCCACAGCCTCTAGGACGTTGTGTAGATATCCTTTTGTTCATATAATAAGATCCTTGATTACCCTTTTTAGGTATACTCTTATGTAAGCATAGAGGAGTATGTAAGCTCAATTTTGCTTTGTATTATAGGACGTTATACCTGAAACTGAAAATCTCCCAACTTAGACCCGACCATATACTCATAACAAACTTTTCTTATATCTGCATAGAAATAAGTGTAAAAGTTGTTAGAGGAGTAAGTAAAAAAATTAAGTGCACTTGGGTCACCAGACAGAAAACTTATAACTGGCAAAACCACAACAGTATCATGTACGCTAAGCAATAGGCAATCAAGTGTACTTAAACCATGCAGACTTATGAGTAATTTCCCTCTTCTTCGTAAGATCATCAACGAATCTGAAAAGATTTATCAATGTAATACTCATAAAAAATCAAAGCTCACAAACACCAAATGATTTTCTCAGAGAAACAAACCGATTTAAATCCAAAGGTTTTGTGAAGATATCCGCTAGTTGACGTTCCGTAGGCACATATTCCACTTTCATTTGTTTTTGTTCAACCTTTTCCCTCAAAAAATGATGTCTTATTTCAATGTGCTTTGTTCTGGAATGTTGAACAGGATTTTTCGATATATCTATAGCACTTGTATTTATTACACCACGCAACAAAAGTTTTAGATCTCATACCGTAGTCCATAAGCATTTGGTTCATCCATAAAAGTTGAGTACAACAACTTCCCAAGGCAATGTATTCAGCCTCAGCAGTAGATAGCGACGTTGAATTTTGCTTTTTACTATGCCAGGATACTAAATTATTTCCAAGAAAGAAACATCCACCAGACGTGCTTTTACTATGTCATCCGCATTTCCTCCCCAATCAGCGTCACTGAAACCAGCAAGTTTACAATTAGTATCTTTTGAATATAGAATGTCATACTCTGCTGTACCTTTGACATATTTTATTATTCGTTTCACAGCCAGCAAATGGGATTTTTTCGGTTTTGTTTGATATCTGGCGCAAATCCCTTCACTTAAACACAGATCAGGTCTACTTGCGGTGAGATAAAGTAAACTTCCAATCATGCTCCTATAAAGTTTAACTTCAACATCTTCGCCGTCTGTGTCTTTTTTCAGCTTAGTTGTTGTTGACATAGGAGTACTGGCTGACTTGCTATGATCTAATTCAAATCTTTTCACCAGATTTTTTGCATATTTACTCTGAGATATGAATAATCCATCGTCAAACAAATCTTTTCAGATTTTTTGCATATTTACTCTGAGATATGAATAATCCATCGTCAAACTGTTTCACCTGTAAACCGAGAAAATAACTAAGTTCTTTAAACATACTCATTTCGAACTCCCGCTTCATTTTCTAAACAATCCAGTTTACTTTGTCCTGCGATTTAGAATCAAAACAATGTCATCAACATAAATCTGCACAACTAAGAGAATCCCATCAGAATCATGAATAAATAAGGTTTTGTCAACTCCCCCTCTCTTGTAGTCGTTCTGAATTAAGAAGATTGTAAGTCTTTCATACCAAGCACGCGGGGCTTGCTTCAAGCCGTATAAGACTTTCTTCAGTTTATAGACATGCTCTGGATAATGCGGATCCTCGAAACCTTTCGGTTGTTCCACATAAACTTCCTCTTGAAGTATCCCATTTAGAAATGCGCTTTTTACAGCCATCTGAAAAAGCTTGAAACCAAAGAAACAAGCAACACCAAGCAGTAGACGAATTGATTCTAATCAAGCGACATGAGCAAAAGTTTCATCAAAGTCAACTCATTCTACTTGCGTATAACCCTGTGCTTCTAATTTTGCCTTATTTCTGACAATTTTACCTTGTTCATTAGTTTTGTTCTTAAAGATCCATTTTGTGCCAATCACATTTAAGTCCATTGGTCGATGAACCAAAATCCAGATGTCATTTCTAACAAATTGTTCTAACTCCTCATGCATGGCCATAATCCATGATTCATCATCTAAAGCATCACGAACACAATTAGGTTCTATTTGCGAAGTAAAACATACAAATTTTACCATATCATGATAGTTTACCCTGGGTTTATTACGTGTTCGTCTACCATCTTCAATGTTTCCAATAACATCTTCTATTGAGTGATTCTTGTGCACCATCGTTTGCTCCATGTTGGTTCTGTGATTTTCATTTTTAGGAAAATCTCCATATGTTTCACATTCGGCAGCTTCTTGATTAGTAGGTACACTTAAATGTTCATTCGCTAATTTTGACTATTATTGTATTGTTTCTGAAGAAAAAGGAAAAATAATACTATCAGTCAAGTGATCCTCATCAAATACCATATTCACAGATTCAATAACCTTTCTTGTGCACAAATTAAAAATTCGAAACGCAGTTGTGTTGTTTCCATATCCAAGAAAACTTCCTTCATTGCTTTTGGCATCGAGTTTACCCAAACATTCTCTATCATTCAACATAAAGCAAGTACACCCAAAAACATGAAAATAACTTAAGTTCGGACTCTTACCTTTCCACAACTCGTAGGGTGTTTTAGACATACCTAGTCAGATGTAAACACGATTAATAATGTAGCATGATGTATTTATGGCTTCAGCCCAAAACGTGATAGAGATTGATTTCTCGTGCAACATAGCCCGTGCCATTTCTTGCAGTGTTCTATTCTTTCTTTCAACAACTCCATTCTGTTGTGGTGTCTTGGGTGCTGAAAAATCATGAATGATGCCATGCTTTTGACAAAATTTTGAAATATATCATTCTCAAACTCTTTTCCATGATCACTCCTGATTCTTTCAATACATCCTTTAGTGTTTCAGTTATAGAAACAAGAAATGAAATAATTCGAAGGTGTCAGATTTTTCTCTAAAAAATTTCACTCAAGTGTACCTAGAAAAATCATCAACAATAACAAAAATATATCTCTTCCCTCCAAAAATTTATGTTCTCATCGGACCCATCAAGTCCATATGTACCAGCTCCAGAATTTTGTCGGTCTTCACTTCTGGCATCCTTTTGTGATGAACTTTACCTGTTTACCTAATTTACATGGTTTACAGATTTCTATTTTATCTAGTTTCAGTTTAGGAATACCTCTGACTGCAGTAGAACCTAATAGTTTCACCAGAGACCTGTAGTTGACATGTCCTAAGCGTTGATGCCACAGAAACAGTACATCATCCGTTGCTTTCAAACAAACTTTCTCTTCACTCCGAACATAGCAATTATTCGAAGATCGTGAACCTGTAAGTTTACACACATTGTCAGAATTCATTACTTGACATTCTTTGTTATTGAACTTAACCCGATGATTACTGTCACATAATTGACTAATGCTAATTAGATTAGCCGTTAAGTCCGCAACAAATTGCATATTTGCTAAAGCAGGTTGTCCAGGTGAGTTTATGTCGCCTTTTCCAAGAATTTTTCCTTTATTTCCATACCCGAAAACTACACTTTCTGCATTCTTGATTTCAACAAAATTTGAGAGTACCTATCATATGTCTAGAGCAACCACTATCAAAGTATTAGATATTAGATTTTTCCTTCTGTGCAGAGATATATGCAACATTGCAGTATAGATTACTTTTCTTTATCTAGACTTGTTTAAATTTTGGTGACTTACCTGTGTCATACCTGAATCTTTTGTAGCAGGTGGGTTGTTTGTAACCTCTGATTCCACAGAAGAAACAAATGACTAGATTTCTTTTTTTTTGTTTCCACCTCGATACATTCTTCCATAATTATGTCCATTATATTGTGCATGATCTGTCCTTCTCTTGTTGTAGTTATGGTATGACATCTGAATTTGTGTTATGGATTCGTGCTCAAGAAAATGTTCATTTCCATTTCTTCTCGTCCTGAATTTTTGTACATTCTCACCTTTATCGAGAATGTTGTGTGGTAGCTGTTTTTCTTTCCGTTTCAGATTTTCTTGCAAATCACCTCCAGAAACTAATTTGTTTTCCGAATTATCTGAATTACCCAAGTAACCAATTCCATGGTTATCACCTTTTCTTTTTCCAATAGAGAGCAAGTGATCCAGTTTATCAGTACCATTTGACAATATCTTCAATTGTTTATTAGTCTCTTCTAGCTGTCTTCTGGAAAAGTGTGCTTCTTCTTTCTTAATGGCTACTTCTCGCTTCATATCTTGAATCTGAGTTTCCAGTTTCTCATTGGTCTTGACCAATTGAACATTTAATTTGCTCATCTTAAGCCACTCATTGTAAATAGTTTCTACATCAACTTCGTCTTCTTCTTCTTCAAGTTGATCTTTTTCACTTCCTTTGTCAGTCTCATCAATGATGCCGATGAATGCTACAAAGCTCGACTGTTCTTCTTTAGTCTCGTCTCCAGATTCAGAATTACATTCACTAAAAGTAATTAGTGACTTACCCTTCACATAACTACTGTTTGCACACTCATTTTTAGTGTGTCCAAAACCTTTGCATTTGAAGCATTATGTCTCTCTTAATTTTTTCAGCATACTTTCTCTTTTAGTAATGCTAGGACAATCCGATTTGAAGTGACTGAACCCTTTACATTCATGGCATTGAGCTCCGGATTTATTATCCTTTTTGTATCCAACCTCTTCAGCTAATAGCCTTTTCCCTCCTGATCGTTTTTTCATAAATTTTCCAAACTTCCTGGTCAGTAGGACAATATTTTCTTCAAGATTGTCTAGCCTGGAGCTTTCTGATGTAGCCTGTAGTACCACTCCTTTGCTTCCCTCTTTTGTTGTATCTCCTTGTTCAAGTTGAAGTTCAAGTTCATATGCAGCCAAAATTCCAACTATTTCTTTGAAACTTGTAGTGTCTGTATTCAAAGACATATTCATTGCAACCTTTTGAGCATGAAATTTCTTAGGTAGACATCTAAGCAATTTCTTAACCAGCTTCTTATCGTCCAGATTCTGTCCAAGTACACTTACTTCATTGGAAATTGCGTTCATTTGACTGCTGATTCTTTTACACTTTCATACTCACCCATCTCCAGTTTCTCAAATTGATATTCTAATATATCCAGACGTGTTCTTTTGACACTGGTAGTACCTTCATGAATGGTTTCTAGAGTATCCCATGCATCTTTTTCGGATTCGCATCCTTGAATTTGCTTAAACTCGTTTATGTCTACAGATGAGAAAATGGTTGTCAAGGCTTTTGCATTGAATGTTGAACTTCTTTTCTCACTGGGCGTCCATTGATCTGAGAGCTTCTCTTTTACATTTCCATTCTCATCAATAATTGTTGGTGGATTCCATCCATTTTTCACAGCATTCCAAGCATCTTCATCCATTCCTCTTACGCTTGCTCTATTTTTGACTTTCCAATATCCATAGTTAGACGCATCTAACATGACAGATTTTCCAAAGGAGTACAAATCTCTTGGTCCTTCCATTTCGTTGTCTTCTAGGATCTCAAACCAGTTCTTAGATTTACTCTAAACTTAGGTTTCCAGCTCTGATACCAATTGAAAAACTAGTAGACAGAGAACTTTGCAAATAATCAATCCTTAAAGACCAAATATATAAAACAGTACTCGTTTTATTTACTCGTCAATCTTTAAGTACACTTGTTATCTTTTACAATGCACCAAAAATCTCCACAGATAACTCCCCCTGAGTTAGACGTAAATAAATCCTCTACTGTTTCTCTCCACTCAGTACAATATTGCTCCAAGTACACTTAAAAACTTCTGAACCCTTTCTCTCTGTTTTTGCGTACTTCTCTGATATCTTCCCATATCAGTTAACCTTCTTTTTCTCGTTAGGTTTACTTATCTACCTTCGTCGATGCACAACTAACCTCCCCAGTTTTTCAGCCGCACCTCCTTGCTGATTTTCTTCAGCCTTGACTTCACCGAATCGACTCTTGACTCCATCTTCTTCTCCTTGAACTTCTCATTGACTCCTTCAATTTCTCTTCATTTGAATTTCTGCTCCTTGAATGTCTCAACAACCTGAATTTACAATTTTATCCTACGACCCTATTTTTATTGCATTTACAGTGTCCTACAGCGATTTGGTTTCCTTAGAATATTAGTGGATTATGTGTTTTTGTTTCCTCTTACCGTTGTTTTATTATTTTCTTCTTCAGATAGTCTGTTCAAATGGACAATGTATACATCTCTCTCAATCCTCAGCAGTAGTCATTTCAAGAAAATGTTGGTACATTGTTTTGTCTAGTTGCTACATACAAGAAATGGTGCTTGCCCTTCTTCATCCGTTCTCAAGTCCTGCTCAGAATCTTACTTTCTTTGCTGCTAAGATTTTTCTGCTCTAATTGATTAGTCCCTCCGCTATTTTCAATGGCCGTTTTCGGTAGGTCCCCATTGTTGGAAATGGACTAGGAAAATCTAAGAGACTGATCAGATGCAGATATTCGAAGGGTTTTATTCTTTAGATGCATTATTCAAAACTAGAATCCTTTCACTTTTTGTCTTCGATGTACGGAGATTTCACGTTCCTTTTTATTGTCAGACTAACATTTTTTTATGAGTATGTAGTTATATATCACATTGGTAAAATCACAGTTTCGCTTTGTTTAACCTCTAAATGTTATAAGTTTACCTTTTTTGATGTTAGATTCCATTTTAAATAAATTATCTTCAGAAAATTTGAAATCCATGCAATTCAATCTGACAAGGCCTCCCTAGAGGTGGCCTTTGGTCCCATTGTAGAACAGAGCAAGTCTTGGTTTGATTGTTAAATTTAGGCCACTGTTTATGTGTAATACTTTTGAGACTCAATGTTCATCAATAAAAGAGGAAACAAAATATTTCTGCAATAAAATCTAAGAGTATTATAAACAATTAATAAGAGATAAATATTGATGTATCTAAATTTAAACATTAGTTAGAATTTTTAGCAGATTCTTTTGAAAATTAGTTAGAAATTATCTTGGAAATTAGTCAAAAATTTCATTAATTAAACTACAAAATAAGTAAATTGTTTTTATATGTAAAAACTTTTTTATGGACCAATTTATTTTTAAAAAAGCAAGTAACTTTTCATTCTTCTCATACTGAAATTGATATAAAATACAGATTAATTGATGATGTAAATTCCATTTAGGTTACAAATGATCATATATGGATTTGTGATTTTGAAGAAATACTCTCACTGTATGTTATTAGTTGCATAGAACATAAGAGAACTAAAAATAGAGATTTCATAATAAAACTATTCATTAGAAAACAAAGACATTAAGATAACTCCAAAGCTGAAGCAGAAAGAAAAATCCAATGACATAATATTTGTATTTTGTTCTTCTTATTCGATCAATGTATATATATACTACGTAGGGGTGTAATATGAGTTGTCGTCTCACGAGCCAGCTCTGGTTCGGACCATATTTAAGCAAGCCGAGCTGGATATTTTCTAGCTAATTTAAAAAACGAACTGACGAGCTGAGCCCAAAACGAGTCCAAGCTTAGACGAGCTGGCTCGCGAGCTGACGAGCTGGCTTGCGAACTGAAAAAAAATCATGTACAAAATAAAATATTTTCTTTTTTTGTATATCATATATAATATTGCATTTAATAAAACATAATATATTTTTAAACATAATATACTATTATAATGTATTTTTTTCTTTTTCTAATAATTGATATAACAATATAAAGAAACAATTTAGTAAAATTACGAGCGGTCGAATTTAGTACAATGATATTTTATACTTTTTATTCGAGAATGTTATTTTTTACTTAGTACAATGATATTTTATAACATTATGTTTGAATTAATGTTTTCATATATTCGATATTTTATTTGATTCGTTTGATATATTTATCATATATGATATTACAACTAATTCAAAATAATTAAATAGTCTAGTTCGCGAGCCATCTCGTTTTTTGACGAGCTAGAGGCGAGCCGAGCTGTGCTGGAATTTTTTTCAGCTCGTTTAAAAAACGAGCCGAGCTGAGCCAACTCGTTTTTTGGCGAGCTGAGTCGAGCCAGCTCATTTTACACCCCTAATGCTACGCACTAGCCATTAATGCACGACCTATCTCTCTCTCTTTTGTCTGTCTGGATGTTCCTCCAAGGGGAAACTATAGACACCGCCACAGAACGAATCATAAGTTTTTTTTTTTCTAGCGAGAAACCGCAAAGGACGAATGGATTCTATGGCTTATATAACACAAGCCTTAAGATTAATAGCTTTGGGAGAGAGTGTTTGTAACACCCTTTGTCTGTCGTAGTATGAGCAATTTTTAAAGCCATTTTGACAAGCTCTTCAAGTTCTTCCACCAATCTCTTCATTTTTTCTTTCTAGTAGAGTATGTTAGGTTTTGTTCTTTTTATCATCATTGTTTTCTTTCTATTGGTGTTTGGAGCGTCATCGCCGCCGCTGCCGCAGACACCACCTTCGTTTCAGTGCACCATCGTTTCCTTTCCTTACACAAAAATGGAAACATAACATTCAACTGTTTTGTTTTCATTTTTATTTCCTTTTCTTTTTCCATTTTCCTTATTTTATTAAAAACGAAAAAATGGAATATAAGAGCATGTGACCTCAAAATAACGTTCTTCCAGGGTGGCGGTGGCAAATCATCAGAGCAAATCTTCATTGTTAAGAAATAAGAAGAGAAACGAAACGAATGAAGAGTAGAAGAGAAAGAGATGAAATTTCAGATAGTGAAAGGAGAAGAAGGTGTGCTTGTGGTATATACTATATATACAGAAAGAGGGGAAATTTCATTTCTTGATAAAAATTGGAAACATTCAACTGTATGTTTTTTCTTTCCTTTTTTTGTTTCCATTTTTAGTTTCCTTTTATTTTTTATTTAATTTTCAAAAGGAAAGGATGCAAGAGCACGTGACCTCAAGAGTAATAGTAATGGGCTATATTTCCTTTTTCTTTCTACCGGCGTTTGGAGCGTCGTTGCTGTCGCCGCCGCAACCGCAGGCGCAGCCACAGACAGTTGTAAACATTATGTCTAGTAATTAACGAAAATATAAGGATCTAAAAATAATTAATTAAAAATTATTTAATTGTAAATCGATCTCATAGATTAAGATATATAAATTATCTTAATCATCCGGAAGGAATATCAGAAATATTCTCATAGGGCTAAAACACTTCAAAAGTACCCTCCTAAATCTCATGAAAAAAAATTGAGAAAAGACATATGTGCCCTTATATTTTGTTAATGAAAAACACGTATGGAGGAGGGAAAGGCAAATTTGAGAGGAGGGAAAGATAAATTTGAGAGAAGAGAAACAAAGTTGAGAGCTATTTTCTTCCATTTTCGAGTGATTTCCTTCCATTTTCGAGCGATTTCTTTCCATTTTCGAGCAATTTCCTTCCATTTTCAGCGTTTTGCAGCAATTTTCGAGCGATTTCCAACGATGTTTTAGCCATTTTCAGTGATTTCCAGCGTTTTAGTGATTTCGAGCAATTTCCAGAGATTTTTTAGCGATTTCCGGTGATTTTTAGCAATTTTTGGAGATTTGTAGGCGATTTCCAGCGATTTCGACCGATTTCCTGCGATTTCCGGCGATTTCTGGCAATTTCCGGCGATTTCTAGCGATTTTCGGCGACTTTGGGTCACACTGGGTCACAGGGTCGAACTGGGTCACAGGGTCAAACTGGGTCGCAGGGTTGCAGGGTCACAGGGTCGAACTGGGTCGCTGGGTCGTAGGGTCACTGGGTCGCAGAGTCGAACTGGTCGCAGGGTCACAGGGTCGGACTGGGTCGCTGGGTTGCAGGGTCGCAGGGTCACAGGGCCGCAGAGTCGGATTGGATCGCTGGGTCGCAGGGTCGAACTAGCAGAGTCGGACGCTGGGTCGCAGGGTCGAACTAGGTCGCTGGGTCGAACTGGGTCGCGAGGTGACAGGGGTATTTTGGGAATATCAACATTTATAAGGGTATTTTTTAAGTTAAATTTTTTTTCGAGAAAGGGTATTTTTGAAGTGTTTTAGCCCTACAAGGGTATTTTTGAAGTTGCCCCTAATCATCCACTAATAATAATAACAAATAATAATCACAAAAGTTTCAAAAACATCCTCATATAGAGACACAAAAGAGAAAGATGGTTTCTATCGATTTTCGCCACGAGCGAAGGTTGAACGGTGGAACCGATTTTGGTGTGGATTACTTGTGGAGTCAATGCACTATCATCGCTACATTCTACATAATCCTCTTACTAAAGTTTAGTAATTCAAATCGTTGGTTGCTTTGTTTTTTAAAACACCAACATGAACCAAAATAAAGACGAACTAGATCTTTATTTGGATTGTATAAAAAACGCTCCCGCTTCTCAATCGTACAAACCTATAGTGGTATTAGCGCGTCTGACCATATGTATATTAGAATTTTGGTGTCTTCGAACGAAATTCGCTCGAAAAAATCATGAAAGTTGCGAAGTATGCCCGCTCAAGTCATGCAAATTCCTAGAAAGTTAAATTGAATAAAAAGTTATTATATATAAAAAAATACTAATTGGAAAACAAATTTCTAGAAAGTTAAATAAAATATCGAATATATAAACATATTTTTATAATAGTATTAAAATATTTTATTTCTTTATTTGTTAATAAAATTATATTAATTTGATATAAATAGCAAAATAATAATATTACTAAATGTAAATAATATATTATTTTTGCTTAAATAATATTTAATAAATGTATAGAATATGTATAACATGTAAAAATAGGAAAATATATGCTTTTGTACTCAGCTCGTGAGCCAGCTCGCCAGCTCGCAAGCTAGCTTGCCTAAGCTTTAGATCGTTTCTGACTCAGCTCGTCAACTCGTTTATAAAATGAGCTGGAAAATACCCAGCTCGGCTCGCTAAAATATGATCCGAGCTAGAGCTGGCTCGCGAGCCAGCAGCTCATTTTACACCCCTAGTCGTTCCATAGACACATATTCGATTGGTAATTATTTTTTTTCCTCAAAAATCTCTTTAAGGAAATAATGTTTAATCTCAATGTGTTTAGTTCTAGAATATTGTACATAATTTTTCGAAATATTTATGGCACTTGTATTATCACAACGAGCAATGAAAGGTTGAGATTTCATACCATAGTAGGGCCACATTTGATTATCCAAATGAGTTGTGTGTACAACTTCCTAGTGCAATATATTTTGCTTCTACCATGGATAAGGATGTAGAATTTTGTTTCTTACCGTGCCATGAGATAAGATTATTTCCAAGGACTAAACATCCTCCAGAAGTGCTTTTCCCATCATCGGCATTTCCATCCCAATATGCATCACAATAACCAACTAACCCATGATTAGTATCTTTATTGTAGTAAATACCAAACTCAATAGTTCACTTCTTATATTTGATTATTCGTTTTACAATTTGAAGGTGGTATCATTTTGGTTTGGCTTGATATCGTGCACAAATTTCTACACTTGCTGCTAAATCGAGTATACTTGCGGTTAAACAAAGTAGACTTCCTATCATGTTTTGGTACATCTTCTATTCTACATCCTCTCCTTCGAAGTCTTTTCTCAATTTTGTAGTAGTAGACATAGGCGTGTGGCAGTTTTGCTATTATCCATTTCAAACTTTTTCACTAAATCATGAGCATACTTGCTTTGCGATATGAAAGTTTCGTCATCCAATTGTTTCACCTGAAAACCAAGAAAGAACTTTAGTAATTCGAACATACTCATCTCAAATTCATTTGTCATTATTTGCATAAACCGATTAACTTTCTTTTGAGGTGTTGAACTGAAGACAATGTCATCAACATAAATTTGGACAAAGAGTAAGTGATTATCAGATTTAAGAATAAATAAAGTTCGATCAACTCCCCCTCGCGTGTATCCTTTGTTGATGAGAAACGTGGCTACCCTATCATACCACGCCCTTGGCGCTTGTTACAATCCATATAACGCCTTATTAAGTCAATAGACATGATTTGGATGTTTGTGATTCTCAAAACCATAATTTGTTCAACGTATTCTTAATCTTAAATGATTCCATATAGAAATGCGCTCTTCACATCCATTGTATATAACCTGAAACTAAGAACACAAAAAATTCTAAGTAGAAACCGTATAGATTCTAGCCTTGCTACTAGTGCGAAGGTTTCATGAAATCCCTTCAACATGTACTAATCCCTTGGGCTTCCACACAAAATTCTGACTACCCTCAGCATCTCCAATTTCTTGAAAGACCTTTTTTCGAGTTTTTCTTGAATAATCTCTTCTGCAAAAACATCTTTATCTTCACCTCTCCCTCGGCCTTTCCCTCACCCTCTCCTTTTTCCTCTCCTCTTCCTATCGCTGCCCTTGTTGTTGATCCACCCCGTGGTTTTGTTCTCCAAGTGTTTCTGGTCTTTTCGTCGGTGGCTCAGACAATGGAGGTTCAACATATGGCTCATGTCTTGCCTTCGATGATTTTTCCTTTCGTTTAATTATAAATAGACCATCAGACTCCTCTGACGAAGCTCCGAAATCTGCATAAAATCACTTCATTCATTAGACTCATCCTTTGTGACATTAATGACCTTTGTGACCGTTGTGACCTTGCGACCATACGATCCTTATGACCCATGTGACCCATACGACCCTTATGACCCATGTGACCCATGAGACCCATGTGATCATTATTACTATGTGACCTTTGTGACCTCTATGATCCTTATGATCTTTGTGACCATTGTGACCATTGTGACTCAACATTACTTACTTGGTGGAACTTCGAGAGGAACATCTGCATTATCCTATTCAACTGGAACTTTTGGAGTTTTCTCTGCACCAACATCAATGACAACCTCTTTGTCAGGAACCATTGGATTATCCTCTGCGGGTACCTCATCAAAAACACCAACGCTAGCATCATTAGCAACCACGAGAGAAACCTCTTAAAAAATGTATTCAAGTATAGGAATTCTAGATTGAAGTCCACTTGAAGGACTAATGGCAGATATAATCTTTTCAATTAATGTTGAAATATTTGGCACCTCCCTTTTCAAGCCATCTCAAGAGTTATTTTCATTCTCTAACTCTTCATGGTCTTCTCTTGACACTGGATATGGATGGTGTCACAATTCAAATTCACAATAATGTTCTCTCAGAGTGTCGTAAGTATCTAGATAGCCTTTGATTTTGTTACATTTCGGCCTTTAGTCTTTTTTGTATTATCAATACCTTTGGGATTTGCCGCCTTTGATTTTGGATTAGGCAAATCAAAACCCGACGTCCCTTAGAAGGTCTCTTATGGTGTTGATGATTCTTTGCTCCAAACATTTTTTTTATTTCCTTCATTATTTTTTTCTCTAGTGTTAGAGGGGCTGTTGTTTCTTCTCCTTCAGTTTTAGCCTTTTCTTCAATTTCAGCTTCAACATCACCTTCTTCTTCAGCCTCTACAAATCCTACATCTTTATCAACTTCATATATGGGTGGAACATCTACAACCTCTTTTGATTTTCACCTTTGCTCTTCTTCCCTTTACTCCCATTCTCATACCTAAACATCTGGATCGTTGCATCCCTCGTAATACTGCAGATCATAAGCATGAAGAATAGTTCGAATATCCTACAAAATAATAAATTACTATTGTGACCCTTGTAACCTTTGTGTAATTGTTACTTTATAATCTATGATCACTTAATCACACCTCCATAATTCGGATTCAAATTGGATTTAACCCGCTTCTTGCACATCTTTGGACATGATGGATCAGCATCCATAATATCAACGTACCATCCGTTTTCACTCAAACTATGGATGATTTCGAATGGAAGTAACTAAAACATTAAAATAAAATGATAAAACACAAAAAATACGAAAACATTCAGTTATTCTAATAATATACACAACTTACCATGAGTAAGATTTTGAAACCGCCACAATGTCATTTTGGTTTCGATGATTCCCTACTAACGTGCTTTTACAAGCATCATAGAGTAAAATGGTTAGAATTTGATTTTATTATTGAATCAAATTTAATTATTAGAATTTTGTATTGAATATGTATAGATTTGTCAAGGGTATAATCAATACAATTTAAATAATTTTAAATATTGATAAATCTAATTTATACATTAGTTTATAATATACCATTTTATAAATACCTTTGAAACGCTATTTTGACTTCAAGCCTGCCCTTCCCTAAAAAAAATCAACTTCAAATCTACCTTAAAAATATTGATAACCCCATATTACCCTTGTCCTTTAATTAGTCGACAATTTTTCTCTCTCCTCCAAAGCGCCTTGATTTCTCTCTCTCCTGTGGCATGAAAATTACTGTTCTCCCACACCACATCAGATTCGGTGCGAGTAGCTTAAAATCGGCATCAAAATCATCGCAGGTAGCTGGAAATTGGCATCAGAATTACCGAGAATAGGTTGAAATCGTTTGTTGTCAACAAAGACGCTTGCAATTAAGCACGTTCCGCAGAAAAACTAGGAATCTATAGTTAGTTTTTCGTGTTTCTCTTATATTTTTCGTGTTTATTTTGTGAATTGGATAATTGAATGAGTAGTGAGTAATATGTATGATTTGATTTTCCTTTTTTCAAAATTAGTCTTATATTGATGTAGTCTAAACGAGTCATATTTATTGAAATCTAAAATTTCGCAATGAGTGACAATCTCTTCGAGTCGCACGGTCGCACTGGGTCACAGAGACATATTGAAACAAATGGTTGCAGTGGATAACAGAGTCTCATCGAGTCGTACGGTCGCACTGGATCACAGAGTCTCATCGAGTCACACGGTCGCACTGGGTCACAAAGTCTCATCGAGTCGCACGATCGCGCTAGGTCAAAAAGTCTCATTGAGGGGTCAAAGAGATCAAAGGTCAAAGGGTCGCATGGGTCCAAGGGTCGCATGTATTCAAGGGTCGCAGAGGTACAAAGGTCACAAAGGGGTCAAAGGGTCGCATGGGTACAAGGGCACAGGGGTATAAGAGTCGTAGAGGTACAAGGGTCGCAAAGGGGTACAAGGGTTACAGAGGTACAAGGGTCGCAAAGGGGTACAAGGGTCGCAGAGGTACAAGGGTCGCAAAGGGAACAAAGGGTCACAGAGGTATAAGGGTCGCAAAGGTGTCCAAGGGTCGCAAGGGTACAAGGGTCGTAGAGGTACAAGGGTTGTAGGGGTACAAGGGTCGCAGGGGTACAAAGGTCACAAAGTCTCCTCGAGTCGCACTGTCGCACTAGGCCAAAGGGTCTCATCGATTCGCACAGTCGCACTAGGTCACACAGTCTCATTGAGTCTCACGGTCGTACTGGGTCATTATGAATTTGAAATACATTGTCGCAATGGGTCACAGAACCCTCTTTTATGTTTTTATTATAGATGTAATGGATTCGGGGGATGAGAAAATCATACTGATTTATTTTTGTATGATGGTAAATGGGAAAAAGACCTAAATGCAGAATCTATGGGTTGGTAGAGTTCAGGAAAACCAAATAGTATTTTTCTATTGTCCTCTGGTTAGTGTGACATACCAACAACTTATTGATGAGTTATGCACAGAGATTATGGTGGGAAAAAATACAACGAAATTGAAGTTAAGCTATTTGCCCTGTATATGTGAAAATAGGAAGCCGACATATATAATGAATGTCAAGCATCTTATTTGTTATATGTTGATCGCATAAGAGGAATTCGACCACTGTTGTATGTGGAGATAGAATCGGCAAGTGTGAATTGTGAAATTGCAATTGAGAGGGAAGTTGAACCTCTAATTCCTGCTTTTGGAAGCATTGCCAGAGAAGGTGAGGATGGAGGTGTTGTAAATTATAATGAATGTGTTATTTTAGGTCCAAATAACAAAAGTAGAGTTGGGAGTAATCTGACGAAAACAATAAAGGATTCGGATAATTCTGATAGTGAACATACCAACGGGTTAAGAGAAGAAGGTGGGTGTGCCATGAATGTAGTAGTTGATGAAGTTGTTTGTGGCAGTAATAAAGTTGATTCTGATGTGCCAACAGAGCATAAGGATGGTGATGGTGAGAACAACTTGGAAATGGTAGTACACGAGAAGGTAGACAGTGAAAATAATATCTTCGAGCTCAAAGATGGCAACTTAAAATTAGGCAAGAGTTTGATAGCAAGAAGGATATACATGCATTTGTAACGAATGGTTCAATTGAAGCTTTTTTTAGATATAAAACATTGAGATCTGATTCGAAATTGTGGGAAGTACTATGCAAGTTTGTCGGAAGTGGTTGTAAATGAAAATTACATGTGGTAGCAATCCTGAATTCAAAACGGTTTAGTGCGAGAACATACTATCCTATTCATAACTGTTCACTTGTATCTAAATCGAAAAAGCTACAAAGGGTACAGCGCAATTGGTTAAGGATTATTTGAATGAGGAATATACCGGGAAATATGAATCACCTCTAGCAAAAGAATTGATAGCTCGTGTAAAAGAAAAATACGGTGCCAATGTATCATATTTGATGGAGTTAAGAGGCAAATCCAGTGCTCAAAAGGAGATTTGTGGCGATGTATTTGAACATTATAGGAGGCTTCTAGGGTGGTTGTACATGCTTACATAAAGAAATCTCGAATCTGTCGTAAATCTTCAGCTCCACAATCATGAGGAAAGGTTCAAATACCTTTTTATGGTTGTCGAAGCGGCTATAAGAGGATGGAAATATATGCATAAAGTGGTTGTTGTGGATGCAACATTTCTAACAGGAGTGTACAAGGAAGCATTGATTGTGGCGATCGCGCAAGATGGTGAACATCACCAATATCCTATTGCATGGGGAATAATTGACAGAAAGAAGGACGAATCATGGACGTGGTTTATGTTAAGGTTGTAAGAGGTGATACCGGATGGACGTGATGTCATTGTGATATCTAATCGCCATAAAAGCTTAATCAAAGCAGTCAAACAAATGTATAAACAAGCTGATCATGGTTTTTGTGTGCGTCATATATCGCAAACTATAAAGAGCTACGTCAATAAAAGGCATGGTAGAAAGACTTCAAAGGGTGATACTATGGCGGAAATGTTCTTTAAATGTACAGCAAAATACACAGTGAACGAATTTGGAGTGCTATTAAATGATTTGAAGGTCAGGTACAAATATGACTTTTCTGATTGTTGTGACCTTTGTGACCATTTTGACCCTTGTGACTTGTTTTACCTTTGCGACCTTTGTACCTCTGCGACCCTTGTACCCCTGTAACCCTTGTACCTCTGCAACCCTTTGACCCCTTTGCAACCCTTGTACCCCTATGACCCTTGTACCTCTGCAAGTTTTGTACCTCTATGCCCCTTGTACCCCTGCAACCCTTGTACCCATGTAACCCTTTGACCCCTTTGCGATCCTTGTACCCCTGTGACCCTTGTAGCTTTGGGACCGCTAAACCTCTGCGACCCTTGTACCCCGGGGACCCTTGTACCTCTGTGACCCTTGTACCTCTGCGACCATTATGACTGTTTTGACCTTTGTGACCTTTGCGTAGGTATCCTAATGTTGAAAAGTATTTGGAGAAAGAGGAATTTGATCCCATTACGTGGGCAAGATGCAAATTTAAGGGAGAAAGGTACAACTTATTAACCACTAATGGGGCCGAGTCGATAAATTCAACATTGAAGAAGTAAAAAAAGTTTATATCCTAGGGCTTTTACATATTTGTTTGGGAAACACAGTGGAATGGTTCAATAGGTATAGGTTGGAAGCAGCTACCGGTGATGATTCACAAAAGTGAACAACCTTATATTGAGAAAACGTTACATGAACGGTTTGGACAGACGTCCAAGTATGAGGTTATTCAATTGAACAGCTTGAGTGATGAGTATGAGGTGAGAAATGATATCGGTAGAGGATTTGTAGTGAGTCTTCAAAAAAGAACGCGCGAATGCAAAATGTTTGATGTGGATAAGTATCCATGCAATCACACAATTGCGGCTCCACATAAGGTTGGTAAAGGTCACAAGATACCAGAACTATGTTCAACATACTACTTTCGGGTGACATGGCATTTGGCTTAATAAGAAACCATGTATCTGGTTCCTGATTGCAGTGATTGGAACTTTCTTCGTCAATATTCGAAAGTTACGGTTCTACCTCCTATTTCGGTTGAGAAAAGGCAAAGTGGGAAGTCTAAAGAGAATCGTTCTCCGAAACCCGGTGAGGCTCGGAGAAATACCTCATCTTCGTCGAGAAAACCCTCATCTTTGTCGAGACAAAGGGGTTCAAATGCAAGCATCACTGACAGTGTTTGGAATGTGACAACCGAGTCAATGCCAACTTCAAAAAAAGGAAAGTGTTGTTAATGTGTAATATTATTGTAATATTATATTATTTGTATTATTTGGACTAAACCTTTGTGACTTTCATCATTATAATTCGATAAATTCTTCATTATAATTCGACCCTTGCGAACATTGCAACCCTTGCGACCCGTACGCCCCTTGTAGCCATTGCGACCCATGGGACCCATGTGAACCTTGTGACCCTTGCGACTATTCGTTTCGATGTCAGACTTCTGGCTTTTCTAATGACAGCTATGCTTTTTTACGAATACCATACACTCAAGACCTTTGCAACACGTCCTTTTGATGTCAGACTTCTGTCTTTTCGACACTCTCTGCCCATTAATCTATGTTACCCTTATATTAAAAGGTTCATCAAATTCTATAAGTCTCACCATCAAACCCATTTGAGATGAGATTGAATCGGGAGAATCCCATCTCTCTCCTCCTTTCATCTAAGTATCTAACTCAAAATCTCGGAAAAATCTTTGTTACTTTTGTGACCTTACTGACCTTCGTCACGAAGTTCACATGGTGGATGCATTACATCATGATGTCTATGTGTTATTCAAGGTCTTGGCAATCGTCAAACTTCGTCTCAATGCAGATACACACAAGTCATTACAACATGGATGGAGGACATTATGTTGTATTTGCACAACATAGGGTCTTAGTAATCGGCAGACTTAGATATTGTTCTGTACCTATAGTACTTAAGGTCACGGTTGGAGTGAAGTTGGAGTCCATAAAATCGCCGACCCTCAATTGGGATAAATTACAATCAAGTTTAAACGTGAATCCATCCAACTCGTGCGACCCAATATGACCATTATGCCACCCTCAATTGGATCAAGTTTAAACGGGAATCCATCTGACTCATGCGACCCAATATAGGCCTTGTGCAACCCTTAATTGGATTAATTAAAATCAAGTTTAAACCGGAACCCATCCAACCCAATGCGAGGACATATGACCCTTGTGCGACTCATGCGACCTATGTGACTCATGTGACCCATGCGACCCATGCGACTCATGCGACCCATGTAACTATTGTGACTCATCATTTCGATGTTAGACTACTGTCTTCCAACCCATGTGACTTGTTGTTTCACTATCAGATTCCTGTCTTCCAACCCATGTGACTCTTCCGACCCATGTCTATAAGATAACATCTATGTCTCTTCTCTTAGTCTGCATATATAACACCAAATTCGATGAAAAATTGTTTTAACCTTTGTGACCTTCGTGATGAAGGTGATTGGTAATCGGCCAACTCGTTCTCTATGCAGTCAATGGCGAGTTACGGGGGTGACCTAGGTGACAGTGTTGGGTCACTCTTGAAATATGATTGGAAGACAAAGTACATGACAGGAGATAACTCTACACTGCAATACCAAACAAGAAAAAAGTAGAAGACTGGAAGACGAAGTACATGGCAGGAGATAACTATCACTTTTTAAACACATGCATTCGTTCTACACTACTTGGGACACATGGGTCATAATCCATTTTAACCATTGATTGACGTTGTAAATGTATTATTTTCATTAGTTTTTGTCATTTAATCCTTATAAATCCATAAATCCGTCGAGTTCGCATATATTGATCCATATATGCGACTAAGCGACCCATGCGTTTCTTTTTAAAATGTCATTATCAATATATTTGAGTTGCATATGTCTAATTAAGAATCAATGTAGACAATAATATCAATAATATCGATATTTGAATAAAATGTTAAATGTATTTTTTGAAATTTTCTCAAACTCATCCGATAGGTTCTTAAAACACTACATTCACTTGGGACACATATGTCATAATCCGTTTTAAACATTGAATGACGTTATAAATGTATTATTTTGATTGGTTTTTGTCATTTAATCCTTATAAATCCATAAATTTGTCGAGTTCGCATCTATTGATCCATATATGCGACCAAACGACCCATGCAAACTATGTGAGTCTCAGTTGGCATCAATTATTTTGATGTTGTAATTGTATTATTTTGATTGGTTTTTGTCCTTTTATCATTTTTAATCCATAAATTCATCGAGTTAGCATATATTGATCCATATATACGACCAAGCAACCTATGCGACCCATGCGACCCTCAATTGGCATTAATTAGTTTGATGTTATAAATGTATTTTTTTAATTGGTTTTTGTCCTTTTATCCTTTTTAATCCGTAAATTCGTCGAGGTAGCATCTATTGATCCATATATGCGACCAAGCGACCTACGCGACCCATGCGACCCTCAATTGGCCATTAATTAGTTTGATGTTGTAAATGTATTATTTTGATTGGTTTTTGTCCTTTTATCATTTTAAATCCATAAATTCATCGAGTTTGCATCTATGGATCCATATATGCGACCCATGCGACCAAGCGACCCATGTGACGCTGTAAATGTATTATTTTCACCATGCAACCCATAAATTAGTTTGGCATTATAAATGTATTATATATTTTCACCAAAATTCCCGCTGAACTTTTCACCAAATTTTGGAAAAACATAATCGTGTCGTCATGTCTTTTCGAGTTCCATCTGATGTCGATTCGATGTTAGGGTAATACCTTTTCGAATTCCAGTCATTTCCTTTTTTCGAATAATGACACACTCTCTCTAACTCTAGTCATCTTCCATCCATATTTTTCGAATAACGACACACACTCTCTCTAACTCTCATCATCTTTCACCCATTTTTCGAAAATGCCAAATTTCCCTCATTTCATCCAAATCATTCTTTCGAGCTACATTTTTTCGAATGTACAGATTTGACTTTGTTTTTCGTTTTTTTGTTACAGGACATTCTGAAGAACTTTTTTTATGAGCATATTTACGGGAAAAAAGAGGGACAACAACACGGCATAGCTTAAATCAGATGTGTCTAACAAAACATGGGAAGTCAAATTGGATGGCTCCAGATTCACTCATGGATGGAAAGATTTATCTAACGATCATAAATTTCGTATTAGGGATTTCGTAGTTTTCCATCACAAAGGTGACATGGTTTTTAATGTCACCGGGTTTGGAGAAGATATGTGCAATCTAAAATATGCATCATCTATATCATCGTCATACGCAGAAGCAGGGTCATCTTTTTCTGCTCAGAGGATTGTCACGGTACCAGCCACACGTTCAAATCTGGTCGTAGATGCATTGGTAAGTGACCTCAAACCGATTCATCATATATCACTTCGATTATTTATTCGATTTTTATTCATTTCTACTTATGTAACTTAGGTGATGTTGCAGACACTTGCGATAGGGTTTGCAAGGTCGAGTAATCTTTGCAGTAGACGATGTAAGATACTCCTGCAAGGAAGGGTGTGGTCAGCAGATTTAAGGCTTGTGAGTCGTGGTGGTGCTAGCATCAGATGGGATTGGAGATATTTTTGTCATGAAAATGGACAGAACGAGGGTTGTTCCCTCACAGTCAAACTGGTCTCCAATGGAGCAACACCTATGCTTCGGTTTGTTCCTCAACCACGGCCTAACAACAACATAGTTTGATTTCAGTTGTATTTTGATTGGTTTGAACCTCCTTTGAACAACACCATTCAATTAAACTTGAACTTCATGATTGTATTTGGTTGGTTTTTTGCTATTATTCTAGAGTTAGTATTATTGTTAATATCGTTGTTATTGTAACTAATGTCGTAGAGGTACAAGGGTCGCCAAGGTACAAGCCTCGCAGGGGGTCCAAAGGTTGTAGAGAGAAAAGGGTCGCAAGGGTCCAAGGGTCGCAGAGGTACAAAGGTCGCAGGGAATTAAGGGTCACAAAGGGATAAGGGTCATAGAGGGACAAGGGTTGCAGGGGGCCAAGGGTCGTAGAAAGACAAAGGTCTTAGAAGGACAAGGGTCACAGAGATTTGAGTCATATTTATTTGTCAATAACTTGATAAATTATTATTTTTAAAATTTGATTCATATTATTTATAAATAATTTGATTTGTCAATAATAAATTATTTACAAAGGTCGCAGAAGTATAAGGGTTGTAGAGGTCAAAGGGTCGCAGAGGGGTACAAGGGTCGCAGAGGTCCAAGGGTCGCAGGGGTACAAAGGTCGTAGGGGTCCAAGGGTCGCAGAGGGGTACAAGGGTCGCAGAGGTACAAGGGTCACAAGGGTCCAAGGGTCACAGAGGGACAAGGGTCGCAAAGAGACAAGGGTCGCAGGGATCCAAGGGTCGCAGAGGGACAAGGGTCGTAGAGATTTGAGTCATATTTATTTGTAAATAACTTGATAAATTATTATTTTTAAAATTTGATTCATTTATTTATTAATAATTTAATTTGTAAATAATAAATTATTTACAACGGTCACAGAGGTCGTAGAGGTATAAGAGTTGCAAGGGTCAAAGGGTCGTAGATGGGTACAAGGGTCGCAAAGGTCCAAGGGTCGCAGGTGTACAAGGATCGAAGGGGTACAAGGGTCGTAGGGGTCCAAGGGTCACAGAGGGGTACATGGGTCGCAGGGATCAAAGGGTCGCAAAGGGGTACAAGGGTCGCGAGGTCCAAGGGTCGCAGAGGGGTCAAAGGTTCGTAGAGGTACAAGAGTCGAAAGGGTCCAAGGGTCACAGAGGTATAAGGGTTGTAGAGGGACAAGGGTCGCAGAGATACATGGATCACAGGGGTCAAAAGTTCGTAGAGGGGTACAATGGTCACAGAGGTCCAAGGGTCACAGAGGGACAAGGGTCGTAGGGGCCAAAGGGTCGCAGTGGTCCAAGGATCGCAGAGGTACAAGGGTCGCAAGGGTCCAAGGGTGCAGAGGTACAAGGGTCAAGAAGGGGTCGACCCTTGTACTCTACGACCCTTGTACCTCTGCAACCCTTGGACCCCTGCAACCTTTGTACCTCTGCGACCCTTGGACCCCTGCTACCGTTGTACTTCTGCGACGCTTGGACCCCTGCAACCTTGTACCTCTGTGATCCTTGGACCCCTGCGACTCTTTTTTATTATTATAAAAAAATAATAATTTCTTATGACTCAAATTAAACTATTTACAAATAATATGAATAAATTTAAAAAATAATGATGTATCAATTTATTTCCAAATAAGTATGAATCAAATTAGTCTCGGGGTATAGAGATACATCTTCCATTCCAAAATACATCAGCAGTCATCAGCAGTCATCTTTGTTCTGTGACAGACCTTCATAATACTCGTACTTCCATTTATCTTATCCAGAAGCCAAAGAAGGAAACCTTCCAAGAAGAAACATCTTGGGGATAGTTGTTCTTATCATCTCAATCACCGGATCGATATGTGATTCCTTCATCCTACTCTGGCAGTCGTATACCATGAAAGTGGATTTCAAAACCCGATGGATACTTGTCATCTAAATATTCAGTAAGAGTTTTTGGCAAGTCTTTCATATCCTCGTACATCCACAGCGTGAGCATCTGCATGAAACCAATAGGAAAAACGTAATAATTCTAATATATGTAGGGGAATGTGCTCATGCAATTATACAGCTCGAACACCGCCTCATCCAATTGCTGCCAAAAAAATTAACACACATGAATAAATATGACACAAAATGACCTATGTGACCTTTGTAACTTTCGTGACTAAGGGTTAAAAAACTTACATCATCTTCAAGCCATACGTTGGGCTTTAATATGATCTCCCAAAACTCTAGCCCCCGGGGACAATCTAGATCAGATTTCCACCAACGCTCTTGGCGAGGTCTCATCATAAATATAAATATAGTAGTCAATTTTACACTGCTAGCAGCAATGAACAAATGCTCTCGGGTTATCCCACTCTCTCCGAATCCCTTGGGCTCCCACATAAAATGTCAATTCCGTGCAAGTTCTTGAACCACATTTTATGAAGGTTCTGCATCAACAGCTTTCCTTCACCCTCTCCCTCGCCCTGTTTTTGCTCTTTTCGCCGGCGGAGGTTCAACATAGGGCTCATTTCTTGCCTTACATGGTCTTAAAACTCATTTAGTTACCGACAAAGGTTCAACAGATGGCTCAAACTCCTTCGATAAAGGTCCAGCATCTACATAAAATTTACTTCATTAAACTCATGCGACCCATGCGGCCCTACAACCCATGAAAACCCTGCGACCATGCGACCCATGCGGCCCTACAACCCATGAAAACCCTGCGACCACGCGACCCATGCGACATATGCAACCAATGGGAAATAGCGACCTATGCGACCAATGCAACCTTTTGTGACCCGTGCGACATATGCAACCCTTGCGACCCATGCGACCATTGGGAAATAGCGACCCATGCAACCCATGCGACTAATGCGACCTTTTGTGACCCATGCGACCAATGCGGCCTATGTGACTCAAATATTCCACTGGAGTATACTCCACAGGAACCTCCTCAGCGGTGACCTCTTCGACATGACCCACTAGAGTATCCTCGATAGGAACCTCCTCAGCGGCGACCTCTTCGACAGGACCCACTGGAGTATCCTCGGCAGGAATCTCCTCAGCAGCATCCTTTTCGACAAGAGACACTAGAGTATCCTCGGCAGGAACCTCATCAGCATCTGCATAAAAATACTTCATTCATTAGACTCATCATTCGTTACATTGATGTGACCCTCGCGAACCATGCAACTCTTACGATCCTGCAACTAATGAGACCCTTGCGACCCATGCGACCCAAGTGACCCATGCGACCATTGTGACCCATGCCGACTCTTGCTGGAAATTGACTCAAATGACCTTTTTCACTAAATATTACTTACGAGGTGAAACTTCATCAGGAGAAACCGCTGCAGTAACCTCTTCGAAAATGTATTCAATTAGAGGAATGTTGGCGGCACATGTGAGATTTTCAACTAATCTCGAAATGTTTCCCAAATCCTCTTCTAAGCCATCTCTAGAGTCATTTTCAGCCTCTGGCTCAATCGGCTCTTCGCCTATTTTCTTGACACTGGATATGGATGTCGAAGGAATTCAAAATCATCATCTCTCAAAGTGCCGGAAGATTTATGTCCGGTGCTCACATCTTTCTCGGTAGACTTTGATTTTGCCTTTTTAGCACCTTTGGGATTTGTCGCCTTTGATTTTGTATTAGGAAAATGAAACCCGAAATCACTTAGAAGGTCTCTTACGGTGTTGATGATTCTTTTATCAAACTTCTTTATTTCCATTATTAATTTCTGCTCCAGTGTCAGAAGGACTTCAACTTCTTCTCCTTCAGCTTCAGCTTCATCATCACTTTGTCCTTCAACTTCACCTTCAGCATCACCTTCTCTTTCTTCATCAGCTTCAGTAACACCTACCCATCCTTCCACTTATTCAGCTTCAGATAAGGGTGGAACATCTACAACCTCTATTGCTTTTTCACCTACGCTCGTCTTCCTCTTAGTCCATTTTCCTTTCCCATTCTTTTGATCACCAAGACCTGCTTGTCGTGTCAGCAGTTCTTGCTAACGGATGTTCTTCCAACAAATACCCTTCGGATTTCGACATAGATGTTCCATCCATATCTGAACATCGGGATCGTGGCATCCCTCGTAAACCTCTAGATCAAAAAAGTAAAGCTTTCTCTTCGTGTTCAGTATGAAGAATACTTCGAATATCCAGCAAAAACAAAAATAACCATTATGACCCTTTGTGACCCTTGTGTAATTGTTACCTTAGAATATTCAATCTGCCTTATCACGTCTACATACTTCGAGTTAAAATTGGATTTAACCCTCTTCTTACACATCCTTAGGCATGATGGATCTGCGTCCATAACATCAACATACCATCCCTTTCCGCCCAAACTAAGGATGGTTTCAAATGGAAGTAACTGAAACATTAAAACAAAATGATAAGAATGCAAAAAGTATGAAAACATTCAGGTTATTAGAATAATATATACAACTTACCATTAGTGGGATGATCAAACCGCCACAATGCCATTTTGGTTTCGGTGATTCCCCACTAACGTGCTTGTGGCAAGTATCCACAAGCTTCTCGAATGTGTAAAGCCCCCATGGAAAGCCTTCACAAAATACCAAGTCATCAACCACGTCAATGAAATCATGCCTGATAAAGTTGTCTGATGAAGGCTTGTGATCCATAACTTGCGCCAACAAAATCAAAATTGCCAACCTCGTCCAGTCGTCGGAATTCTTCGCCTTCACAAGCTTTTCACTGACTTGTGCGGTGGTTACCTTTCCACGGCCGAAATTCTTCAGCCTGAATGTATCACCCCTTTTGGACTCCCATCCTTTGGGATATGGTGCGCAGTCCAATCAGGAAATTATTGCATGTTCCACTATAGAGTACCGGATGGGAACACCGTTTAAGACGAATCACAACTTCTTCTTGCCCCGTACAATCACAGAGTGATTTAGTAGGACAGACATTTGAGCCTTCGTCAATGTGAACACACATTGGAAATGAAATAAATGCCTGAAGTGTGACTCCTTCTCGAAGTACTACAACTCATATCCATCTAAGATTCCTCTATCTCGTGAGAATAACACTTGGTGGTGATCTTTGGCATTTTTTCCATGTGCTTGAATTCGTACACAAACTTCGGCTTTTGCGATACCTGCAAAATGACCAATTAAGAATACATTAGAATTCTACCGACTCAAGTACCCTTGCGACTCAAGCGACCCATGCGACTTAAACGACCCTTACGACTCAATGACACTCAAGCGACCCATGCGACTCAAATGACCCTTGCGACTCAATGACACTCAAGCGACCATTGTGACCATTGAGACCCAATGAGACGCTTGAGTCCAAGATGGTCATGCAACTCCTACAACCCTTTCGATCTCTTGAACATTCACACGTCAACACATTTTGATTCGATCCTTCATATTCTTCCATTGATTCATCGCTCGTTTTTCATTATCAACAATCCAATTTTGAAAATGATATGAATCACCAGATAGAAACACGTTCAAATCGTTCTTCATTTATTTTTATTTTAAACCATTAACCTCATATTAAATTAAAAATAAACAAGATTATTCAACTTTTTAATATCAAGTCGGTTTCGTTTTTTTATGTATACCTATTTACACAAGACCACAAATGATTATTTATATAACTACAATGAAAAATAAATAAATGAATTTCGTTAATCATTTAATCATTCAAAAGTACTCTAATTTCGTTATCATCTTGATAAACTAGTTGTGAAAGCTTTTTTTGTCTTAATTTTTTTTTCTACCTTTAAAAATAGAATACCGTCTAGACGGCCGTCTAGACCACCTAGATGGTCGTGTAGCGATTAGTCGTCCGCCTAGCCCGCCTAGGCGTTTGCCTAAACCGCTCAGGTGAATCTTCCACCTAGATCCTCTAATTATAGATTAATTGGGGCGCTCGGCTACCGCCTAGGCTGATATTTAGAACATTAATATTATATATATATAAGTTTTATATGTTAAAATTATCGGTAAAATCAAATAAATAAGGTTGGACAAATAACGAATATATGTGAATATTCGAATATTTGTATTTGTATTTGTATTCGATGAATATCTAGATTTAATATTTATATTTGTAAACTCGGATATTTATAAAAAAGAATATCCATCGGATATTCGTATCCGTATATGAACCTAAAATTTTTAATGTAAAAAACATAAAAAAAGATTTTAATAAAAAAAATAATCATCAAATATAATCTAAAAATAAAATTCAAATCACACAGAAATACAAAGATCAATAATATAAATAAAACAAAACACCAAATCTTCACATCCTTCTCTAAATTATTTATTTAAATTTAATTTCAATGACTCTACTAATATCGTCAATTCACCTAAAACAATGAAAAAATTGTTAGATTATCAAATTAATCTATTAAAATAAAATTTGCTTAAAAGTTATATATTTAGTGAGTTTTGTTTTTTTATATCTTGCAATGTCTTTATAATATTATCCAACTCATTTGGATTATAATCCAATCTTGAGTACAAATTAAAGCTTAAACAATATTAGTTATTTAATGTATTTGATATTTTAGTCTTTCAATCATAAATATATTGCATATTTGACTATATATTCATATAATAAGTGTTAAAATAAGATTAATAATGTTTATATTTACAATTTGATCATTAAAATGAATTTTGTTATATATGTATCTATATATTAATTAAATTGTTTATTTAGTACTTACATATACAAATAGTTCAGATAATTGAGTCTATTATTTGTATTTGTATTTGTCGAATATGTGATTTCTAATATTGTATTTGTGCCGACGCAAATTCGAATTTTCGGTTCGAATACGGGTCGGATACGCACTACAAAAAAACAGGTGTTTTCCAACGGACAATCCGTTGGAAAACGCCTTAAATCCATTGGAAAAGGCTCTTCCCAATATTGCAACGGGCGCCCGTTGAAAAAAGGTAATGGATTTCTGTTAAAAAAATTTAATGGACGTCTGTTGCCATCCAGGCGGGAAAAATGAGCGGGAATTGAAAATTTCCAACGGGCATCCGTTGGAAACTGGCAGGAAAGAGCAACGGACGTCCGTTGCAAATTGGCAGGAAAGGGCAACGGACATCCGTTACTATATGGCGGAAAAATTGCGTCCAACAGATGCCCGTTAGAAATTGCAACGGGCATCCGTTGGAAAGATGGTTAAAATATTAAAATTAAAAATTAAAAAAAATAAAAAATAATAATATTTTTAAAATAAAAAGTTTTTAATTAAATTTAAAATTGTTTACAAAAAACATTAAAACTAAAACTAATCCTATTACATTTCATTTAGATCGACTGGGTCGATATCATCTCTCTGATTGCCACCACCTCTAGACGGCGTTGCATCCGAATTGGGACCCGGTTCTTGCCGCGGCGTTGATCCCCTCCCCTGGCCAGACATCAACTCGATGACGCTCTCCAAGTGCTGATTTTTGGCTCGAGTTTCTCGAAGTTGTGATTCGAGATCCTCAATCCGCCGTTGTTGCGTGAAACTCTCTTGGACTGCGAGAGGTACCGTCGTGGCGTCCTCGACGATATCCTTTTGAAGCGCCCCGAGACCGTATAGACGCCCCTTATACGGTCTCACCGACTACAAGACAAACAAAATTAGAGTTAGATTTTGACAAAATATTTTATTAATGATCGAAAAATAAAAAAAAATTACCTCTAAATAATTTTTGTCCTTTTGTAAAGGACTCAGCTCGTCGGGAGTCGAACCGCAATCTGTATGAGCGCTGCAAAATAATTTATAAATTGTTAGTTTTATAAAATATATGTGTAACTAATAATTTTAAATAAAATGTTATTTAAAACTTACGATAAAAGTGCGCCACCATCACTGGCGCACGGCTTCTCGCGTAACTTGCCTGGAATAATATAATTGGTCCTATAAGAACCCTTGGATAATGATGTTGTTTGTGTGTTTGAGAACATCATCCACGTCAAACCTGCAAATTAAAATTACAAAGTTAAATAATATTTATAACTTACAATAATATAAATGCAAATAATAATTTTTTTTACCATAACGTCCCGGTAGGACGTTCGGGATCGATAATCGGAAGTGTAGGACGCCCATCAAAATCATCGATCAAAGAATCGATATCCACCATATCGTCCTCTTCATCAAATATTGGCGGTGCCGATATTGGTGAAGGAGGATGATATGGTGGTGGAGGCGACGGAGGAGCTCCCGCTGAACCAGTCAACATTCCCCCTGATCCTATAAATCGTTTAGCCCTCATTTTTTTTCTAGCGTTTGTAATTGTGTTTGAGTGTGATATGTAAAGTTTGAAAGGATTTTTAGTTGTGATTTGTGTTGAAAATGGAACTGTTCAACGTCAACGTATAACTTTCCAACGGGCATCCATTGGCAATTCCAACGGATGCCCGTTGGAAAATACGTCATCGAATTGACGCAGTCTATTGACGCGACGTCTGCCTTTCCAACGGGCATCCATTAGAATTGCCAACGGATGCTCGTTGGAAATGCATGTTCCCGAGGCAACAGACGACGAAATGGCGGCTCGTCTCCCTTTGCAACGGGCATCCGTTACAATTTCTAACGGATGCCCGTTAAAAATTCTGCAGACTAGGACAGGCATCATTACACTTTCCAACGGGCATCCGTTGGTAATTTCTAACAGACGCCCGTTGCAAATTTCTAACGGGCATCCGTTACAAATTTCTAACGGATGCCCGTTAAAAGTTTTCAACGGTTATTGGTTTCAACGGATGCCCGTTGGAATAATTGTAACGGGTGTCCGTTGGAAATTGTAACGGATTCCTGTTGGAAAAGTGGAAAATTTAGAAATTTTTTTCTAAGTGTCGGGAGCGATTTCGGGTGTCAACGGGCATCCGTTACTATTTCCAACAGATGCCCATTGGTATTAGATAATTTTAATTTCTAATACATTAAACATCGTTTATATAAACTGTTCGATTGTATTAATATTTTGATTGTTCGATTACACATCATCTAAATTTCTTTCACATCATACACGTTATTGTATTTACATTTCTTCTTCAGTAGATTCGTTGATGGGCAAGTCTTCCTTCGATTGTTCACTGAATTCATCGTCGTTTTCATCTTCAGCATCTTTCGGTTCAACCTCTTCATAATCGCGTATGAATTCTCCGTCTATGTCAGTTCTCGTGAGAATCTCCTCGTGATCTGTATCAATTAAACGAATCGACTATAGATGATCGTGTTGCGACGCATCTTCTTTATCATCAAAGCTTATGATCCCTCATGGCTTCATCTTTATTAAGGCCCACAACTCCTCTCTTCGACGTTTCAATGTTGTTGGATATTGCACGTAACATACTTGATCTGATTGATCTATTGTGATGAATAGATCATACTTACCATATTGTCGTGCCGGATTGACGTCAATTCCTCCCCAATGGTTTTTTCGTATTCCACGTCCTACAGTTAGGTCGAACCACTGACATTTAAAAAGCATCACCTTCAACCCAACGAGACCGAGATATTCCACTTGCATGATTTGGTGCAAAATTCCTTAGAAGTTATCACCCTCTATATCACTATTAATGTAAACGCCATAATTGTATGTGCTTCTATGTTTTCCGTGTTCGTACGTGTGGAATGTATAGTCGTGAGTAAACAAGATTGGTCAACACATGACATCTTTTCATGCGTTTGTTCATTAACAACTCCAGGAAAAGCATTTGACACCATTTCCACATATGGATTGGTCGTTGATGCTTCATAAATAACTTCTTCTTTTCGTTCTACTTGTGCATCTTGTACAATATCTCTAACACCGCAACTTTCACCGTGAAAAAACCAAATTTCGTAATTTTCAACGAAACCCACCTTATAAAGATGTTTGCAAACAATTTCTTGACTTTGATACTTCATGTTTTTGCATCTTTTGCATGGACATAACATTGTCTCGCGTTCTTGACACAAAGGTTGCATCAATGCAAAACTCATGAATTGCTCCAATTCATGTAAGAATTCTTACGTAATCTCTTCGGTTATAGGATCTTTTCTTCTATACATCCACTCTCTTGATCTATATATATCTTGATTTGAAGAAGACGAAATTTTTTTGAAAATATGTTTGTTATTGATGGTTTGATGCAATCTTTGGTATTGATCTAAATAGCGAATTTTCCAACGGACATCCGTTGGAAATTGCAACGGATGCCCGTTGCAGGTTCACGTGAATTTATTTAAACCGGTGAACCTCAAAATTAAAAATTTCAATGGACATCCGTTGCCAATTGTAACGGGCATCCGTTGCCAATTGTAACGGGCATCTGTTGCCAATTGTAACGGGCATCCGTTGCAATTTCCAACGGATTAGTACCCGTTGAAAGTGCTTACAAATCCGTTACAATCCATTAATTTTTGCATATTACAATATTTAAAGTTTTAAGAATGATGATGTTGATGATGTAATTGCAACTGATTTCATGTCGAACTCAAGCAGTGAGAAAAAACCGAAATGACGCGAAATATGTAATCAAAAATTAATTTCAAAATTTTTATTTCCTCACATTATTTTCCTTTTAAACTACAATTTCATTAAGATCTCTTTCAATCACGCTATTAACATATGGTAACCATAAACAGAAAGCAAAAAAAATTTAGGAAATGGCTTCAACTCATAGGCAAAGTGTAGAACTCAAATGGGATCCCTTCTCTGCCAGCTACCTCCGTCGCCAAAACCAGCATCTTTGTGTCCATTATCGAATCCAAAACCACCCTCATAAACTGGCTCACCACCGGGAATCCTTTTCCGGTTCCGGGTGGAGAGACAGTTTATGAAGGTGGTTTTGGATTCAACAATGGATACTAAGATGCTTGTTGATGGTTTGGGACAACAGACATCTGTTGCAATTGTTAACGGGCATCCGTTACAATTTGCAACGGATGACCATTGAAAGTTTTTTCCCGGCTTCTAACGGACTTCCAACGGAAAATGCCAACGGATTATATCCGTTACAAATCCGTTAAAAATTGTGACGGATTGCAACGGATGGGGCAACGAAAAATACCCGTTAAACCTCCATTGAAATTTGTAACGGATTGCAACGGATTTCCGCCCGTTGAAAGTATTCACAAATCCGTTACAATCCGTTGCTATTTACTTCCAACGGACGGATTCGTTGCCCCGTCCGTTGGAAACAACGAGTTTTTTTTGTAGTGACGAATACTTCGAATATTTTGTCAAACCCTAGACATAACCGATAAGTTAGAGTTTGATTTTTTACTTACAATTTTATTGATATAATTGAAACGGATCATTTTACAACCAAATCGGACGAACCCGATTTAAATCTGATTATTGTTTGGTTACTCGTTATTAAAGTATAAATAACTTGTACCTCTTAGATCCAAATCAAAAACCAAATAAAAAATCAAATGACAAGCCCTACACACTTATATCACTACAAACAAATACATATATATATATATATACATATACCACTACTACAAAAAAAAAACATAAACACCAATGCAATACAGCGTTGGAAAATAAAATTTTCAATGCGGTACTAATGTTAAATTTGTGTTGGAGCACCATTAATAAACGTAAGTGTTGCATTTGCGTCAAGATAACTTAATATCCCCGATACGTTGTGTCACACATACCCACACAAGTTTAATGAGAGGGCGTCAACCCTGTTAATGCCAATGTGATTGAAAATTGTGTTGAACGTAGTATTGATATGTTTGGCGTGGTATTGTGTTAGCTTCAGTAATGCCAATATAACATGACATGGCATTTTCGTAGTTTTGGTATTACTACATAGATATACATATTTAGATGTTTAAAAAAACGTATACATATATTTACATATAGTAATATATTTACGTACATGTATATAATTTGTCTAAACGTATACATATATTTACATATAGTAATATATTTACGTACATGTATATAATTTGTCTAACTTTTTATAATTTATAATTTAAACATGTTAATACATAGGTTGAAAAATTATCTATTTATATCACCTTCTTAGCATTGCGATCTAATACCTTAGTTTAAATGAACAAATTAAAATTTTTTATTTTATAATTCTTAAAGAGTAATTTCTCACTTTTTTCAATGGAAAATTTTGTTTTATCATTTGTTTGAATTATATACAATGAAAACAAATAAAAGAAAATAAAATTTAAGATTGTTATAATCATATAATAATAAATGTAAGATTTGGAGAATATTAGATACGGAGAATATCAAAGAATATTCTCTCGTATTATGCTCCTCAAATTGGAACATGTAAGTCGTGAATGTTCAACTTACCCCATAATTTAGAAAAATCCTAAGAATCGAGTGTTGTAGTGAAGATATCTACAAGATGATCCGAATAGCATAGATAAAATGTCAGAAGCAACCCCTTATGTAATTCATCACGGACGAAATGGTAATCGGTTTTAATGCGTTTGGTACTTTCATGGAACTCTGGATTTGTTGCAATATGCATGACCATCTGGTAGTCACTGTAAATATGCATAGGAGTAGGATGTGTTATCTCAAAGCATAACAACAAAGATCATAACCATTTGAATTCACGTGCCAATGTGACCATTGATCGATATTCTACTCAAGCCTATGAACGTGCCACTGTAGGTTTTTTCTACCTTCCATGCAATTGGCGAGTTTCCAAACATGAAAATGTGTCCATTGAATGATTGTCTTTTGATTCTACATGATGCTCAATCTAAATCACAATAACTGTATAATTGTAGGTCGTCGGTAGAATGCACCATAATACCCTGTCATGGTGAACCTTTCAAGTATCTCACAACACGTTGAACAGCTTTCTAGCGATCTTGTTGATGTTGATGTATGAATTATGTAAGGATATGAACACCGTACGAGGAGTTGTCTTGCCATTTTCGTTGCAATTCACCGTCATTCTGGCACGCCAACATTCTTTAGATCATCACAACCGCTCCTCTCACCATTCTGGATAATGGTAAGGTGAAAATATGGATTTATGGTGTGGCCTGATTTTTTGTAATGCATGTAAAAAACCAATTTATTGACAGTCTGAGCATCCGCTACTATCACCAGTGATGGCCAAGAAACCAACCGCCGACGCTCGCTCAAGTTCTCCTTGTCGTGAGATAGACTCCTAACGTTCTTCTTGGACCAGCATAGAAAAACATGATTGAGAGATGGTAGGGGTTTAGTATTGAAGATAAGAGGATCAAAAGACACCATATGAGGTTTCATCCATACCGATTAAGAGCTAGTACACGCATTTTCTTCCCGATCTTTGAGCAAATTGGCTTGAAGCTCTTTGCATCGATAGGTACGAATCGACTTTTAAGTGTTGAGCTCGTCCCATAACTTCTTCAGTTTGGCATAACACACTTGAATGCTTAATCTTGTTGTGTGCTCTTGTGAATATCGGATTTGAATTGGTAGATCCGAGATGCATTTCTGATCGAAAATAGATTGTGTAATTCTTCTCATAGAAGATGAACTTCTTCTAAAATGGAAATGGATGTTCATAGATATGGATCTATTGTGTTGAAAATCAATTCTACTAGTATAGAGTTCATTGGTATCCAATCATCATATCGATTCAACAATATCATATGAACATAATATCACATTAATTGCTCAAATGAAAGAATAATACATTAAAAACGACAGACCAAAATATATCCGCCTGAAATTTGTCTCGTATACTCAAAAAAGACATGTCATATTTGTCTATAAATAGATATACTCTCATGTTATGAAAAGACATCTATAAAAAAATGAAATGTTCTCAATCACTTTTAGTTTTAGCAATAGACATTAAAAATGTGAATGTTTTGGGCTTAAACCCACAATCTTTTTTCAATTTGTCTATAAATAGATATACTATCATGTTATTGATGTGGTTAATCTCAAGTAATAATTTACCTAGATTAACGCTTCCCCCAAGAATACGGATCGTATAGTACCAGGATCGAACACGAGGAATCGATGCAACTCTAAAGCTAGTAAACTAATGAATAAGACGTGTGAAATCGATGAGTGATGGGAATGCGAATGAAACTAAAATAAACTAATTAACGGGATAAACTCAATGACTAAACACCATAGGTTTCGAGAGATACACGATGATGCAATGAAGTTCTAACAAGATCATGGTTATAGATATCGTTATGTATTCGGGAAATTCAAGCTCTTTTCTAGGGAATGACTCTCCCGATGCCTAAACCCACTATCTAGCATGCGTACTACCAATCTCCCAATTGTGTAATCTCACCTACTAGATGCATTAAGATCGCTATCCTAATTCCTAAGTTCAATCAATCGATCGGCCAAGGTTCTAAATCAATTGAGACTTCATATCATAGCTACGTTCCAAAATCCAATTCATCTCCCAATGCAATTAGATTTTTATAGACATTCATTCAAGTGGCCAACAAGAACAAAAGCATTACGAACAACCAATCAATCCGAAACAATCAAATATTATAACCAAGCATTAAGAACAAAACTTCATTACACATCGATAAAGCTCTCTAACCCATGGCTGTAGATCTACTCAGACATGAACATAGCAAAAGAAACGCAAAAGATAACTATGTTCGACATGGATAAAGAATGAGATCCCTCCCTATTCTATTATCGACGTCTTCAATAGCTCCTCCACGTTCCGGCTTCCTCATTCCGTCCTTCTCTCTCTCTCTCTCTGTGTCTCTGAGTGTCTCTTGTCATCTCTGGTTCGTCCTCTAGCCCTAGATGGCTTATTTTCTCATTAATTTCCCGTTCAAACATCCAATTAGTTAGTTCCGAGATTGGCGGCTTGTGCGGGTACAACATGCACACGGTCGTGCAGAAGGTAATTCCGAGCGTGTACACTTCTCAACCAGAGCGGGCTTGCTTACTCGACCGTGTGGAATTTCAGCCCGAGTCATGTTCTGTTTCGGGGATTTTCAGTCCTTATTGCAGCCCGAGCGGGTCCATTTCTCAGCCCGAGCGGGCATGGTCACACGACCATGTTCACCTTGTGCCTGAGTCGTGTGAAGATTGCTGGAAAATATACGTAACTTTTGCCCGAGCGGGCCTCTTCCATGCCCGGGCGTGTAGCACATCAATTCTTGTTTCCGCTCCTTTCGCTCGATGCTTGAGTGTTCCATTTGGATCTGTGACCGTGCACATGTTGTATCTTGTCATTCAATCACGTTTTCGGGGTGGAATTGCCGTAATCACTCGTGTTTCGCTTCATGTCTTCGTTTCCTATACAAAACACGAAATTGTAGATGAAATTCTCGAATAAATTCAAAAAGTCGGTAAAGTCCAAGAAATCTAATCAAAACTAAACCTAAGAATCATGTAAATACTACAACGGATTACATGTTATCAAACTCTCCCAGACTTAACCTTTGCTCGTCCTCGAGCAAATCTAGAGTGACTACAAGAAGAGCTAAACAACAATGGACACTAGCACAAATACTTCGAAGGATTAGCTATCATACAAAACAACGCGTCACATGAACGTAAGCCTAAGGGTACCTAGTTCAAACTTCTATCAACCAAAAGTCACGAGCCATGCAATCCTACCAATAACCTAAGTCTATTTCATACCCCTAGACAACGTCCAAGCGATCTCCATACCAATTCTCTTAAGCTTGAGATATCATTAAACTCGTATTCTCTTTCTTATTCTCTTTTCTTTTCTTTTTTTATAGATCCATACTTGGTTTCTAGGACGTCGAAGTCGAAGAGGGATGGCTTTCTACTTAGACCCAGGCTGCCTATGGACACTCATAAGGTCTTGTAACCTTAGCAGAGTGAAGAGGTGCGTCATTGAAGAACATTTTTCTCTTTTTTTACCAAAGAATATGCATCACTCTAACCCTTAGGACGTAGAATAGCACCTCAACCCACCACTTAGACCCTTTTTTTTAACCAAAGAATATGCATCACTCTAACCCTTAGGACGTAGAATAGCACCTCAACCCACCACTTAGACCAGAACCATCGATCTCGATGTACTCATGTCAATATAAACCTAAAATAGTTAAAAAAACTTTTCCAAGATGACAGCGGAGTATAAGCGTGTGGAATCTAATGATCCATGAACGGTAAAATATATCAAACATAGCAAAGATCAATCGGTATACACGGAGATATGGATACTTGGTACTGAAGCCTAGGAGGTGAATGCAACTATAGATCATGGTTTCAAGTACAACTACTCAACTAATCGGTATCCAAAAGACTTCTAAACAAACCTAGACTATTGTTCATGATTCGACAAAGTCATACAAAAAAAATGACTAAAACTCGAAAATTCATGCTAGGTATCCATCCGTTTATTCCTAAAATTAACAAAAGATCAACATCTAATCCTAATCACATGCATGATACTCGACGAGTACTCCCCCAGACTTGAATGAAACAACGTCGCGGTGTTCAAGACCTAAGAGAATCTCGCATACCAAACTACGGGAAAATAAGGGTTGGAACGTGTGCACCTTGTGTATCTTGCAATCCCGAGTTGGTGATGCGGCTGGACGTTGTTTGCGTCTCCTCCTCAAGAATGATATCGACGTTGAAAAACCTGTGAAAAAGAATCACACAATCCAAAAGAAGGAATACTAACCCACCGAGTACATCAATGTGAAAAGAATAAGAATAGGTTCGAAAATGAAATAAAAAGAAAATACAAAAGTCGGGTTGCCTCCCGAGAAGCGCTTGTTTAAGGTCGCGAGCCTGACCAAAACACTCTACTCATGTGTTGGCTCCGAAAGAACGAAGACAGTTCGATTGCCTTCCATGTTTTCTGTGTTGTAGAGTTTCAAACGTTGGGCGTTCACTTTGAATGTGTTGTCGTTCCCCATCAGCTCAATAGCGCCATGCGGTGAGACGCTTTTAATTGTGAACGGCCCGGACCAACGTGACTTGAGTTTTCTTGGAAAAAGTTTCAAACGTGAATTGAAAACAAGTACTCTGTCACCTACCTCGAATGTCCACTGGACTATGTGTCTATCATGCCACTTCTTTGTGCACTCCTTGTAGATCTTTGCGTTCTCGTACGGATGGAGGCGCATCTCCTCTAGATGATGGAGCTGTAGCATCCGTTTTTCAGCAGCTGACTTGTAATCATAATTAAGTGCGTTGATCGCCCAATATGCTCGATATTCTAGCTCGACCGGTAGATGGCAAGCCTTACCGTACACTAGCTGAAACGGAGTCATTCCGATTGGCGTTTTGAATGCTGTACGATAAGCCCATAATGCATCGTCGAGTTTCAGTGCCCAATCCTTCCTAGACTTAGAGACCGTCTTCTCCAAAATCGACTTGATCTCTCGATCAGAAACTTCAACTTGGCCACTGGTTTGAGGATGATATAGCGTTGCTATCCTATGTCGAACATCGTATTTTTTCAACAACCCTTCTATGATGCGGTTCACGAAATGATTACCTCCATCGCTGATCACAACCCTCGGGACTCCAAAAGATGGGAATATGACATGTTTGAACATCTTGGTTATTGGTTTGGAGTCGTTTGTTGGACTTGCCAAAGCTTCTACCCACTTCGTTACATAGTCCACTGCGACTAGTATATAGAGGTTTCGGCACGAGGACGGGAAGGGGCCCATGAAGTCTATTCCCCATACATCAAATGTCTCGACCTCTAGAATATATTGTTGTGGCATTTCATGGCGTCTAGAAATATTACCGTCCTTTGGCAATTGTCGCATGATGTGATGTAGTTGTGGGCGTCCTTGAAGAGTGTAGGCTAATAGAAGCCCGCTTGCAGCACCTTTGCAGCTGTCTTGGCTGCAGCAAAGTGTCCTCCATAGCTTGAGGAATGGCAACGTGACAGTATGTGTGGAGCTTCTTCTTCGGGAATGCAGTGCCTAAAGATTCCGTCAATGCCTCTTTTGAAAAGATACGGCTCATCCCAATAATACGCCTTGACGTCATGGAGAAACTTCTTTCTCGCATTGTAATTCAGCCCTTCCGGTAATACTTGACAAGCTAAATAATTCACAAAGTCAGCATACCATGGAATGGAAGTGCAAGTCAAGGACATTACCGCATCATCTCGGAGATAGTCGTCGATACGAATGCACTCATGGATTTCAAGACGTGAAAGATGATCAGCTACCCCATTCTCGGTTCCTTTCCTATCCCGTATTTCAAAGGATCCATCTAATGAGCCTCGGCTTTGCGTCTTTCTTGGTGAGTAGGTAACGTAAGGCAGCATGATCCGTGTAAACTATTACCTTGGAGCCCACTAGGTATGAACGGAACTTTTCAAATGCAAAGACGATTGAAAGTAACTCCTTCTCGGTTGTGGAGTAGTTGCATTGGGCGTTGTCTAATGTTCGACTAGCATAATAAATGGCATGCAACATCCGATCTTTTCGCTGACCCAAAACTGCCCCAACCGCATAATCACTCGCATCACACATGAGCTCAAACGGAAGCTCCCAATTCGGCGGTTGTATGATGGATGGAGAAACCAATGCCTTCTTCAACTTTTCAAATGCAGCTCGACATTCTGCTGTAAACTTAAATGGTACGTCTTTGCCTAATAGGTCAGTGAGGGGTTCAGATACCTTCGAGAAATCTTTGATGAACCATCTATAGAACCCCACATGACCTAGAAAACTACGGATGGCCTTAACGTTCCTAGGAGGTGGCAGCTTCTCAATAACTTCTATTTTTGCCTTATCTACCTCTATTCCCCTTGCTTATATCTTATGCCCCAACACGATGCCTTCGCGAACCATAAAATGACACTTCTCCCAATTCAACACAAGATTCGCTTCTACGCACCTGTCCAACACTTTACACAAATTGGTTAGACAAACATCAAAGGAAGGTCAATGAACCGAGAAATCGTCCATGAACATTTCCATAATTTCACCATTTACATGGGAAAAGATAGAGGTCATGCACCGCTGAAAACTTGCAGGTGCATTACACAAACCAAAGAGCATCCGACGATAGGCGAATGTACCAAAGGGGCATGTGAACATCGTCTTTTCTTGATCGTTCGGGTGGATTGGTATCTGAAAGAAACCTGAATAACCATCAAGAAAACAAAAAATAGGAGTGAAGAGCTAAACGTTCCAGCATTTGATCAATGAAAGGTAAAGGGAAGTGATCTTTCCGAGTATTGGCGTTCAGCTTGCGGTAGTCGATGCACATGCGCCATCCCATGACTGTTCTTGTCGGAATCAGTTCGTTGTTCGTGTTTGGGACGACGGTGATGCCTCCTTTCTTCAGAAATACATGTACAGGACTCACCCACGCACTATCCGATATAGGATATATAATTCCGGCATCTAACAATATAAGGACCTCTTTCTTAACTACTTCCATCATGTTCGGGTTTAGTCTACGTTGATGTTCAATGGAAGTCTTAGCGTCATATTCTAAATGAATCCTATGCATGCAAAGGCCTGGACTAAGTCCCCTAATATCCTCTAATGGATAACCTATGGCATCCCTATACTTCCTAAGAGCTTCTAGCAATCGTGCTTTTTGGGATTCGTCTAGGTTATCATTCACTATCACTGGATAAGTAGACTCGAGTCCAAGAAATTCGTACCTCAACCCTTGTGGTAAGGGCTTCAACTCCACTTTTGGGGCTTTTTCAACACTCCAGTCAGGTTTTGGACGTTTGGTTTGGCTATTAGGCATATCGGAAGTGGTCAAACTAGCGTTGTAAGTTTCTTGAGGCGCGCTGCAATCTGTCTGGCATGCGCGGAGGTTTGTGCATTGGTTTATGGCGTTTTCTTGTCTTGGATCCCTCCCCATTTGATCTGTGCTTATGTGTTTACGAGTTGAGAAGTCTCCTTGATAAGGATTGTCCGAATTTCCATCTTTTTCTTAGGTTACGACCTGTTGTGCTCGGATCGCATAGAAATCTGCTCGGAATACGTCTAGCTCGGTGTTTGGGATCTCTTTCATCTTTCCTTCATCCAGCAGCTTTGTGTAATGTTTCACTTCGTTAGGGTCATTATATAGTCCCTCTCCAGCTGCTAAAAGAGCCATCTCAAGAGAATCCATGTTCCCAAACTCTTCGATAACTTCCTCGGCTAGTTTCTCTAAGACGTCTATGTAGAATATCGAGTCTACCATACAAGGTTGTTTAACCGTGTCGTTCAAATTAAAATCCACTTTTTCATCTCCAAACTTCAACATGAGTCTACCTTCTGCACAATGTATGATCGTCTTAGCCGTATTAAGAAACGGCCTACCGAGGATGATTGGGATTTTCTTGTCCTCCTCCATATCCAAGACTACGAAGTCAACCGGGACGAAGAATTTCCCCACTTGCAAAGGCACGTCTTCCAGCATCCCCTCGGGTATTCTAACGCTTCGATCATCCATGGTGAGTGCCATTCGTGTAGGTCGAAGGTCCATCCTACCCTTAAGATCCAATTTTTCGTATAATGACAATGGTAGCATGCTTACGCTTGCTCCGACATCGATCAGTGCATGGTTAATTTCATAATCTCCTATTTTACAAGGATCACGAATATACCTGGATTGGGCATCTTCTTGGGTAGGTTTGGCTGCAGCATCGAGTTAGTCACCATGACTGTTTCCGTCTCCACATCTCGCTTGTTTGTAAGATCGTCTTTGAGGAACTTGGCATATGAAGGCATCTTCTTCAACGCTTCGTGGAATGGAATAGTGATGTGCATATTCTTCAACATCTTAGTAAACTTTGCAAATTGAGCATCTTCGTTCTTTTTGCGTTGGCGTTGAGGGAATGGCAAAGGAGGAGGCCTCGGTTCGGGTTTGACGTATTTAGGCTCCTCTTCCTCCTCTTTGTGCTCTTCGACATTGCTGCCCTCTCTCGCTACTGTCCTAGATGATTCTCCCTTTTCAAACGTTGAATGAGTGGGCTGATCCAATGTCTTACCACTCCTTAAGTGAATGGCGTTGATTTGCTCACGAAGATTTGCTTCCGGACGCGTCGGTAAAACTCCTTGCGGTCGTGCTGCCCCTTGTGCAAGTTGTGCAACTTACGTCTCCAATTGTCTAAGATGAGTTTGAAAGCTCTCTAGCTGCTTCTTGGTGTTATCTTGATTCCTCACCAAATTACTCTGACTTTTTTGTATTTCCAACATCAAGTTACCTTGATTTTCTTGGAATTGGAGAAGACGAGTGAACATGGCGTTGATATCACGTCATGAATTGCTCCTCTAGTTGTTCCCATGATCGTATGTAATTCGCCGGTTGGGAATACAACCAGCCTTGCGCGTTATCCTTCACTGAGAATGGAAAGGCAGCTAGCGACGTCCTCCTCCGAGATTTCGTCTCCGGTTCTGATAGTTCTACAGAGCATCTTAAAGTCAGTAAGATGCTGGTTCGGATCCTCGGCGGGTCTGAACGCTGCATTACCGAGCATCTGGATGAATGCCGGCTGTAATTCCACGCGAGCGTCTCTCCTAGTGATGCATGACAAGAGTTGTGTATGCTTAGGGACCGTGTATGATCCATAAGTTATCACTGGTTGCATTTGTGGTACGTTTGTTTGCATTTGTGGCACGTTCAAGTCTTGATGTTCTGCCATTAACTCTTTTTCACTCTTGTCTACAGTCTTTGGTTTGATTACTATCTCCGGTTGGAGGTCTAGGTGCACTTGAGTGTTATCGACCGGTTTGCTTGCACTAGCTCTCTTTTGTCTCCTTAATTCTCTGAGCGTTCTATCGATATCTGGGTCGTAAACTAGATCAGCATTCCGGTATCTCTCATGCACAAGTGAGCTGCACGAGATAAAGAAACAAAACACAAAAGTCGTGTGAGTTCCAAGAAGTAAACGAATTTGACTCAAAATAAAGAAAGCAAAAATACGAAAAAGAAACAAATAAGACTCCGGAAAGGACTATGTCTTAATCTAAAAGTATCCTAACTCTAAAGCCGTAATCAACTCCCCGGCAACAGCGCCAAAAACTTGATGTGGTTAATCTCAAGTAATAATTTACCTAGACTAACGCTTCCGCAAGAATATAGATCGTATAGTACCAGGGTCGAACACGAGGAATCGATGCAACTCTAAAGCTAGTAAACTAATGAATAAGACATGTGAAATCGATGAGTGATGGAAATGCGAATGAAACTAAACTAAACTAATTAATGGGATAAAC
>CM071871.1:4244485-4278527 GCA_036759665.1 Gynandropsis gynandra
CCACTATCTAGCATGCGTACTACCAATCTCCCAATTGTGTAATCTCACCTACTAGATGCATTAAGATCGCTATCCTAATTCCTAAGTTCAATCAACCGACCAGCCAAGGTTCTAAATCAATTGAGACTTCATATCATGGCTACGTTCCAAAATCCAATTCATCTCCCAATGCAATTAGTTTTTTATAGAAATTCATTTAAGTGGCCAACAAGAACAAAAGCATTACGAACAACCAATCAATCCGAAACGATCAAATATTATAACCAAGCATTAAGAACAAAACTTTATTACATATCGGCAAACCTCTCTAACCCATGGCTATGGACCTACTCAGACATGAACTTAGCAAAAGAAACGCAAAAGAAAACTATATCGACATGGATAAAGAATGAGATCCCTCCCTATTCTATTACCGACATCTTCAATAGTTCCTCCACGCTCCGACTACTTTGCTCCGTCCTTCTCTCTCTCTCTCTATGTGCCTCTAAGTGTCTCATGTCGTCTCTGGTTCGTCCTCTAGCCCTAGATGGCTTATTTTCTCAATAATTTCCCGTTCAAACATTCAAATTAGTTAGTTCCGAGATTGGCGGCCCGCGCAGGTACAACATGCACCCGGTCGTGCAGAAGGTAAGCCCGAGTGTGTACACTTCTCAGCCCGAGCTGACTTGCTTACCCGACCGTGTGGAATTTCAGCCCGAGTCGTGTTCTGTTTCGGGGATTTTCAGTCCTAATTGCAACCCGAGCGGGTCCATTTCTCAGCCCGAGCGGGTCCACTTCTCAGCCCGAGCGGGCATGGTCACACGACCATGTTCACCTTGTGCCCAAGTCGTGTGAAGATTGCTAGAAAATATGCGTAACTTTTGCCCGAGCGGGCCTCTTCCATGCCCGGGCGTGTAGCACATCAATTGTTGTTTCCGCTCTTTCGCTCGATGCTTGAGTGTTCCATTTGGATCCGTGGTCGTGCACATGTTGTATCTTGTCATTCAATCACGTTTTCGGGGTGGAATTGTCGTAATCACTCGTGTTTCGCTTCATGTCTTCGTTTCATATACAAAACTTGAAATGCTAGATGAAATCCTCAAATAAACTCAATAAATCGGTAAAGTCCAAGAAATCTAATCAAAACTAAATCTAAGAATCATGTAAATACTACGACCGATTACATGTTATCAGTTATGAAAACACGTAACCATAAAAAATTAATGTTTACATCTTGTATAAGTATATCTTATACAAGTATATCTATTTATAAACAAATAAATAGATATACTTGTATAAGTTATCTATTTATTTTCTCATTTTCATAATTTTTTTGTTATGTTATTTTTATATACTTGTGTACGTATATCTTATAGTTACTCATGTTATATATATAATAGTATTTAATATAATATATAATATATATCTTATATATTATACGTATACAAATATATACATGTACATATAGTAAATATATCTTTAATATATATAAACACAAGGCCAAGTGAACAGTATCACTGACCATGTGTCAAATTTTTATCGGTTTGTTTTTTTGTTTATTTGTTGCCATTCTGTTTACCAATCGATCAATTTTTATTATTTTTAAAAGATGAAATTAATTTCTAACCTCCTCTCCTCTCTCTCCTCTTCTCTCTCCGCCTCCCCTCCCATCAGAACAGTTGTTTCTCTTCTCTTCCTCTCTTCTTTCAGTTTACCAGGCGAGGCGGTGGGGAAGGAAGGCGCAGATCGTTCAGAGAGACAAGGCGGGTGGGGAAGGGAGGCGTGGGGTGTTGGGAAGGAGAGCCGCGGGGTGAGACTAGGCATGGTGCTGGCTGATGCGCGGGTTGTTGGGGACGAAGCGTGCGGTGCTAGGGGAGGCAAAGGGCGCGCGGTGCCGGGGAAGGGAAGCGGCCGGGGAAGGGATGTTGAGGAGAGAGATAGAAAAAGAAGGGTAGAAGAAAGGGAAGAAGAGGAAGGTGGGGAAGGAGGGGAGGCCGGAGGAAAGCAAATTTAGGGTTTTTTATTTTTTTATTAATATAATTCAAAAATAATTTAAAAATTAATAAATTAAAAATTTATTAAAAATTTAAGTTTAAAAAATACACCGATGAGAATGAGAAATTAAATAATTCAAATTGGAAAATATTTAAAAATTAAATAAATTAAAAAACTTATTAAAAAATTAAAAATTAAAAAATATAACGATCAAGTATTAAAATAGATAAATTCAGTTTTATTTAAATAATTATATATATGAATAATTTAAAAAATTTTGATTTTGAAATTCGATATTATTTAAATAAATGTGTATATATATATATATAAACATTTTTTTAAATCAATCATATTTAAATAATTGTATATATAAACAAAACTTTTTTAAAGAATTGTTTTTCTGTGCAAAGCGCAGAGATAATTGCTAGTAATTATATATAAGTAATTATATTATGTATATTTTAACAAATTGATTCTATTATTACGTATGATATCCTCAAACATATGGCATGATTCACGTCTATTGTATATCTATTATCATTGATGATTAAAAAACTAAATTCAAAACTTTTCGAACAAGATGTAGTTTTACACATATTGAAATATATTTCGTATTGATGCTTAATGGTAAACAGTTCGAATTTGATGCATAAAAGCGAATAACCCAACGAATGTTCGTATAAAGACCAAGTGATGCCCGTTAAACATACCAACAGATGACCGTTGATAAAAACGTTTGATTAATGGCAGTCTTAAAATTCTAAACTTTCCAACAAACATCTATTCAAAATATCAACGAATATTCATTGTAATTATGTTTTTTTCTGATATTTCTACAAGCAATTTGATTCTTCTTTTGCTTCTAACAATGCAGTACTGAATATTTCTTCTTCTTATTCATCTAACATTGATACAAATAATTCTATCACACAACCATGTGATATTTTTATAGTTCCTATTCATTCACAATATAACAAACCAATGAGATAACCACTTCCTCATGATTATCATTATTATCATCTTCAGCAACATCCAATGATATCCTCATCAAATCCATATCCACAATCCTTTGTCATCTTATTTTCTAAGTTGTCACCTAAGCACATGTTTTTTTACTTTGAATATATCTACTGAACCTAAATCTTCTAAAACATGCAATTAAATCTGGAAAATAGAAACATGCTATGCAATATTAAAATTTGATGTATTATTAAACAACAATACTCGGACAGCTTGGATTTAAAGGATTAAGTATAATGTTGATGGAACTATAGATAAATATAAATACATTTAGTGGCTAAAGATTTTACACAAAAAGAATGAATTGATTATGTTGACACATTTAGTTTAGTTTTCAAAATGGTAACTGTTAGATTTATCATTTCCCTTCTTGTCTCACATAATTGGTTGATAACACAATTTGATGTTTCAAATGCTTTCTTACATGTATCTTTATACACAATAGATCATAGGAAGGATTTTTCTACCAAAACTGTTTGCAAACTAAATAAATCATTATATAGTTTAAAACAAATTTCAAGACAATGGCATACTACATTTTCTATTGTTTTTATTTCTATTGGTTTCATACAATCTTCTACTAATCATTGTTTATTTTTATGTTCTTCACCTGATTATTATTTTCTTGCTCGCTTAGTTTATGTTGATGATATCCTCATCTTTAGTTGTGTTCAACCTCTCATTGGTCATTTAAATCATATCCTAGAGCAATCTTTAAAAAAAATGGGTTGCTGTAAATATTTTTTTGGTCTAGAAATTTCAAAAACTTCTAAAGGTATCTCCATTAATCAACGAAAAATATACTTTAAAATTATGGGAAGAATTTCGCATATTAGGATGTAACCATTTACAATACCAATGAAAATTAACTCTAAATTTTCTATTGCATACAGATCTTTTCTTTTTTATGCTTTCTATTATAGAAAACTTAATGGAAAACGTATTTATCTTACTGTAATCAGACATGATATATATTTTGTTGTAATCAAGTTGATCCGATATATGGCTGTTCAAATTGATTCTCACTTGAATGTAGCTCAACTTATCTCACGATATTTGAAATATCGAGTTGGATAAGGGTTTTTCTATTCACTACAACTTAAAAATTTTGCAGATACGAACTGGGTTTTGTGCCGCAGATTTGTAACTAGATAATTTTTTTTATGTGATTCACTAGTCTCTTGGAAGTCCAAGAAACAAGCCACAATCTCTAGAAGTAGCGTCGAAGTTGAATGTCAGACAATGGACAATGTTACACGTGGACCGTAATGGCTACATTCTCTTCCTACAGAATTATCTCTTTCTATGTCTTTTCATGCATCGTTGTTTTGTGATAACACTGCAATACTGCACATAGCAAATAATCCAATCTTTCATGAGAGAACAAAACACATCGAAACCGATAGTCATGTAATTTGTGAAATTATACAACTTGACTTTCTAAGGACACTACACTACACGTCTAATCAAACAATCAACCAGCGTATATTCTGAACAAGATATTATCATCGACACAATTCACTTTTATCATTTTCAAGAGAGAAGTACTTGATATATATTTTTCATCTTGAAAAAAAATATTAAAATTAAGAACGTTGATTTTTCTCTTCTTTTTTATTAATTAATTTTTACCTTCAATTTAGTATGTGTATATATATATATAAAAAGGTACAGTATAATGTATTATAATATCCAAATTCTATTCTACCTCTGATTGTTTTCACAATCCCTTTCTTTCTATCGACATTTTTTCCCCTCTGTATATTTCCAACGCTAATTGTTTTCTTCCTTTAATCTTCATCTTCAATATTTATCTTCACCAATCTTCAATATTTATCTTTACCAACGTGATAGTGCATTTAGGTATTTTCTCAACCCAAAAATCAAATAAGGCGAGATCGATTAAAGCCTCCCTTACTCACTCGAACAATAAAATCACACGAATCTGTGTTCTATTGTGTTTGGTCCTTGTATAACGGGTTTTATTTAACTATTGGGCTTTTTTATTTTACTGCAAAAAGCCTTTTTATTTGGGCCTTATCCTTCGGCTCAAAAAGCCCAATTCACACTCTTTGATCGTGTACGGTCGTCTCCACGTGTATGCGTTTGTCTTACCCAATGAGAGCGACGGAGAGAGAGAGGTGCACTGCAAAGGAGGTGGGCCTCAGTGGCAGAGGAGAAAAGCCCAAGACAGATGGTGTGTGTTATTGAATGATGTGGGACCCCGTGTCCCTGCATGTCTTCACGTGCTCCTCCCCCCACCGTTCCGTTTGTCACACTATAAGATTCTAAAATATTTAAATATTGTTTTTTTATTAAGAAAAATACGGATATAAATAAAATAAATAAAACTAAGAACAAATTTTCAAATATCTAGAATTTAAATTTATAATCTAATCAAAATCATTATAAAATTTCTGATTTTATTTAAATTTTTTAATATCATATTATTAGATATCATATATATTAACGTTTATCTTTTCTTTTTTTTTATTTTGTTACATAGGATAAGAGAGCATTTTATATATATATATATATATATATGAGTTATAGACAATGTAATAAGCCGTTTGAAAATATGCCATTCAGCTTGTCTTACTACTTGGAAAAATGTGGATTCAAAACATATCTTAAAATGAAATAATGACATAATTATTACAATATAATATTTGTTAATTAGCAACCATTAAATGTGTGTGGGTTATCTAACTATATTTTATTTGGGAGTAAAGGGTACAGTGTGCGGACTATATCTCCTTAATGCATTTGGACATAACTCATAAACTAAATAGAGGAGGGATACACAGAGGATGATGTTTGGGTTTTTTAGTATTACTCTCATCTTTCCCAAAATTAATTTGATTCAAATTTATTATTTTAATGTATGAAAAAAATTTGATATATTTTCTTAGTAGATAGAATGTATTGGAATCCTTAGCTCGTCTAGTTTAAATGTTAAAATGATGTGATCCTTTTTTACCTATTGTTTTTATATATTGCGATAAATTTATTTTTATTAAAATATCAGTATTTAGATAGAAATCTGGGTTTTAACTCATTTTTTTATACTAAATTGATTATAACAATTTCCTCCTGAATAATTCCTACATTTTTTTAAAAAAATTTGTTTCTTCAATGAGAATATAAACACCTTAGAAAAATAGTATATAACATACCTTAGAAAAATAGTTTCCTCCTTTTGTTTATAATCATGTTTATGGTTTTTTTTTTTTTTTGCGTCAATCATGACAAGATAGAGGAAAAATCAGGATTATTAAGCTATAATTATTTACTAAATAATTAACACAAACCCCTGATCATATTTATTTTAAATGATAACTTAATCTTGCAAAATTAATATTGGCTTAAAAAATAGCAAAATAAAAGAGGGAACGACGACGCAAGGGAAGGGTATCGAGAGGGAGAGTTATAAAGGTGAAGAAAAGGTAAGTGAAGCCAACACCCAAAACAAACACAACAAAACCCTTCACGGGAAGAAAAAAAAAATGTTCGATGTCGGAGTGCCGGAACTGCTCCGGCGCTTCATCGTCTCGACACCACTGCCTCCGCCGCCACCCCCACCGGCGGCGATACCTTTCCAACTATCTTACACTTCCTTTGAGACCACCAACCATTTCTTGGACATGATGGTGGGTAATAAAAATCATAAGATCATTCAATATCAGCATCAGAATCATAATCATCACGATGACAACAAAGATGGTGGAACTTCCGGGTGGATGAGTCCCATGAGCCTCACGGATCATGATGATGATGGTGATGATGATGGTGTTGTTTGTCGACCTCATCATCCATGGACTAGTGATGAAGTTCATGCTCTTCTCAAACTCAGATCTACAATGGAGAATTGGTTCACTTGGGAACACATTTCAAGGTACACCATGTCACAATTTGATATATATATATATATATGAACATGATGTACATATGTACTCATATCATAGTTATAGCTTTATCAAAAAATCACTATGATTGGTTTCATCAAATTATTTATTGAGATAAATTATTAACTTGTTAAAAAATTATATCAAAAAAACCATTACGAATTGTGGATGAGAGTACTTTCTATCAAGTAGGCGTACGAGATCTTGTTTAGTAGAAGCTAAGTGATTACTCTCTCCAACGACCCATTAACATGATATATACACATATATATGTATTCATCTATGTATGTACGTATTTTAATATACATTGTAGTGGTCTCGATTTTTTTTTGTTTTTTTGCAACATGATTTTTTTACTGGTGGGGGGGGGGGAACGAATGAATATAAATTACACAAAAAAAGAAGAAAAATCCATGTATATGCTTTCAAATATATATGGGTTCCTTTTACTGTTGCATAGATATTTAATTCGAATGATGAATGATAATGATTATACAAACATATACGTGTACGTACATGAGTGTATGTAATGATGTTTTGGCTTTTCTGCAATCATGGTGGGTGTAGAAAGTTGACGGAGGTTGGGTTCAAAAGGACTCCACAGGAATGCAAAGAGAAGTTTGAAGAAGAGAGACGATATTTCAACATTGATAATACTAGTGATGACCACATCATCCATTACAACGCTAGAATGTTTAGTGAGCTTGAAGAGTTTTACCGTCATGGTCATGATAATCATGATGATGATCACCATGAGCATGTATCATCTGAAGCTCAAGAGCACAATCAAAACAAGAGGCAAAAGTTACTTGGAGAGCCAAGGACCCAAGATAAAGACAAGGTGGAACAAGAGGAGGACCCAAACAAAGAGGAAGAAGAAGAGGATGATGATGGTGATGATGATGATAAAATGGGTAAAAGTGGTAACATTGAAAATGAAGGGCAATCATCATCATCGTTATCATCGAGTGTTATGGTGATGATGATGGAGAAAAAGAGGAAAAGGAAGAGGAAGGGATTTGAGATGTTGAAAGGATTCTGTGAGGGTATGGTGAGGAGCATGATTGCTCAGCAAGAGGAGATGCATAAGAAGATTCTAGAAGATATGAAGAAGAGAGATGAAGAAAAGATTGCAAGAGAAGAAATATGGAAGAAACGAGAAATGGAAAGGATCAACAAGGAGCTTGAGATTAGGGCACATGAGCAAGCCCTAGCAAGTGACAGAAACTCCACCATTATCAAGTTCATCACTAAGTTCACATCTGTGAGTGAAGATCATCATCATCATTGTCAACAACAACAGCATGTATATAAGGTGCAAAGCCCTAAAACTTCTCAAAGTTCATCTTGTTTGGTTCCACCTCCAACCCCAAGTAGTAATATTCCATCTCTATCATCGTCTCAAACCCTAACTCCCCATAACCCTTTATATCTCAAACATACAGATGACCAATCGCTAGATCCCATTTCTGTTCAAACCCTAAGAAGAAAAACCCGTAACCCCATAACGCCAAAAAGTGATAAAAATAGCGATCTTGGAAAGAGATGGCCGAGGGATGAGGTTTTGGCGCTGGTTAACATCAGGTGTAGAATTAGTACTAAGATCAATGCCAATCATCATCATCATCATCATCATCGTGAAGATCACCATCATAAAGATGGACCATCAACATCAAAGGCTCCTTCGTTGTGGGAGAGAGTATCTGAGAAAATGCTGGAACTGGGATACGATAGAAGTGCCAAGAGATGCAAAGAGAAATGGGAGAACATCAACAAGTACTTTAAGAAGACCAAAAACGTTAACAAGAAGAGACCACTTGACTCAAGGACCTGTCCTTACTTTCACCAACTAAACGAATTGTACAACCAAGGTTCACTCGCCGGCACCAACACAGCCGCCGGGAAAGTAGATTCCGGCTGCCAGTACCCAGAAACCCTACCCCAGTAAACCTGGGTCGGATTTTCGAACAAGGGTTGTGAACATGATCCGACCATGCATGTAGATATAAATGGTGATGATTCAAGCTTCCGGATTCGATTTTGAGTTCTAGGTATATTGTTAGATATTTTTATTTAATTTTTTTCTGGAGTATTTATATATCTATCTAGGTGGATATATTAATCAATATAGGGTGGCATTTATTTTCATGGAATGAGCACCGACAAACACTGAAATACAATTTTACATATATAAATAAACATAAAAATTAATTAATTCCGGCTAATTTTTCTCCACCGAAAATGTGAGATGTTTGGTTGCGCATGGTTTTAAGATAAGGTTTGAATGCCATGTCACTGATAGGAAGCAGTACATGTTATTACAACTCTTAAGGAAATGATGTCAATTTTATTAAAAAAAACACATGACACTCCTTAACTGCAAAACTGTTGTTGATAATGAGTCATGAGTTATTGTATTTCCATTTTAATATTTGTGCAAACAGAAAATGTAAAAATTAATGTGTTTAAATGTTTTACTCGTATGAATTGATCTCACATCTCTTTCGGTTGTGTTTGTGTTTTTTGTACTCAAGAACGTTTTTCTCTAGTGTGATTCACCTCACACCTTCCTTAATTCATATGTATCAAAATAGCATACAAAATTGAGTTTGTCCTTGATCAAACAAACCCTTACAATATTCTCAAAATAGGTCTTACATATAGCCATTGACCTTATATTAATTCTGTAATGTTTTTCCATATTTAATCATTATCGTTGCTTGTCTTTCTTCCAAAATTACCCTTTGTATTTGTTGATTTCTGCATAGGCTTTAGGGCTTGGACTGGGCTTTGGCGTTCTAGGCCTCACTCGCTTTGCTGCTGCACCCAAACCGCTGTTGCACGTTGGCCTCCTGCTTCTTCACGTTCGTGGGCCGCTTCAACTGCTCAGCCCGCTTCACTCCTTCATTTCGAGGGGTCTGAGAGAACACTCCAGAACCTCCCATCGCAGCATCCTCTCGAGGGTTCCCTCTCGCCTCCTCGATCCCTCGCCGGTCAACCTCAACAGTCTCCCTTTTGGCCGGCCGAGGAACCACTCCGATCTTCTCCCTCAACTCGCCAAAGCGTCCGGTTGGTAGCGGCTTCGTCAGAATGTCCGCCGACTGCTCATCTCCCCGAACAAAGCGTAAGTCTATCCTTCCCTCTACTTGAGCCTCTTTAACGACATGAAAACGAATCTTGATATGCTTGGTTCGCTTATGGTCTATCGGGTTTTTCCCAATAGCTATGGCTGTCGTACTGTCGCTATAAATCGGTACCCCTGTCTGCATGCAAAACCCTAGCTCACCGAATAGTCTAGTTAGCCATGTCGTGTGGTTCGTCGCTGCACTCAGGGCCATGTATTCGGCCTCTGCAGTCGACTGAGCCACGATCGATTGCTTCTGTGTTTCCCCAGCTAAACACAACACTCCCAATCGTGAAACAATATCCACTCGTGCTTCTCATGTCATGTAGACTGCCTGCTAGGTCTGCATCAGCATAGCCTATCAGTTCTGCATACTCAACTCTTTTGAACTTTAGTCCATAGTCCTTAGTCTCTTTTATGTACCGTAATACTCTCTTTGCATCTTGTAGACTAGAAACTGTCGGTTTTGTGTTGCTTCGTGATAGGTACAAAGCGACAAATGCAAGGTCGGGACACGTAGATGCAAGGTATAGGATGCCTCCCACCATGCTGCGATACGTCGTCTGATCGATAAGTTCTTCGCCATACTCTCTCGACTTGCAGTGTAGGGTTAAGGGGTTGTGACTCCCTTTAAGTCTTGCATACCAAACTTCGAAAGAAGTTTGGTTGCATACTTCTCCTGGCTTAGAAAAATCCCATCACCGAGGTTCTTAACCTCAAACCCCATAAAAAATTTTCAACGAACCCAAATCACTCATGTCGAAAGTTGAGCTTAACTTCACCATAAAATCTTCAATAAACTTAAAGTTGTTTCCCGACAGTATAATATCATCCACGTATAAACAAACAACCAGAATATTACCTCCAATCACTTTGATGTACATGGCTGCATCATAGTGGCTTCTCACACAGTCTTCTTGCAAGAAGAACATGTCTATCTTGCTATACCAGGCCCTGGGTGCCTGTTTTAACCCATATAATGCTTTATTAAGACGTAAAACTTTGTGTTCAGAACCGTGTACCTCGTATCCCGGTGGTTGTTCAACGTAGACCTCTTCCTTAATTTCTCCATTCAGAAAAGCTGACTTTACATCCATTTGATGTAAAGGCCAGTCCTTCTGAGCCGCAATAGCAATTAGGGCTCTTATCGTGTCGTGCCTTGAAACCGGGGCAAAAGTCTAAGTCTCCCCCAGACCATAGGTCTGTGAAAATCCCCTTGCTACCAGCCTTGCCTTGTACTTCTTAATCTGTCCTTCCTCATCCGTCTTGATTTTATATATCCATTTGACCCCTATGACCTTCTGGTTTGAGGGTCTCACCGTAAGATACCACGTCTGGTTCTTATGGAGCATCTCTATTTCCACATTCATTTCTTGCTTCCATTCTAGATGTTTCAAAGCCTCTTCGTAAGATGAAGGCTCCACCATAGCTAGATATCAGCTTTCCTCAGGCTGTACCCCTTCTATGTCCTCCTCTATCCTGTACAGATCGTTTAGTATTCGCGTTCTGTGTACCTCACGAGATGACTTATTGGTATTTCGAGTGCTGACTTCTTGTGATGATGGCGTGTTTGAGAGTGAAAGTTGTAGTGGAGTCGTAGGTGGTGTCATCCTCCTAAAACTCTCATTGTTCTGTCCAGAGGAACTCTTAACTTCGAATGTTGTGGTTGGAACTCCCTCTGGATTGCTGGAACTCTGTGGATTTAGATATACCACAGGTATAAAACTGTCATTCTCCTCTTCTGTTCTTTCCCAATCCTAGCTTTTGTCCTCGTAAAAAATGACATCTCTGGACACTTCCACCTTCCCAGTCTCAATCACATATATACGGTAGCCTTTGCTTTGGCTACTGTATCCAACAAAAACACCAACTTGAGACTTATCATCCCGTTTTCTTCGTTTCTATGCGAGCACCATCTTGTTCTCTAATGCCCTTGCAGGCAATCTGTTCTGTATATAAGTTGTTGTGAATACTCCCTCTGCCCAAATCCTATTAGGTATTTTCTTGTCTTTAAGCATGCACCTAGTCATCTCCATCAAGTTGTGATTTCTTCGTTCTGCAACCCCATTCTGCTGTGGTGTATAAGCTACACTGAGCTCTCTCATAATTCCCTTCTCAGCTAGATAGTCTAAAAACTCCTTTAAATTAAACTCCAAGCCCCTATTTGACCTCAAATTTTTTATTTTTTCTCTATCTGGTTCTCAACCTGACTTGCAAACCTTCTGAAAGTTGCAAAAACATCCGACTTGAGCCGTAGAAAGAATACCCAAGTCATGTGGGAGTGGTCATCTGTAAAAGTTAACAGATAGACACTCTCATCCAGTGACGGTGTCTCCATAGGCCCACACAGTTCCGTGTGTATCAGACCTAAAACTTGCTTCGCCTTATACTCTGAGTTTTTAGGAATTTCCTGCCTGTGTTGTTTGCCTTCATGCAAGCTTCACACACCTCCTTTGCCACAGTTAACTGTGGTAAACCCTTCACCAAATTTTCCTTCTGTAACTTCTCCAGGTTGTGAAAACCATTGTGACCTAATCTCTTATGCCGTAGGTCTAAAATACTCGTCTTCTCTTCGGCTACCCTAGCCTCTTCTTTAACTATCCTCCATTTGAGAGGATATGCCTTCTTAACCATTTTAACCTCAACCACCTTAGAGCCTGCCTTATCTTGTATTAAGCATTTATCTTCCGTGAATATTACCTCATACCCATTCTTCACCATTTACGGCACACTTAGTAAGTTCTTCACTCCCTTCTTCGTATGAACTTGAATATTTCCCTTACCGGAAGTGGTCAAAACTTCACCATTTCCAACCTTTATAGGTACTCTAAAGTACCTATCTAGCGTTGTGAAATACTCTTCTTGTTTGGCCATGTGATTTGTAGCACCACTATCCACCAACCATACGTCGCCTTTAAACACCTCATGTGTCAAGTGTGCTGCCATATACAGTGAATTATACTCCTCCTCTTGTTGATTTATATGTGCCTGATTCTGTGTAGGTCCTTTGCCTTTGCAATCTCTCGAAAAATGACCTAACTTGCCACAGGTGTAGCATTCTTTGCTTTTGTTCTGCTTGTTTTGTTCTCCTTGATTTTGTTTGTTTCGAAAGAAACAATTGTTCTCCTGATGGTTGTCCTTTTTGCATATGCTGCAAAACTTTTTTCCTTTAAACTTAAAATCTCCTTTGCCGAAGGGTTTCTTACTTGACCCAGATTTCTTGGATCCCTTGTTCTTTGCCTGGAACGCTCCTTCCAGACCACCACCGTGCCTATCCTCCAGTCTCGCTTCCTGAGATTGCAAGGATATCACTAACTCCCCCACAGTAAGTGTTGTGAGGTCTTTTGTCTGCTCAATGACCCCGACATACGGGTCAAATCTTTCCTATAATGAGCACAGGATCTTTGAGACTAATGTATCCTCCTTTATCTCATCTCCAAAGGCCCTCATTTCGTTGCCAACTCGGTCACCTTGTTAGCAAATTCTTTAATAGTTTCCTTCTCTCCTTGCTTTAATGTGTAGTAACTTGCTCGAAGCCTTTGGAGCTTTATCATAGCTGTCTTGAGGTCTCCTTGGAACCTTTCTTTGAGGAGATCCCAAGCGGCCTTCGATGTCTCGCACACTGATATGTGCACAGCAAATATATCATCTGTGACTGCACTACACAGAAGTTGTAGTGCAGTCTGATCCTTCACTTCATTTTTTTCCCAAAGCTGCAAAGCTTTCTCAACTCTTCTTCCACAGGAGCAGCCCCTATCACGGGCTTCCCAGGTAGTCCCTCCGTGACTACTTTCCACAACAGTTTAGACCTGAGTAATGCTTTCATCTTGATTATCCAGAGGTTGTAACTCTTACCATCAAAGACCGGTATCGGTGGTGTATTTTGCATCCTTTAGTTTGTGGCTTGTGCTGGTTATCTTGTGCGGTTTCTTATGTTGTAGATAATGCTTGTGCTTGTGCTCCCTCTCAGCCTTTAGATCCGAAAGGCTCTGATACCAATTGTTGTATATAAGCTCATGAATAAATTTGATGAGTCATGAGCTATTGCATATCCATCTTAATCTTTGTGCAAACAGAAAATGTAAAAACTAATGTGTTTAAGTGTTTCACTCGTATGAATTGATGTCACCTCTCTCTCTCTCTCGGTTGTGTTTGTGTTTGCTGCACTCAAGAACGTTTTTCTCTAGTGTGATTCACCTCACACCTTCCTTAATTCATATCTATCAAAATAGCATATAAAATTGAGATTGTCCTTGATCAGAAAAACCCTTACAATATCCTCAAAATAGGCCTTACATATAGCCATTGACCTTATATTAATTCTGCAATGTTTTTCCATATTTAATTTTTACCGTTGCTTGTCTTTCTTCCCAAAATGACCCTTTGTATTTGTTGATTTCTGCATGGGCTTCACGGCTTAGACTGGGCTTTGGCGTTTTGGACCTCACCCGCTTTGCTGCTGCACCCAAACCGCTGCTGCACGTGGACCTCCTGCTTCTTCACGTTCGTGGGCCGCTTCAACTGCTCGGCCCGCTTCACTCCTTCATTTCGAGGGTTCTCGAGGGTTCCCTCTCGCCTCCTAGATCCTTCACCGGTCAACCTCAACAAAAACAAATAAATTATAAGAGAAAAATTCACTTGGTAAAAAATACGTGAAAACATTTTTTATTTTAAATTTTAATTGTTACAAAAATATATAAATTTCCATTCGATAAGAATATATAAGAAATGTCGATAACCTAAAAAAATGTAAAAACATTTCTTCCCCATTAAATTTCGAACAGTTTTTTTTCGTCTGCCCCCGTATATCAAATAAAAAAGTTCGAAATTGGATAATTTAAATAATGGTAATTAATTCTTAATAATTGTTCCGAACTTGAATAAGATCTACGGTCCGAAGGAGCAGAGGAAAGGGCCCCACCACGTGGCCTGATAGATCATGTTTCACATACAGACACGTAAAGTGAATGTCCTAAAACTTTAGTACCTCCGAGGAGACTGTGGTCCCATAGGTTTTCCGAGTTTTGCATAATTTTAACATTTCTTAATTGTATTTGTTATATTAGCAATCACTTCAATAAAATTTGTTCTCGATATATTTGGACGTATATTGAACAAATGTTATGAATTAGTTAATTTATAGAACGTAGTAATATCACTAATAAGATAATTAAATGATTAATAATAAAAATACTAATAACATAATTAAATGATTAAATTCTAAAAATGGAAAAATATTGCTATAATCAAATCGATATATCAAAGAAGTCATATATTCACATCTATATATTATAATAATCAATGCATTAAGTTATCATTACTTTTCCATTTTACCCGCCATTTTATTATTCGACGAAATTCTTAACCAAGTTAAATTGACGACAAAATTATTTATATCACATAAAAAATCACGGTAACATTAAATGGAAAGAAAAAAAATTGGAAATCTCTGAAGTCGTCTCCATTTTTTCTAAAGCGCATGTAAGATTATTGTATGGCAATCCCTAATTTAAGGTCCCAATTCAAATCAAGTTCGTGAAGACAGGAAAGCCAATAGCATTCTAAATTTTATATTATTAACTTTTTAATATTTTACGATTCACGTTATCACCACGTCGATTTAACAAAAATTTAATGACATTATTTTTTATTGATATAACAACATATAATTATTATAAATTTCTAATAGATAATAAATTATTTTTTATTAACGTATTTTTTATACTTTATTTGGTAAATGTACCAAATAATGTCATCAAGAATATTGACATTTAGTTGGAAAATTAAATTGATCAGAACATAGCAAATTAAATGTATTATTCCTTTGCATAAAAATATTTGGAAGTAATGAAAATGGAAGTGTAATAACTTAATATTTTAAATAGAAAAGAAAAACAAAAAACTGAATATTAAATTATATATAAAAAAGTAAGATAATTTTTTTTCTATTAAGCCAATTAAATGAAAATTTTTCAAAAAGGAGGAAAAATGAAGAGATTACTGTTTCATCGAATTTTTTTTAATTCCATCGTATGAAACAATATCTTTTTTATAGAGGGTTTACAATCGAATTGTATAGAATATTTTTTGCCAATATTGAAAATCTATTAGATCTAACCAACTCTTACATGTGTGTTGAGTGAGCCGTTGTTTTTGGCTAATAGTGTGACAAGGATGATTGTGCAGTTTTCTTTTTGTTGCTGGATGAGGATTCAAGAGAGGCTGAGCTGGAGGAGGCTTGATGCTCAATAACAGAGAATAAAAAACTTTGTTTTGTTTTGTTCTGGTGGGCTTCTATCTCGGGTGAGGGAGGAGGGTTGATGCTCAATAACAAAGGATGGAAAATTCTGTTTTGTTTTGTTCTGGTGGGCTTCTCTCTCGGGTGAGGTTATGGTCAATCCTTTTGGCTGAGCCAATGGTGTTTTGGGCTGAGCTGAGTGTGTTATGCTAACAACTCCCCTCAAACTTGTGGCTGGTGGATTGCCCAGACCAAGTTTGGTTCTAGGCTAGTAGTGTGATCGAGAGAGACTTTGTAAAAATATCAGCGACCTGTAATTCAGAAGAGACATGTTTTGTTAGTATAGACCCTAATGCAACCTTTTCTCTAATAAAACGATAATCGAGTTCTATGTGTTTGGATTTCTTGTGAAACCCCAGATTTGTTGATAAATAAACTGCAGAAAGATTATCGCAATGTAAGAGCATAGGTTGGTTTGAGTGATGCCAAGGTCTCGAAGAAGGAATGATAGCCAGGTTAATTCGACTGTTGTTGAAGCCATGGCATGGTATTCAGCCTCGGTGGAGGAGCGTGAAACAGTGGGCTGCCACCTGGTTGACCAGGAGACCAGATTACTTCCTAAGAAAACACTAAAACCAGTAGTTCATTACAGCGAGCCCAATCATTATCACTAAATGAATGTAGATGCAATGTACTTTGTGAGTGTAAATGCAATCCAAGACTAACTGATCCTCTCAAGTACCTTAACAGATGTTTAAGCAACCTAAAATCATCTGTGTAGGTTGATGCATTCTTTGACAAATGAAATTAATAACAAAAGCTATGTCAAGTCTTGTTAGAGTGAGATACTATAAGGCACCTAAATGCTTCTAAAGTGTGTTGGATCTTCATAAGGGACAAAATCTAGTTCACATTTTGAAGTTTTAATAGGAAGAGGAGTTAGTAAGAGTTTGCAATCTAGCATATTGGTTTTATACAGAATGTCCAGTGTATACTGTGATTGATGAAGAAATAGACCATTAGAATGAAATTGAGCCTGAATGCCTAAGAAACAATGAAATTGTCCTAGATTTTTCATATGAAATTTAGTGCTAAGTTCAGTAATGAGTTTGCAAATGAGAGGATTTGAGTTTCCAGTGAGCAGCATGTCATCAACATAAAGTAAAAGAATAAGAGTGTCATTACCATGCTTGTAAGTGAAAAGTGAAGGGTCGGCTGAGCTACAACAGAAGCCAAAATCTATTAAGAAGTTACTGAATTTATAAACCAAACCCTTGGAGCTTGTTTAAGGCCATAGATTACCTTCTTTAAGCAACATACATGAGTAGGTTATGTTGAATCAATAAAACCAGGTGATTGCATTATATAAAAACAGTTTCATTAAGTTCACCATGTAGGAACACATTACTTACATCTAGTTGGTTTATGGACCAGTTTTGTGTTAGTGCCAAACTAATTAAGCACTACTCGGATTGTTGAAATTTTAACAACATGGCTGTAAGTATCAATGAAGTCTATACCTTCAGTTTGATGAAATCCTTTTGCAACTAATCTAGATTTAAGTTTATCTAAGGTTCTATTAGGATTTAATTTTGTTCTAAATACCCATCTGCAACCAATAATGTTCATACCAGTAGTAAAGGAAACTAATTCCCAAGTGTCATTTGTTTTAAGAGCCTTCAATTCTTCTTTCATAGATGAATACCAGTTTGGATGTTTTAGTGCAGAGAGACTACATTTTTTGGGATAAAGGGTATTGTAATGCTCATAGTGAGAGCATATTTGGGATTTGATTTAGAAATACCAGATTGAGCTCTAGTTCTCATATGGTGGATCCGAGGTGCTGAAGGTTGTTGTTTTGGTGACTAGACTGGTGATTCCTCTGTTTCAGTTTGAGAGTGATCACTGGTGATACATGATTTGTCAATGTGAATACCAGAAGACAAGATTTCTTGCTATAGAACAAGTAGAGGAGTGTGGTTAGAAATAACAGATTTATTAGAAGATGATGTAGGAACAATGCTTACCTAATTACCTTTTTGCCATGCCTTCAAAATAGGAGTAGAATAAGCTGAAACCAAGGATGCATAAACTGTTTTAAAAGAAAACTGTTTTTCATGAAAAACTACATGTCTAACAATGTAAACTCGTCCAGTTGGTGGAGATAAACACCTATAACCCTTGTGTCTATTGTTGTATCTTAAAAAGACACAATGAAAGATCTTGGTTCAACCTTATCTTGAGTATATAGTCTAAGATAAGGATAGCATGAGCTTCCAAAAACTCTCAGTGAGGAGTATTCTGGATCAGTTCCAAAGATTAGTTTATATGGAGTAACATTCTTTAGAATAAGTGTTGGCATAAAATTAATTAGATAGTTTGAGGTAAAGAATGCTTCCATCCAATAGGAAAGAGGTACCTGAGCTTGGTAGATCATGGATAATCCTAGTTCCACCAAGTGTCTATGCTTGCTTTCAGCAAGTCCATTTTATTCAGGTGAATGGGGGCATGCCATCCTTCAGTTGATTTCACATTCTTCAAGATGATGCTAAAATGAGTTGCTTGAAAACTCTCCTCCACCATCACACTGGAAGGCTTTTATTTTCCTGTTTAGTTGAAGTTCTACAGCTTTTTGGAATGTGAAAAACACTGAGAAAAACTCATTTTTTCTTCTCAAAGGAAAGAACCAGCAATATCTATTGTAGTTATCAATAAATATCACATAAAACCGAAAACCTTGAATTGATAAAATAGGTGAAGATCCTCATAGATCACAATGCAAAAGTTAAAGTGGTTCTAAAGCATGAAGGGATGAACTACTAAAGGGTAACTTAGTGTTTTTTAGACATTTGACAATGATAACAGATTTCTGAAGTTATCTTGTTGATATGAATTCTTCCGCTGGATCTTAAGAGTTGCAAAACTTCATCATTTGGGTGTTCTAATCTCCTGTGCCATGTTTCTTGTGTTGTTGTTCTTTTCCTTATGGAGAAGAGTGTTTGAGATGCAGATGACTCTAAGACATAGAGTCCATTAGCTTTGTGACCCTTTGCCAGGATCCTTGAAGTGTTCTTTTCCTTAATCACAACACCAAGAGCGTTAAATATAACGTTGCAGGATAGATCTTGAGTAAGTTGTGACATTGATAATAGGATTTCTGTAAAGAAGGAACAACCAGAACATTTTTTAAAGGTAAGTTACCTGAAGGGGTGTTTATTGTAGCTGAACGAAAATTTGTGATAGGTAAAAGAGTCTTATCTTCTACTATGATATTTTTTAAACCATTGTAGATTTGTATTTGCTGAGATGACAGTCAAGTTTGTTATGTGTGAGTTTGCTCCAGATTCTGGATACCACTCTGTTGCGTTTGCTACTTGAAATGAGTTTAAAGCATGTGGGATATCATTTGACTGGAAGGAGTTATCAAATCGATGCCAACATTTAAGGGAAACGTGACCTAACTTTCCACAGATTTGACAAATGGATTTGTTTGATTCTGATTGATTGTTTGGCTTGTGAACAGACTGATTAGAATAAATCTGTTGAGTAAAACCTCTTCCTCTGGAAGTAAAGTTAGTTCTGTTTCTGTTTGGGTTGTATCTTCCTCTATTATAGGTGTAGCCGCCCCTAGCATTGTAAGAGTTTTGAGTGTTACTAGATTGTGCTGTGAAGGCATGTTGAAGTGAAACCTTTGATGTTTTGTGTGCTTTGCTGGTGAAAGAGATGTTGGTCAGTTGGCTGACCACATCTTCATAGGTTGGATAAGGCTGACGATGCATAGAGGTATGAATGACGGTAGTGAATGCTTCATATTCCTTGCCAAGCCCTTGCAGAAATCTGAATATCTTCATGGATTCTGACACTGGTTTGCCTATGGACGTCAAATGATCACAGATGGATTTAAAGTCGAATGTATTCAGCAACAGTTTTCCCTTCCAAGATATAGATTGTAAAGACGAAAGGAGATCGAACTCTCTTGACACAGACATTTGATTAAAATGTCTGGCCAAGGCTTGCCATACTCCTATTGTTGTATTATGCCTACCACCAATCCAAACACATCTTCGGATAGTGTTCCACAAAGCCATGACCTCACTAGGTGATCTGTTTTTTTCCATGAGTTGAATAAAGGGTTTGGTGTTTGTGTAACAACAACACCGTTTGTGGTTGTGATGAACTGTGGAGGTGAAGTTATTTCACCTAACGAATCCTAAGAGTTCTTCTGACTCTAACAAGGATTCCGGTTGTGTTTTCCAGTGCAGATAATTGGTGTGAGTGAGTTTAAGAGTGATAAAATTTGAAATATTGACATGGATCAGGAATGGAAAGTTTTTTTGTTCTTCCATTGATTTGGAGAGGAAGAAGAGAGCTTTAGAGTGAAACCCGAAGCTCTGATACCATGAAAATTTTTCAAGGAAGAGGAAAAATGAAGAGAAAACTGTTTCATTGAATTTCCCTTAATTCCATCGTCTGAAACAACATCTCCTCTTATAGAGGGTTTACAACTGAATTGCAGAGGAAAAATGAAGAGAAAACTGTTTCATTGTTCTGGTGGGTTTCTCTCTCGAATGAGGTTATGGTCAATCTTTTGTGTTGAGTCAATGGTGTTTTGGATTGAGGTGAGTGTGTTATTCTAACATTAAACAAATAATATTAATTAGTTTTATTTATTAAACACATCATCAAATAACATTAAACACGTCATCAAATTTGTTTTTATATAAAAATATATTAATGGTTTATATTAATTTTATATTTTGTATTTATGTTATATAATATAAAATTGATCTATATTTAATTAATTAGATAAAAATCAAAATTTGAATAAATTTTGGGCAAAATTAAATTTAAATTGAATATAATCGAGTCAAAATTATATCTAAATCGGATCAAATCGAATCTAAATCGATAAAATTAATTTTGGATCAGATCGAAATCAGTTGAAAATCGGATTAAAATTGATAAGTTTTTAAAATTTTGAGATAAATTTAAAATATTTAATAGAAGTTTAAATGAAGAAAATTATAGACATTATTTTTAAACATAAGAAGAATTATGATGTTCATCAAAATATAAAAGAATAAAATGAACGCAAAATATTAGATAGAAATACATAGGTTTATTCCTAAAAAACAAATAAATTTATCTCTAAGATATGGAAGAGAGATACCTCTGGGGCATCATCACATGCAAAGGCAAAAGGCTCTGCAAGATTCTTTTGTCTTCTTTCATCGTATGGTCACCCATCGTAACTCCCCGCACGAGCGCTCTTGGTCCCACTCATCGGACGGCTTACATTCGTTTTTGTTTCTTGTCTTTTCCTTTTTCTCATTTGCAAATATATTCCTGGTCAATATGAAAAAGATTATCCCTTTCTCAAAATTGGATTCGAACTCATTTAAAAACTTATAATATTTTTAATACGATTTTGAGTTTCGATTACTAAAATATGTAAATTTTTTTTTATAATATTTATATCCATATAAAGACATACATATAATTTAAAATTACATATACATACTCCTAGATAATTAAAATTTAATATGATTCAAATATTTTGTTGTATATTTTATTTTTTTTTATGTTTTTGTATAAATACAAACTATATAATTTTTACGATATCCAAAATTTTGAATATCCAATATGTTAGATTAAGTTAAAATTTAGAAGAAAAATATATGAAAACAAGGGATTGACAAACTCTATAAGGAAACCAATCTGAATTTGGTAAAATTTTATTTTAAAAATATTATTTTTGTAGTCATACGACCATATTTGATGAGATGGTTGCAATCATCTTTTGTTCTAAACATTCAATGGTTATTAGATAATATAAATAATTTATAAACAATTTAAACATTTCAAAATATACATCTAAACTAAATATTATTATTTTAATAAATAAAATAAATTTTGTAAAAATAATAGTCTTTATTAATATTTACATATCCATATGAAATTCTTTAGTTTTCTATATATACGACTTAATACCACCTATACACTAGATGTTATATGATTCTGTAATTAGCGTCTAAGGTTTTTTGAAACATGGGGAACAACTAACTCATTATAGCGAAATTTTAAAAAGATGAAAGAAATATTGGCTACAGATCGAGACAAAAATATATGATTTTATCCTAAATTAACAATGCACCATCCATCAAAGTTCACATATCAGCTTTTGTAGACGCAAACGCTAAACTAGCGTTTCATGGAGAAAAGCTGAACAATAAAACAAACACTTCACTTTCTTCCATAGCAAGTTTTGGTTGCAGATGCTTTTGATTTAAATGTCTTGTTGTGAATATCTTTTGAATTTTGCAATATGGGAAAAAAAAATGATGGGTTTTGTTGTGTAACATTAATCGATAAACATGATTAGAGAAACAACAAAAAGTAACTATCTTCAATCTTCAATCACTTAGAACTTGGAGTTCTGTAATACTGTATTGTCTTTTTTTAAGACCAGACAGCAAAAACGTTCAGCGTTGGGTTGAGGTCAGAGATCAAAGACAGCTTTGATTTGAGAATTCCAAAAAGATTTCACAAGCCAATTAGAAAGTTCCACATGGGTTTGAAATAGACTCTAATATATAAGGACTCTTCTATAAATTCAAGAAAGATTGAACAAGAATTTTAATAAATTCAAGAAAATGACATTTCACATATCACTACCTTTTCTTATTCCTTGAAGTAATACTTGACCGAAGTTGTTCATGGGTTCAGTGCCTTGTGATATGCAACCTGCAATTACTCAAAAAGGAAAAAAATGCGATTTTCAGATTTTATGAGTTTCTTTTTCTTTTTGGGCCGAATTTAAAGATTCAGTTTGAATACTTACAGAAGTTGATGTTTTTAATAGCTCTCGGATTGCCATTGTGGCATAGCAAGAAGATGGAAGAGTAAAAGCCATTTTGAGAGCCATTTGCTTCTGCTGACTACTCAACTTTCCTATTTCTGCTTCACCCATTTCCTTCTCTTCTCCCTTCTCACCTTCTGCTTCACCTTTCGTATCATTTTTTGACGTTTTAGAATCGGATTTATGGGACTCGATTTCGATTTCTTCAACAGAACCATCCTCTTTGATCAAATCATTCAAGGGCCTATCCCCTTTGATCACATCATTCAAGGGCCTATCCCCTTTGATCACATCATTCAAGGGCCTATCCTCTTTGATCACATCCTTCAAGGGCCTATCCTCTTTGATCACATCATTCAAAGGCCTATCCTCCTTAGTTATCCTGTCGAGATCCGTCTCTGCCAATGCCATGTTGCTGTCAGTGTAACTCAGCAATTCCCTGCAACAATTACCTGAAATTAATCTCTGTTACAATAAAATGTACCGTACCAGCATCAGATGACGATCTAAAATATACCATTCGAAGTCAATTGGCTTCTGGAAAACTCGTCTATAACCACCAGTCATGCTAGTTATTGAGAATTCCCTGAAAGTGTCACATGGATTAGTCATTAATAGAACAAAAGATGCTTGTGGTGATGCAGAGACAATGACAAAGATTCTAGGAGATATGGAATTCCAGAAGGATTAGTCTTAGAAATTTACTTGACACCGTGAGCGCTCTCTGTCAAGTCGATACCGTCCTGACGAACATATATAGATTGCATCAGAACAGCGGAATTAGAACATGATGAGATCTTTTGAATCAATAACGTATCGCGTAGAACTGAGTTTAGTTTCTAAGAATAGGCAGTAAAAGCCTCGAAGAGCTTGTAAAATTAGCACAGACTCAACAAACCTTCTTTGCCAAATCGAGATAAATTTCAGCAACGTCATTGGTCGGGTAAATGACTTTTGAACTGTTGAGACAAGGACACAAGATGTTTAAGTTTTAAGGAAAATGTTCAATCTAGACAAAAATCAAATCTCGACGAAACTAGCTGAAAACTTACCCAGGCAGCGGGAGGACGACATCACTGGTAGAGTAAGTTCCAGACTCAATGTCCGCCGGAGTTATGACCTAAAGAGTATAGGAGAAAAGGGCTACGGTTACCGTGAGAGAATAACAATTATAATCATAAATATGCTCTCGAGAATGGTCTTAGAAGAAACTGTTAGATATAGAAGAAACTAACCTTGACAAGGTCACTCTTTTCCGCTGGAAGATCTACAACGGTGGTTCCATCCAACTGTTCACAATCCATTGCCTCGTTTTCTTCGTGCCCAGAAGACAAACTAACCATACTTTTTGCATCATCTAACTTGGAATATACAAGGTCTCCGAGCACGACTTGGTTGGTTCCTTCGACACCACAAAATGAAATAGCAAAGTTAAATAGTCTATCCACTGCTCCCGTCAAACTAACATAAACACAGGTAGTACTGCTAAAACCATGAATAAGCATACAGAAAGGTCAATTTACCATATTTTTGCACACGCATACTTGCTGCATGGTTCCACAAATAGCTTTGATAACTATGTACATACCTGCATAATTAGAAATAAAACACGGTAAGTTCAAACAATAGCTTACACCTTCATGCCAGGTCATATTGCCACAATAAGAACCACAGTGTATCACACTTCCACAGTTTGTTCCTATGGAACTAACGAAAGCTATGTTACAGAATTAATCGATTACATCATTCTCAAAGTTCTGGGTATCGCTTTTAGCGCTTGCAAGTAGTTCCCAGGGCATTTCTTCAGACACTGCAGCTGTTGAAAAATGCCCAAGAATAGGAAGTGTTATCATGTAACCCATGAACAAGAAACCCAAAAAAATTCAACGCAGGAAGCTTACTATGGCTCTTTCGGCAACCAGATGGCGTGGTAATTGCTTAAGAGTCCCGTCAATGTCACCAGTTTCTTTGTAATATGCCCGAGCCTCGGTTATTGCGTTCTTTTGTATTAAAGGCTTCAAGTCAAGGAAGACTATATTGCTCCTAACTAATTGTATTGGCCATATCAGTCAACAGAGTCATATTAAAGGATATCACTTTCTCTTGGGTCAAGAATCATCTTTACAGCATCTATCCATTCTCCTCTCAATAGTGCGGCTCCAACTTGGTGAGTTGGTACTGAACCACTACCAAAACGCTGGACATAAAAGAAAAACCGTCAGCTTAAAAGAATGATATGAATTTGATTGAACTGCAATTTATGAACCAGAGACTTTGCTACAAGAAGGAAGTAATACTTGCAAACCAAAGTAGTTAATGAAGCCAAGTTTCCCAAGAGATTCTGCAGATTTTTTTATAGTTTCTTCAGAATCTGCAACTACTCCTCTGAGAAGAATGGAAGATAAAGAACAAATGCATTCAGAAAGGCAACAATGATTTAAACATAGGAAATAATGTAATTCATAAATTTGCAATCATGCGAAAGAAAAATGGGTGTGAATTTTTTTTTTTTTTTTGACAAATTCTCACCTTAATGTGATTGTAAATCTGTTTCCCATAAGCTGTCCAAGGAGAAGTCCTTCCTTAACATGGCTATAAAATGACAGCAGTCGGCAACAGAAGAATCACAAAATAAAATGGAGTAAAATGAAAACAATGAAAAATAAGTCCACTTACCAGAAGTCACCAACTTTTATACCAATCAATCTCTTATTAAGTGCTGACAGTTTGCTAGCATGCTGTTTAAACACAGTGACCTAAAAGCCAAAAAGATATCTTAATTATTGCAACATGATAAACTCGTATTCTAAAGAAAACAGGGGCCAGATAACTCACACGCTGCGTTGAAACTGACCGCTTATCTTTTGTGCCCGAGAATCCAAAGGACTTTGGCTGCAAAAACCATAGAAATTCAACTTATAAAGGAAAATCAATTTATGTTGAATGGTGAGACAAACTGCCAACTGAACTATAAAAGAACATTGAAAGCACCTGAACACCTAGCATCTTTCCAATTAATCCCAAGGCCTCTTGTGTGTCCTTGTTCTCTTTGTAAAGATGGAACCTTAAAATTGCATTACAGTAACTTATGGATTAAGTGATATACATTGTATATCAAGAGTTATATGGAAGCATTAAAGAGAAAATAGCACTGGTATCATAAGAAACATCTGGCATTAACGAAATCATTTAATATGGAAGCATTAAAGAGAAAATAGCACTGGTATCATAAGAAACATCTGGCATTAACGAAATCATTTAATATTCCAGGATATATTAAATCATGCTTCACATGTAAATGCTGTTGCAGATATGAAGATCTACTGTCTAGTTTACCAAGTGATAAAAGTAAAACACATTCGATTTGCAGGAGCCTAGTTTAGACAAATTTTCTTGCATAGACATTTACCTGAGAAACTTGCCTAGATGCTCAGGCCAATGTTCTGAACCTCTGCTATCAAAAGGCTGATCATCTCTTTCTTTCCGTTTCTTCGAGCCTCTACCTCTGCTGTTATTTCCACCTAAATTTATTCTCACACGGATGCATTTTGAAGTAGGGTCAGGCCCATCAACTGTGTCAGTGACCAAGAACTTGAAATGCTCCTTGAAAAAATTATGGATAGCCTGGATAAAGTAGGCATAATTAGAAACTGGCAGAAAGTTAAAAGAAAGGGTTTCAACTTTGACAAACACAGATAAACAGAGTTCACATGAAGATTACCGTTCTCTTGGATTTTTCGGAACTTGGATCAAGCACAATTGGTGAGATTTCACCATCACTCCCTGAAGTGAATTGCTTAATCAAGGAGTCCAACCGCTCTGCATCTACCGCACTGGCAATTGACCTGAACAACTCAATTTCAGAAGTATAGCTTTTGTTCACATTATCTGAAGTTTTTATCACTTTTTCCTCCTTTACATCCTATGCAGCAGAAGAACAAAAACAGCGGGTTAACATAACCAGAACAGACATGAACACACAGATGTGAATAACAAACCATCTCAGGAGGGACATCAAAGGATGTCAGGTGAATAACATTGCCATCCATGTCCACTTCATTAACAATAAAGTCGGAGTATCTGTCAAAATATTTGAACATATATAATTTAGTAAATTATATAGAGCTACACGGAAACAAGTCATGAAGCTGAAGCATCAGATGATTACAAGAACCGACTCGAACACAACCAATGTGACTCTCTATAAAATATAGTTCATAAGTAAATAACACATCAGACGTATTAAAAAGAACACTTTCGCCCACTTTCCACAAACCCAGGAAATCACAAGAATGATCCAACATAAAAAAGCTTCAAAATTTCAAATTCCTTCAATTCCAGCTGAACAACCCATGAAGCGAAAACGTATATATAAGAACATGCATCATCCATATTCTACCTAAAGAAGAAGAACAAGCATCGACCATTTATGGATCTTATGACCTTTGTTTGAGAATACCGCGGAAACCCGGGAGCTGGGAGATGAAGCAGGAGATACCCACATCGCACTCTTCCATATTTTTTATCTTGTCAAGGGTTTTAGCAGTTGTAGCCAATGCCGTTGCTGTGTAGTGCTTACTCAAGTAGGGTTTTAGCAGAGACGACAGAAACGACGATACAGTTTTTTGTAGTTTCATTTTCTCCACTCGATGAGGGGGAAAACATATAAAACGCACCGTTCAGTATAGCAAACCGTAATTGTACCGTAGTGTACCGAACCGGTTTAGTTTCTTCTGACTTGGGGAAGTACGCAAAAAAGGCGACTTCCCTCGTGGTCGATCCATCCACGAAACAGATCGAGGAACTCGAGGTTCATACAGCAGATCAAATCAGCGTTGAGAGAGATAGAGATGGTTACGAAAACGGAAGAGACGCAGTTGAATCAACTTGAGAATCAGGTTGATAATGGCGGAGGCGGCGCGTGGGAGTACCTATGCCTTGTTCGGAAGCTCAAGGTTCGCCGGTCTGAGAAGGTGTTTAAGCACGGTCTCTGGATTTTGAATGATCCGGGAAAACGATCTGCTCTCGGTCCTGATGGTAAGTTGATTCCTTTACTTGATTTGATTCCGAATTGAGAGCTCTATTATATAGTGTGATTAATCCTAATGGGTTTTGTTTGTTGAATTATCTGTATTCTGAGATTTATTTGGATTGAAACTTTCTCAAATTCGGTCAGTCTGGTTGGATAGTGATTTGCATCGATTGTGATTCTTTCCGACCAAAACCTGGTTTTGTTCGTCGTATGTTTGTTTTGTGCTAAATCTGGTTTTCCTTATTGTTTGAATTATGGTTGGATCAATTATTTATACTGAAATTGGACGACGTATTTTATAAGCAACTGTGTTACTGGATCAAGGGTTTAAGTTTATTTACGCTAATCATTTTGGTAAACCCTCCTGAACTTATCTCTCGTTGGACTGTGGAATCTGTTTTTGTTTAAAGTATTTTAATTTAAATAGATTTCAAGAATTCTTAGATGCGGATGGTGTCCTTTAAGCAACTTCGAGTGCGGAGTATTCGGAAATTTCATCAATTATTATACTTAACTTTGTATCCCTAGACGGAGGAGAAAGAGTAGAGATGAAAAAAGTTGACTTTATGTTGCTGATAAGATTAAAACTCCAAGATACTGTCTTGGCCAACTTGATTAATGCTTGCTTTCATTTTCTTTGCTATAGAGGTGTTTTTAGCTTTATAATTATGCTCGGAAGTAAATAGTAAAATTTCTTGCTAACCTTGCAGCTATATAAATATGAAACTAAATTGTAAGATCTTACATTTTGTGCAGAATGGACTCTGTATGAGCAGGTGGCAATGGCAGCTATGGACTGCCAACGTCTTGATGTTGCGCAGGTGTATATCTTTGCCTTTACATTTTATAATGGTACTGTAAGAAGCAAACTTTATATTGGATCATCCCCTTCCAGGCTCACACTTGGTTGATTCTTATTACCCATTTTGTAGAATTGAAATCAATGTGGATGTTTTAGTTTGATCACAACTGTCCTTGGATTTTGTAGAATTGTATAAAGGTTTTACAGAAGAAATTTCCGGAGAGCAAGAGGGTTGGTAAGTTAATTTGAACCTTGAGTTGTTTATGTTTGCTTGTTTCTACTTTTTGAGGCTTCTCGAATAGATGATATCTAGGCCTTAAAACGAGGCACGTAAAAATCTACATCTTTATATTACTCTTCACTATTTTTCTTGGATTTCCAACTGGTAAATATGGCAGAATTAAGCAAATTTTAAGAACATATCAGTTATGCTCAGCTCATTTCTCGTGGTCTAAAAATGAATTAGTTAGTTAATGTACTTGGTGTTTACTCGTGTTTTTGGGTGCAGTCTTGATATATGTTGATCCCAATATCTTTGTTAAATTTTGTCAATGAATTTCAGGCAAGCTGGAGGCTTTATTGCTCGAAGCTAAGGGATTATGGGAAGAGGCTGATAAAGCCTATTCAAGCCTTTTGGAGGACGATTCTCTCGATCAAGTAAGTGTCCACACCCTGCTATGATAAAACTAATATTTAGTACTTTCTGGTATTAGACTGTTGTAAGTTCAAGTCGATAACTCATACAGGTGATACACAAACGAAGGGTGGCCATGGCCAAAGCACGGGGCAATCTTTCATTAGCCATTGAGCTCCTTAACAAATATCTCGAACTGTGCGTACTTGCTTATTCTGAGATTCACTCGAATCATTGTACATACATAGCGAAAACACCGTCTGATCTATTTCTCTTCTTCCACTCTTCCTTTATGCAGATTCATGGCGGATCATGATGCGTGGAGAGAACTTGCAGAAATTTATCTTTCCTTGCAAATGTGAGCCTCTCTTCATTACTTTTTGGAGATCAATTTTCCAATGGCTACTAATTACTTAGATCGATTCAACCCAATTCATCATCGATACCTCTGTAACAGGTACAAACAAGCGGCCTTCTGCTATGAGGAGCTCATACTATCTCAGCCAACAGTTCCACTGTACCACCTAGCATATGCCGACGTAAGTCCAGTCTTCATCCTCTGTTGGTTATATCATACGTTTTGTCATTGGAACAAGCACAGCCCATTAGAAAATCAGATGAGGAACTTGGAATCCTGGAAAATGATGCTGTGATGGAAAAGTTTGTGTTTTTAATGTTATTTCCACAACTTGATCTGATCAAAATTTGATTCTCTGTTCATTTTTCACATTATCCCCAATTAGGTGCTCTACACGATCGGCGGTGTAGAGAACCTTATCGCTGCGAGAAAATACTATGCAGCCGCCATAGACTTGACAGGCGGAAAAAACACCAGAGCCCTTCTCGGAATCTGCTTGGTAAGCTCCTTTCTCTACTCGCGGGTATTTGATCATCTGTTCGCTCGGCTTTGCTGATTGACATGAATTACCATTGCGACCTTCAGTGTGCCTCTGCAATTTCACAACTCTCAAAGGGAAGGAACAAAGAGGAGAGAGACGGAGTGGCGCCTGAACTGCAGTCTCTGGCTGCAGCTGCATTAGAGAAGGAGTACAAGCAAAATGCTCCTGCTAAGCTTCAGCTCCTATCTTCTGCTTTGAGAAGCTTGAAAATTTGAGACCAGCAATGGCAAACGCAATCGCAAACACTGATTTGGTCGTTCATGGGGTTCTGAGGAACAGAACAGGCATCTGCAACTTCTGTCTGCAAGTGTAGTTTCTTGAAGGTTTCTGCTCTTTATCCCTTCGAATTTCTGTCTGACGCTTAAAATTATTCAGATTGTATCAGTTACTTGTCATGATTTCTTTTTCATTTTTTAAATTTAATATCATTAAATTTTGTCGACTCCTTGTGTTATTTATCATGGCTTCACTATTTCATATTTTAAAATTTAATATATTCTTTGTATATTCTCTAATAAATATTTTGAAACTGTATTAATCCGAATGGCTTAATTTATTTGAGTGTATGCATGAGATGTTAAACCAAAATTTGGGACCAAAAATCTTAGATTTTATATATACGCACATATACTAGATGATATTAACGTATCCCGTTGTTTTGTTATAATTAAAATGTATTTTTTTAAAAAAATATGTTGTTAAAATTGTAAATGTGTTATAGGCTTTTAACCCATATATAATATTTAATATTAAAATCTAAAAGAGGTTTGTCTGTAAACAGGGACCTCATATGTAAAAATATAGATCATCAAAAATACCCAAAAATTCTTCTTTTCATTCCCTATCTCACTCTCACGTCTCCCCACTCTCTCCCTCTCTTTAATCATCTCTCTCTCCTCCTATATATAATACTTTATAATATACACATATATATATATATTTTAAATAACCTATTACTATATATATACATATTACTCTATCAATATATACGTAATACATAATATATGTATATATATATATTATAATATTATAATATATATATATATTGTATTATATATATGTTATATTAATATTATACATATAAGATATGTTTATACTTTTCATATGTTTAGATATATATATATCAATTAATATTTAATTTTCAACACGTTATCAGCACGACCGTTCTAATTAGTTAAGAAAAATATTATACGTTACATGTATTATTTTTAATTTCAATTTTTTACGATTTCGATTTCCAATCGATTTTGGTTTCGATTTGGATTCGATTTTCAAGTAAAAAAAATTATATATAGACCACGTGGAATATATATCCCGGTCATAATATATATTATACTATATGATTCTGCGAGCTCAGCCACCAATCAATAATATTAATAATTTATGAATATTTATCTGTTATTTATTCTTGTAATAAGGATGGCTATGCCACCATTTTTTACGTCATATTTATTTTATGTGGAGGATGAAACCCCATAATTTATTTAACTTATTGTTGTTATACGGATGGCCGAGCCACCAATTTTTCTGGTTATATTTTATTTTTGTTAATTATTTTATTTATTTATGTGGAGGATGAAAAAAAAAATTTAACCCCATAATTTATTTAAATTATGTTTTTCATTATTTAATTGTTAATTGGTTAAATAAATCTAAAAATAAATTATCTATAAATACAAACGGATCTAACACATGAATTGTTATATAATAATTTTATTTAATTTTGTTTTTCAAATGTCATAACTTATATTTGTTTATTTTTTTTTCTCTTCAATGATAACAGATCTTCATGTCGAATTTGGTGAATCTCAAAATCACAGCACTAGATGCCTCTGGAAAAAAATTACATGACATGGGTATTTGATGCTAAAATGCATCCTAAAGGCAAAAAGGTCATTGGCACAATGATAAAGACCGTAGTCGCGGTCGTGGAAATGGATATGGTAGGGGAAGAGGTCGGAGTAATCCACCAAATAATTTCTGTCATGGAGAAAATAAAAGGAAAGATTATCGAGTGAATGAAAATGAAAACGTGACTAAAAGGCGAAAAGATACAATATGTCATCGATGTGGTATGAATGGACATTGGTCCCAAGTATGCCGAACACCAAGACATTTTGTTGATTTATACCAGAAGTCACTGACAGATAAAGACAAAAATGTTCAAACGAATTTTGTCTCAGATGATCTCGATGATCTCCTGGATAACGACAAGGTTGGGATGCACCTTGACATTGCAGACTTTATGTATCAACCTGATAATGAAAATGAGAAAAGAGAATGAGATTTCGACATGAATTTCTTTGTTATCCTTATCTCGTATTTAAGACTTAGCTTGTTATTTTTTAATGTATTTTTCCTTTCGCCTTTTTTAGTTTTTAAAAGTTTTATTAGATTATCTTTTGTTGTAATATATTGTTACATTGTTATATATTATATGCAAAGTTTGCTTCATATTTTCAGGTTTATCTATATCTTTATCGGATCAAAGTAATACAAAATATGTCACGATTAAATATCAATGATGGAGACATATGTCTAGCCGATTGTGCTACGACACATACAATATTGAAAGATAAAAAATATTTCTCCAAGTTGAGAATACATGAATCCAGGGTCAATACAATATCTGGAAATGCAAAAATAATTAAGGGATGTGAAAAAGCAAATTTTATAATATCCGAAGGGACAAAATTTATCATACAAGATGCATTATTCTCTCCACAATCCCAAAGAAACTTATTAAGTTTCAAAGATATTCGCCAAAATGGCTATCATGTTGAGACCATGAATGATAAAAATCGTGAATATCTTTATATCACGACGATGGTTTCTAAAAAGAAACATATTGTGGAAATTTTACCAGCTTTATCCTCTGGGCTATATTTCACAAAGATAAGAATGGTGGAAACACATGCCATATTAAACCCAAGATATGAAGATATGTTTAAGATTTGGCATGATCGATTGAGTCACCCTGGTTCAATAATGATGTGAAAAATTATTCAAAATTCCAATGGTCATCCATTAAAACATGAGAAGATATTTCAATCTCATGAAATCACATGCAATGCTTGTTCTCAAGGAAAATTAATAATAAGACCATCATCTGTCAAAGTTGGACATGAATCACCATCGTTTTTAGAACGATTACATGGGGATATATGTGGACCTATACATCCACCAAGTGGACCATTTCGATACTTTATGGTATTGATTGATGCTTCTAGCAGATGGTCACACGTTTGCTTATTATCAACCCGCAATGTTGCATTTGCGAGGTTTATTGCTCAAATAACAAAATTACGAGCTCAATTCCCCGATCATCCTATTAAGAAGGCGAGGCTTGATAACGCTGGTGAATTCACTTCTCAAGCATTCAATGACTATTGTGCATCGATTGGTATTGAGATTGAACATCCCGTACCACATGTTCATACACAAAATGGTATGACAGAGTCATTGATTAAACGTCTCCAACTTATTGCTCGACCATTGCTAATGAAAACGAAACTTCCAGTTTCTACTTGGGGGCATGCCATTTTACATGTTGCT
>CM071871.1:4280097-4340186 GCA_036759665.1 Gynandropsis gynandra
AGGAATTTGAAATGAAAGACCTTTGACAAACAAAGTTTTGTTTTGGTTTACAGATAGAGCATCTAAAGACTGGTATATTTGTACATCAATCGAATTATACAAAGAGAGTATTAAAACGCTTTAACATGGATAAAGCAAATCCATTAAGCACTCCAATGGTATGTAGATCTTTAAATGTTGAAAAAGATCCATTTCGTCCTTGTGAAGAAAATGAAGATATACTTGGACCAGAAGTACCATATATGAGTGCAATAGGGGCTCTCTTGTATCTAGCAAATTGCACTCGTCCTGATATAGCATTTGCTACTAATCTCTTGTCACGATACAACTCATCCTCAACACGTCGTCATTGTACAGGGATTAAACATATCTTTCGATATTTACAAGGGACGATTGATTTAGGATTATTTTATCCTAGAGATTCCAAACGTGAATTAATCGGTTTTGCAGATGCAGGTTACTTATCAGATCCTCATAAAGCTAGATTACAAACAGGATATGTTTTCACAATTGGAGGTACAACAATATCATGGCATTCACAGAAACAAACACTAGTTGAAACATCTTCAAATCATGCTGAAGTCATAGCACTTCATGAAGCGAGTAGAGAATGTGTGTGGCTCAGAGCTTTAACTCAACACATACAAGAGACATGTGGATTATCAACTGATATCAACCCAACAATACTATATGAAGATAATGCCGCCTGCATTGCTCAAACAAAGGAAGGATATATCAAAAGTGACAGAACAAAGCATATACCTCCAAAATTTTTCACGTATACACAAGAGCTCGAGAAGAAGAAAGAAGTTGATGTTCAATACATCCTATCATGCGAAAATGTAGCCGATTTATTCACAAAAGCGCTCCCTACTTCAACATTGAGAAAACACTTTCAAAATATCGGGATGCGTCACCTCCGAAGCTTATGATTAAACAAAGAGTTGACAATTCGAGGAGGAGTTTTTATGACTGTACTCTTTTTCCCTCATCATGGTTTTATCCCAATGGGTTTTTCCATGATAAGGTTTTTAACGAGGCAGTCAATAGACATTTAAGGAGGAGTGTTAAAATTGTAAATATCTCATGGGGCTTTAGCTCATATACAATATTTAATATTAAAATCTAAAAGAGGATTGCCTATAAATAGGGACCTCATATGTAAAAATATAGATCATCAAAAATACCCAAAAATTCTTCTCTTCATTTCCTATCTCACTCTCACGTCTCCCCACTCTCTCCCTCTCTTTAATCCTCTCTCTCCTCCTATTACTACCTTAGGTAAGGTATATATATATATATATAATACTTTATTATTTATACTTTATAATATACACATATATATATTTTAATTAACCTATTACTTTATAATATATATATATTTTAATTAACCTATTACTATATATATACATATTACTCTATCAATATTTACGTATTACATAATATATGTATATGCATATATATATTATAATATTATACATAATATATATATATATGTTTTATATTATAATATAATTAGATATATATCATATTAATAATTACTTTTCAACCAATTAATATTTAATTTTCAACATTTGTACATAATTCATTAATTCAAACATTATTATGATATCTGATACATGTATGAATACAAACAAATGCATAAATTTTAATTTTCAATTTAAAATTTAACCAATAGATTTATAAGATGTAATATAAACTAATAATGTGATTTGTTTATAATATCTTTGAAAAATTAAAACGTAATTTATCGAAGAAAGTGATTGCATGATTTGGAAAAAAATAATTCGGATGATTACCTGTATAATTTTATAGGACTAAATTTAATTTATAATAGATTAAAAAAATATAGAGGTATGGACATAATTTGGGAATTTTAAAACTTACTTACGTTTAAAATTTGTTGTTGTCTTTAGATTTTGATTGGTGTAGATGTTTTTGGAACAAAATGATCGAAGTGTTAACAAACTTATTGATATATTTACAAAGGATCATTACGCAATGACTTGACCAAATGATTGTCAAGAAAACAATCATGATCATAACACATGTTATTCTCATGATGATAAATGGTATTAAAAAACAAATTAACACTTATATTGATTAATATTTAATTGAGCAAATGCATAGCAAGTCCATCCCATATCGATAATTTTATGACATATTTTCTGTATTTGAATTGGTTCAAACATGGTGAGCAAATTATTGCAGAAGAAACATAATAGGTTAACTGAGCAACAATATTAAATACTTACCTATTTAACAACAATCGAATTTCTATTTTTGGATCAGAGGTAAGTAGCTGCAAATTTGATTCTTGAATAGCGATTAGAAGTCCAACAATATCTACAACTTAGAAAATTTAATTAGATAAGTTTATTAGCAAATAAATAATATTATTGATTCATTGCAAAACTTTATTTATGGTCAACCAAACCAAACAATGCTCGATATGAAGGCGTCCTGAATTTGTAAGTGTCTTATATTTAAGACTCGTCCATACGATTCATTCAACAACATAGTTGTCAAATCAAGTCATTTCTTCATGTGCATCTTGATTTGCACTATCTCTAGATCGATCTGTATTTTTCAGAGAAAATACAAAAGAATAATTATCTTCCTTTGTTGTGAGCATTAATTGACCATGACCTTTAATATCATAGCATATATAAATAGGAATCTTCTAATATTATAGAGAATGTGCACAACATACACCTTCACCGCTAAAATAAGATCAACAGCGTAAACCTCGTAAGAATGCACCAGTGATGATTTTGCAACCTTGTTCAATGTAGTTTATGCACTTTAATGTAAATGCTAAAGAAAATTCCTTCTATAACTCCAAGGATTTTGACTAATTTTAAACTTAAAACCATTAGAAAATACTTTAGAAACGAAGTAGGCAATCTTGAATCAGACGACAAAAGGAAGAAGACATGTGTAAATGAAACCATTCGAAGGGATGCACGAGCTTTTAAAAAAGGAATAATTTTAATTTCATTTGTATATGATTATGTATTTATTTTAAAAAAAATAGATCATTAAAATATAATATAATTAAATTACTGATTATTTGTATAGTATTTTGAAGATTTTTTAAAATTTAAAATAACCTACGATCAATATTAAGACGTTAATGATATAATTAACTACATCATGATCCAAATTTATATATAATCTTAATTTTAATAAATTGGATAAGAATTATTTTTTTCTTGTTTTATGTCTCGATATGTGTTGGTAATGGTGATGTCATGATTAAGATATTAATATGATATTAACAATACGATAAATAAATATTTTATTATGAGATAGTACATACATATATTTGTTAAAATAATAATATTAAATACATAAAATGAATTAATTAACCACATCATGATCCATACTTATATATAATCTTAATTTTAATAAATTAAATCAGAATTATTTTCTTCTTATTTTATGTCTCATTACATGTGTTGGTGGTGGTGGTATCATGATTAAGATATTAATATGATAACAAAAATGTGATAATTAAATATTTTATTATTAGATAGTACATACATATATTGGTTAAAGAATAATATTAAATTCATAAATAATATCCAAACTTCTAACCTGAAAGGATATAACAAATCTAATCTAGTGTATGAAACAAATTGTGGTTTTTTTATCAAACCTCCTGAATCATTTGAAATAATAAAACTTGGAAAATGCAACAATTCTTGAAGTAGACACAAAGACAATGAGAAAATTAAGATAGAAATATATAATAAAAGTGTATCTTTTCTTCAACAAGAGAGACAATGAAACAACATAGTAAAAACATCGCAAATGAATATTAGTATGAATTTGATTAACACAAAAGCATGACAATACAACGTAGATTTAATGAATACTAAAATAATTATATTTATGAAAAAAGAATAAGATAGATTTCCATTTGAGAAGAAATACAGAAATGAGATCACAATACTATAATAACCAATAAAACGATGTGTTGATTTTATCGAGCCCAATTTGTTCACGGTGTTAGTGATCCCTTTTGATTTCTCCATTAATCACCATTCTCAACATCTCTAAAGAAATGAATGATTGAAGCGGAGATATCATAAGATATGGGGTTTTGTTAAGGAGGAACACAAAACCAAACGCTAAACTATCACTACAAAAAATAGGCGATTTTCAACGAACATATAGTTGGAAATCGTCATTTTCAATTGAAAAGAATGATTCCCAACGCATTACAACAAATCCAGAGTCGTTAGGAATTGTTCGTTGCAAATCAACATCCATTGCGATTTGTAACGCGGGTGCAACGGATACTATCCGTTGAAATCATGTTAACGGGCTAGCAACGGATCTATCCGTTGGACATTGGCAACGAATGCCCATTACAAACAGTGCAACGGATGCCCGTTACATAGAATGCAACGGATGCCTGTTGAAAATTTTTAACGGATAACTGCGGCAGGTTCGTTGACACTTAAAATGGTAGGAATTAAATGGGTTCAACGGATACCCGTTGGCAGTATGGCGGGATCTAGCAACGGATTTCCGTTGCAAAAAGGGCGAGAATTTTTCATTTCAATGGATGCCCATTACAATTTTTAAAAATTATCAACGAGCATCCGTTGAAATATTTACGAAAAATTAAAAAATTAAATAAATTAAATAATTAAAAATAAAAAATAATTAAAAAAGTTTTATAAATTAAAAACATAATTTATTTTACATATCATCTAAATTAGTTGTGTCGTCTTCATTCCCTTGATCGCCAAAACCTCGTGAAGGTGCTGTATCAGAATCGATTATCAGGTCTTGTTGCGGCGTTGTTTCCTCTGTCGGTTCTAGCGATTAATACGCTCGACCGTTTAGCAATTCGATAATGCTCTCCATGTGACGTATCTTTGTTCAAGATTCCTGAAGAGCATCTTGCGTTGTCTGAAGTATGGTTTCCAAATACTCGATACACCATTCTTGCGTGTAACTCTCTTGAACCACGAGGGGTACCGCCGTAGCGTCCTTGACGATATCTTTTTTTAGCGAACCGAGACCGTATAAACGCCCCTTATACACTCTAACAGACTACAAATAAAACACGTAAAGTTAGCATTGTTATAAAATATTTATTAAAGTAAAGAATTATACACAATAATCTTATTATTTTACCTCCAAATAAATTTTATCCTTTTGTAAAGGACTGAGATCGTCGGGAGTCTAACCGCAGGCTTGTGATTGTTATGTAATCTTCTCCATCACGGTTTTCACGGTCCGTTCTACCCGAGGGTCGACGAGTTTGGGTTCGTCGCTCTCTTCCCCGACGACAGATTTCTTTTTGGCGTGGTTATTCCAAACAGCTCAAGAAGAGTCGGTTCTCATCTCGTTCTATACATCTGTAACATTATAGTTATATAATTTTGTAACAATTTTATATAAGAATAAAATTTAAATAATGTATTAAAATAAAATTTACCAATTCTTTCTTTCGTTTTGGGAATGATGTTGATCCCGAAGTATGGCGATGCGGACCATCTTTAGGAATCTTCTCGTCGTACCGATATTTCTTGGCCTTCTCGCTCTTGGCCTTGAAGTCCTCGGACTCCCTACGAAAAATGGCAGAGAAAGTCTAATATCGGAAGCAAAAAAGAGGAAATAGACGTGAAGGAATGTGGATTGATTTTGATCTAAGAATAATCTTAATATTAAATCCCAAAAATTATAATATTAAACAATCATATCATTTCCACTACGATTGCAAATGAAAATTGCTTCATATATAACATTGAAGGAAATAAAAAACTGAAGACATATGAGTGGTATTGAAATCGAAAGGCCAAAACTTTCTTCATCAATGTGATCATTAAACCCTTCTGTTTCCCAAGATAAATAGAGAATAGCCTCATAGTTTTCTAATACACTGGTTACGTTGACCTCAATAAAAAAAGGTCACAATGTTATTTTATCTCTACACCATCAGTAATATTTCCTGGTTTCAAATACAAAACTTTAGTTGATCAATATACATTTAGAATCAAAATTATGGTTCTATAGTGGTTTTAGTTGCATAATGGTCATCTCTAATAATTTCAATTTATGCCTAATATGAAGCAATAAAAGCCTAATATACATGTACCGCAAGAGTACGGATCGGTGTAATACAAGGGTCGAACTCTAGGGACTAATGCAGTCTAAGATAAGAATATAACTAAACTAAGACGGGTTGTATTGGCGGTGATGTGAGACAAATTTCTAAAACACTAAAATGAATTATGACAGTGATGGGAGACGTAAAAACTTGATAATTAAGAAAACTCTTGTTTTGGGTTACCGGGATTTGCAAAGATGCAACGAACAAAGGATCATGAACCTATCGAGTTATCTTGATAACGAGGAATTCATGTTCATAAATAAGGAATGGTTCTCTCGACACCTAAACCTCCTAACCACAACAACGTGCAATCTTACCTCCCAACAACGATTAACTCGTGATTATGGTAGCGTTAAGCGTGCAATCCTAATTCCTAAGTCGACTAACCGATCGGTCAGATTCTCATTAATCGAACTTAATCAACAATCAATGATTCCGGGTTCATAATCTAACCTCCCCGTTAAACACGAATTCCTATGTTACTGAGCGGTCAACACAAGTATAAAACATTTACGATATTGGTTGTAAAACCGAAATTCAAGAAAACTTCGAAAGGTCTAAGCATTAACGCATAATTACAAGGATCCATTACAAATCTGGCATCCCTAACCCATAGCTGGAAGCTTACTCGCTCATGGTTTCTACTGTAAAACATGAGAAATTAACCCTATACATGATAAAGAGTAAGAAATACGATTCCTCGGTCTTCCCTATCTCGTTACTAAAGTCTGGATTGTTGTTTCTCTCCTTCTCCAGCTTCTCCTGAGTTTCTCCTTGTGTTTTCCGATCTCTTTTCTGGTCTCATCCACTGTCTACAATCATCAGCCGCCTCCTTTTTTTTATTTTTCGTTCTAAACCTAAAACAGTTAGGTCCTAGAAAGGGGACCGCACGGGCTAGTTGCTCAATCCGCGCGGGCTCATCATGCATCAATCAGCCCGAGCGGCCTACTTGCCTCCCCGAGTCGTGCAACATTCGCTGGAAATGCAGCCCGTGCGGGCTAAGGTATCTGCCATGCGTGGGGTCATCATGTTTGTCCAATCCGAGCGGATTCTCTTCTAGCCCGAGGCATGTGAATTTTTCTGGGGTTGCAGCCCGCGCGAGCTAAGGTTCCAACATGTGTGGGTTGTGTTTTCTCAAGGGGCACGAGCAGGTTGATAGTCAGCACGGGTCGGGCTCAAACTTCTGTCAGATGCAGCCCGCGCGGGGACTTCTCCCAAGCCTGCGCAGGCTAAGTTAACTCCGTGTTTTTGCTCCTCTTGCTCAATGCTCGGGTCTTCCATTTGGTTTCGTGGCCTGAATTTGCTCCCAGTGGTTTGTAGCTTCCAGTATGTGCGTTTGAATCTAGGAATTGACATTCTAAAGCTCGTTTAGGCCTTGTCGCCTTGAAACCTGAAAATCAACAAAAAGGAGTACATAAAGAACGTTCGTATTGGTTTTGTAACTCGTGCTATACAAATTATGCAGAAATGATCTAAATGCTTAGCCTAAATGAACACATATTACGTGTTATCAATGGTCATCTCTAATGATTTCAATTTACTACAACTATAATCTGCAAAACTATGCACGATTGTAAAGGAAAATCACTTTATATATAACATTTAAATGGAGGTTTTTCCTTATATATAATTATGAACTTTTCTCCAGTACGATTGTAAAGAAAAATCACTTCATATATAACATTGAAGGAAATAAAAATATTGAAGACATATTAGTAATATTAAAATCGAAAATGACTTATCCGAACCGAACGATAGCAGCTTAAAGCTAAGTCGAGCAACGTCGCTGCTTGGGGGGGAGCATCTCAAAGTATGGGGCAAAGGATCAAGCGCTTTGACTTTGTCTCCCGGGATCCACCGCAGGTTGGGTTTGAGAGCCGTGGATGGGTGACTATCCCCCTAAACCCTAAACTAAGCCGAAAATTGAAGGAAATCAAAGACCTTGCAACTTTAATAATTTTAATATTTTCAATTTTTTCTAATTTTATTTGTATTATTTTTTTAGAAATTTTAATTGATTAATTCAGAAAAAATTATAAATTATTTTAAAAAATTGTAAATATTTTTATAATAAAAATAATAAAAATAAATATATTGTCATTCTCTTCTATTAGTATTAAGATCAGATTTAAATGGAGATTTTTCCTTATATATAATAATGAACTTTTTTCTAGTACGATTGTAAAGGAAAATCACTTCATATATAACATTGAAGGAAATAAAAAAATTGAAGACATATTAGTAGTATTGAAATCGAAAGACCAAAACTTTCTTCATTAGTGTGATCATTAAGCCCTTCTGTTTCCCAATATAAATCGAGAATAACCTCACAGTATTCTAATATGCCGGCAACGTTAGTCTTAACGAAAAAGGTATAACATTATTTTATCTCTACACCAAGAGTAACATTTTTTGGTTTCAAAGACAAACTCGAGTTGATCAATACACATATAAAATCAAAATTAGGGTACTGTAATGGTTTTAGTTGCATAATGGTCATCTCTAATAATTTTTAATTTACTACAATTATAATCTGCACTACATGATGACTCAACTCAAACTAGTAGTATGAACGTAAAAGCGAGAAATATTTAGCCAGCTGATGATTAAACAACCTTTTTTTACATGCATTGTTCCACTTGCTTGTCCCCCATGTTTAGTTGCTCAATTCCAAGAAAAAAAAACCAACATAACCTATCAGATTGTAGGTATTTGATAACCTGTAGGTTTCTGAGGTTGATGTATGCAATTTTTTTATAAGAAGAAATATAAAATACGAAGATAAAAACTGAATATGTATTTACTTTAATATGGTTCTATATGTGTTTATACGTTGTGTAAAATATTTTGTAACATATACTTATATTTTGTGTGATGTATTGGTTGATTTCATTAAATATTAATATTTTAAGTGTTTATTTGATTTTGATTCTTGATATACTTCTATATCCGCATATAACTTGAGATAAATATAATGTGTGTAAAATATTTTGTAACATATATTTATATTTTGTGTAATGTATTGGTTGTTTTCGTTAAATTTAATATTTTAAGTATTTATTTGATTTTGATTCTTGACACGATTCTACATCCATATATAGCTTGAGATAAATATAATACAATTTTATTCAAATTTTTCTTAAACTTTTATTTGTTATAAAGAATAACGTTGATTACGTCTAATAAAGGACAACCTTTGATTACGTCTAATAAAGGACAACCTTTGGGCTTCCATCATGGTGTATCCGTAAACCAAAATTGTTGGTATAATCTTCTTGATATGTGAAGAAAACTTTTTTCGTTTATCCTCTCTTGAATCCAGAAAACAAAAAATTCATGTATACTTATTTTAGATCTCGTGTATTTAATAGTTCTTGACTTGTTTTTTAGCATGAGATCAATATGATAGCCATCTTCTTCATTTGAGAAAAGTAAAGGATATTGTAGAGGAAGATATGCAGGATGTAATTCACTAATTTGTTCCAATTTCTTACTTTGAGTTTCGACTATAATATCTTGTTCCTCCATTGACTCATCAAAATCACCAACAAAAAGCGCAACAACTTTAGATGACGTTGGTACATTATAGGTGTATCCATCATAACCATGTTTTCCTATTAATCGTAATTTAATTTGTGATTCATTCTCTTGTTGAAAACGATTCTTGGTCATTTGTAGTACACATGCATATAGATCATTTATATACATCATTTCTTTTAAATCCTCAATAATTTTTATGCATAGTTTTTCTTGTCCTGATGTTGCCATTATTTTTCCATTTATATATAGAATATATGTAGATGTTAAAAAAAATTGATAATAATGAAATCAATGATAAAAAATATTGTACTTATAATAATAATAATAATAATAATAATAATAATAATAATCAATTTACCTTAATATTGTTAATCTATTAGTTGTTTCATTGCTAGTGTCATGAATATATACTGTTGAGCAAAATTTTGGAAGCATCTGGATGTTGGGAGCAAATTACCAATCCGATGATAATTTTGACCATGAATCGTGAAAACGTACGAACCTCTTCCACTATTATTTGATGAGACAATTTTATCTCACGTCGATGTAAAAGCAAACATCATATTATATGTTAGTATATTTTATCTAAAATTTTTATTAGTTGCATCTCCTTTCAATAATAAATCTTTCAAAAGTTGTAGAGGATCTTCCAATTGAGGTATTTTAAATTTTTCTTGCATGCAACATATGAAAAATGTTGGAATAATTGATTTACAATCTTTTCGAGTCCTCTCATCGTACCACAACATCGCATGACAATGATTGCACAAAAATGATGGATCACCCACATCACAATAATCTATAAATAAATATTAATAAAACAATATTATTAAGTTTAAAATTCATAATACATTAAATTTCATAAAACATTATTAAATTATTTACTTATGTAATGTCAAATTTCAGAAGTTTGACATGTTTCATTTCATGTGAATTTGATAGAATTATTAGTACTGATACATTAGGACAATAAATTACTATTTTGAATTAGTGTGAATATGTTGAAATTTAAATTTAAATTAAATAATAATGAAATATCATTTAGATGGATTAAATAATTTTTTAAAGTATTTCAATATAAATTCATTTATAGACTATTATTGTCGTAATTAATATTTAAACATCAAACTGTGACAAGCTTATAATTGCATAAATCATAATTAAAATATACATATTTATTTTTATCTTAATGTCATAATTATATTCATATTGAACATCACTGATATCAAAGAATTTATATTAGCAACATATATATAGTATCGTAAATATAATAAAAATACGCATAATACATAAGATCATATGATAAATATATAATTGCATGAAGTATAATTAAGATATACATATTTATTTTGTTATCTTAACGACATAATTTTATTCATATTGAACATTAGTGATATTAACAAAATTTATAGTAGCAACATATATAGTAACGTAAAGTATAATAAAAATACACATAGTTATCTCTTAACCACTACATGGCATCAAATCTTTTTGTACAATTATTTGTGATTAATATATATATATATATATATCAATATCAGAGAATAATTTACAATGAAATAATTCTATGTAATATAAAGTGATTTAAAATATGTTGATGTTCAGTTAATTTTCCTTCAAAATATGTGATCATGGTTATTCAAAAATTTATATTAAAGTAAATTCTAATGCAATATTACCAATATCATGACATGATGAGGTGTTGGGGGATTATCAGAAATATCCCTTTAGGGCTAAAAGACTTCAAAAATACTCTTTCCGAAAAAAAAATTTCGCTTCAAAAATACCCTTATAAATGCTAAAATTCCCAAAATACCCTCTGCGACCCTTCTATCCAGTTTGACCCTGCGACCCAGTGACCCAGTACGACCCTACGATCCAGCGATCCAGTCCGACCCACCGACCCAGCCCGACCCTGCGACCCTGCGACCCTGTCCGACCCTGTGACCCAGTCCGACCCAGCGACCCTATCCGACCCTGCGACTCAGTCCGACCCAGCCAACCCAAATCGCTCGAAAATTGCTGCAAACCACTCAAAATAGAAAGAAATCACTCGAGAATAGAAAGAAATCACTCAAGAATTGAAGGAAATCATTCGAAAATAGAAGGAAAACACTTCAAACAAAGGAAATAGCTCTCTACTTTGTTTCCCTCCTCTCAATTTTCGTTTTCCCTCTTCTCATATTTGTCTTTCCCTCCTTTGTATGTGTTTTTCATTAAGGGCACATATATCTTTTCTCCAATTTTTTTTCCATCAGATTTAGGAGGGTAGTTTTGAAGTCTTTTAGCCCTAAGGGGGTATTTTTGATATTGTGCCTCAGGTGTTATTATATATTTAAATAAATCCAACCAAATAATATACCCATAACATATTATTGCGCAAGTAGTTATCTAACTATAACCTTATATTTTATCAACAATAATATAGAAAATATAAATATACAAATTATTATTATTATTATTATTATTATTATTATTATTATTATTATTATTATTATTATTATTATTATATATATATAAAGTCATAATTTATTTAATTTGGTTATATTATAATAATCATACCTATTTTTGGAGGTAACGTTATGAATATTTAAATTTTGGGTTGGCCTATTTCTTTGCCTTGAAATTTTTTTTATTGTTGACTACAAACATATTTAACTTGGTAAGATTCTCTAAAAAAAGTTTTTTATATAAAACTATTTAAATAATTAGCCGAAAAAAACAAAAAAATAATTTCTATTAAAAATATAATACTAATACATATCAAAATGCTCATCATACATATCTGACACATATCATATATAATAAATAATATTTTTTAAAAATATCTATAATTGTTCAGTAAATATGGGTTAGTATATCAGTATTAAGAGTAAAATACATTTTAGTTTATTATACTAAATATATGATTTTTAAATATGTAACTTAATATTGTAACTGTTATTAAATAAATAAAATAAATGTGTGATTAGTTAACAAAACATGTATTTTTGACCTATAACCAAAATCTGAATAAAAAGAAACATAAAACTGTTAAAAAAAACTTATTAATAGTTGAAGCCGTTGGTCCCCTCCTCCGACGTGGCAGCGATGGACGAGCAGAAAGCTTCGGCGGCGACACTGAGGAAGCTGGAGAGAAAAGAGCAGAGTTAGGGTTTCATTCTCTAACTCAAACTGAAGCAAAAATGGCACTTACCCTAGTGTCTGAAGGAGCAACGGGCCGGGCTGACACGAGCGGGCTGGAGCTTGGAGTTGGACTCGGGCTGAGGCTGGATTAAAATGACGATGGGCCAAAACTTGATGCAGAAGCACATTTGTTATGGTTGAAGCCTAGAAAAATCAGAATACTCAGCAAATATGGAGAGGATTTACAGCAACGGGAACAACACAAAAGCATGCCAAAATTATGCCAAAAACAAGAATCAAATTATTTAAGAAAGAAGACAAAACATGGGCAATTATGGTATCATTATATAATATAAGGTGAAGATGTATTTAACTATAAAATGTATCCTAAAACCCTAATATCTAATGAGAGAGTAATTTTCAGAATTCTATCAAAACTTTTCTACATTTTTCAGCAAACCTTCTTCATTATTGAATCACAAATCACAATCTTTTTCTTTTTTATTTTTTGTTTGCACCAAATCTAAAATGAGAGAACAAACATAGAGCAAATCTTAAATCTTTTACTCTAAGAAATTAAAAACAACAATATGGTATCAGAGCGAGTAAGATTCGGGAGTACAAGAGCACGATCAAGCAACCAGTAGCACTACAGCAACAACATCACAAATGAGAAGAAGCAGCGGGCACTAAAACTAAAAACCAGCAAGACAACAACATAAAATCATACATAAGAACCTAAAAACCTAAGAACAGCAACAACAACAGCACCATACCCAGCAACAACAACACAAGTACGACAGCAAAAACCAGCACCATACCTAGAAAAATCAAAGAACAGAAGCAAAACCTGCAGCAAGGTAAATGAAAACTAAAAACCCAGATCTGCGTTTCTAAGTAAAATGGACATATTACAAAGCATCACACATATTCCTGTGTTTGAAGGGAAGAACTACACGTTATGGATAATAAAACCAACCTTAAGGTCTAAGGGATTGTGGAAGGTAGTCACGGAAGGGCTACCAGAAATGCCTAAAATGGGTGTTATGATCACCGAGGAACAGAAAAAAATGGGCTATGGAAGGATGGGAGGAGCTGGGAGCGAAGGATCAGCGGGCGTTAGAGCTGATCTACCACGCCGTCACTGAAGAAATCTTCAGTGTGCACTTATCTACGTGCAAGACAGCAAAGGTCGCATGGGATTTATTGAAAACTAGGTTCCAAGGGGATCCTAAGGGCGGCTCGGATTAAGCTGCAACGGTTGAGAGCCTCATTTTATAATATTAGGTAGTCTGAAAAAGAGAAGATTAAGGACTACACAAGCAAGATTATAGAACTAAGGAATGAGATTAGAGCCTATGGAGCGAGAATAGAAGATGATAAAATGGTTTCGAAGAATTATGCTCTCTACAAGAGAGATTTGACCCATATGTGGGTGTTCTGGAACAAACTAAAGATTTGGAGACATTGATAGTTAGGGAGCTGTTGATTACATTGGAATCACAAGAATCTATGCTGGAAGACCGAGATGGTTCAGGCCTAGAGGGAGCGTTCTACTCGAACGAGAAAAGCTATAAAAACGCAAAAGCTGGAAAACGTTACAACATGAATGAGGAAGCAGTGGACAACACATCAAAAAACAAGAAATGATGCAGTATTTGTAAAAAGACAACCACGTTGAAGCACAATGCTATTTCCGAAACAAGAGTGAAAAATCTAAAGGTTCTAAGGGGTTTAAAACAACAAGAGAGTGCTATAACTGTGGCAAAACAGGACATTTCTCAAGGGAATGCAAGTTCAAAAAATTTCCAAACAATCAAACGCAAGTAACCAGCGAGCAAGACGAAGATGACACACTGTTCACAGCAGCTCACATATGACTCAAACGGAAGAAGATGGCGTTTGGCTAATAGACAGCGGCGCAACAAACCATATGACTCGAGAGGAAAAGTATTTTACCACTCTAGATAGAAATTTTAAAATACCTATTAGAGTAGGTAATGGTGCGATGTTGGTCACGGTTGGAAAAAGGTCTATTGAAGTGATGACTAAGAAGGGAAAAAGAACCATCAAGGATGTGTTCTTAATTCCGGGATTGAGCAAGGACTTGTTAAGCGTACCACAGATGGTACGAAACAGATGCAAGGTGTTATTCACCGAAGGAAATTGTGAGATACGAGATAATAAGGGATCTAAGATTGCGGAGGTGCCTATGATCAACAAGAACTATTCATTAAAGTGGAAAATGGTTAAAGAGCACGAGGAGGAGAAAGACAAAGAAAGTTGTTATTTCATAGCGGAAGAAGCAGCTTCGGTTGTTGAAGTTGTGATTGAAAAAGGAGTTGAAAAAACTTACGGAACGAAAGTTCAATGTGGTTGAGACAGCCTAAGGTATGTTAACGAGGTTGATTATAGTTTTTTAATTGAAAGGGTTAAGAACCCTGAGTTGGTAAATTGCTCGTGTTCTGACTTAATCGGCAAAGCCGATGCCAGAAGCACCATTGGACAGAGTTTTAAAGTTGGTTAAGTAAGTTCGGGTACATTGAGACTCGATACTAAAACTCAGCCTTTCTAACCACAACCATAAACGGTGTGGTGGTGCAGAACCTAATCGGAAACCTAGGGTTTCCGAACAACTATGAACAGAAAGTTAAAAACTTACCGTGTGAAGACTGCAATGGGAAGGAAGAACCGATGAAATTTCGGTTCGGCGAAGGCAGCAGCAACGACATACCTGGACAAAAAGAAGGAACCACGTTAGTCCGTAAAATGAAAAATGGAAGAGAGCTCGAGAAGCTTACCGAGGAGTTGAAACCAGCGGATAGCGGCACCGGAAAGCTCATGGTGGCGAGGGAGCTAACCGGTGCCATCATCGAAGGACCTAGAGACACAAAACAGTCGTCATTTTGTGTTGTCGAAGAAGAAGATGGCGATAGAACTAAATTAGGGTTTTGGCTAAGTCAGGAAGAAGAAATGAAAACGAATGAAACTTACCGTGAGTCGGAGATCCAGGTGAGGAGTGAAGGATCGAACCTGGAGAAGAGATAGAAGCAAGCCAATATCAAGAGGGAAAACAAGATAACCGGAAATATTAAGGAGAAGATGAGGGAGCTTACCGACGGCAACGGTGAGCACCCGAGAGGGAAACGTACGAGGAGAGGCGCGCGCGTGAAGGAGCTCATCGGAGACGATGAAAAGATGAAGGAGGAAAGGCGGACAACCGGTGAGTCGAAGGAGAAGACCAAGAGGGAGACTGAAGCCGTTGGTCCCCTCCTCCGGCATGGCAGCGCCGAACGAGCAGAAAGCTTCGACGGCGACATTGAGGAAGCTGGAGAGAAAAGAGCAGAGTTAGGGTTTCATTCTCTAACTCAAACTAAAGCAAAAATGGCACTTACCCTAGTGTCTGAAGGAGCGACGGGCTGGGCTAACACGAGAGGTCTGGAGCTTAGAGTTGGGCTCGGGCTCGGGATGGATTAAAATGAAAATGGGCCAAGACTTGATGCAGAGGCACATTTGTTATGGTTGAAGCCCAGAAAAATCAGAATACTCAGCAAATATGGAGAGGATTTACAACAACGGGAACAACACAAAAGCATGCCAAAATTATGCCAAAAACAAGAATCAAATTAGTTAAGAAAGAAGACAAAATATGGACAATTATGGTATCACTATATAATATAAGGTGAAGATGTATTTAGCTATAAAATGTATCCTAAAACCCTAATATCTAATGAGAGAATCATTTTCAGAATTCTATCAAAACTTTTCTGCATTTTTCAGCAAACCTTCTTCATTATTGGATCACAAATCACAGTCTTTTCTTTTTTTATTTTCTGTTTGCACCAAATCTAAAATGAGAGCATAGAGCAAATCTTAAATCTTTTGCTCTAAGAAATTAAAAACAACAATAATAGTTATAAATGTGAAAGTTTTTTTTTACATGAAAATAATGGTACAACATAAAATTTGAGATTAAAATATATACAATACACCAAAACAAACTTTTCATTAAAAATAATAATACTTAAAAAAGGAAATTACCAAATATAACAATTACATTAAACATTATTTTACAAAAAAACCAATAATTAAAAGTGTCAACAACATGTTATATGACATAAAGCCTAAACATTAGTATTTTTTTAACAAATTTAGAAAAAGTTCTTTTATTTGTGATAGAATGCTGAAGTTTGTCGTGATTAGCTTTATCTGCTTTTGATCTTTTAGCTTTTGCAAACGCTGTTATAGCTTTGATATCTCTTTCACTTGATGCTTCTATTTTATTGGATCGACTATTTGAAGAATTTATTGGTTTCTGCTGAAAAAGTTTTATCATCTTACCATCATAAAGTATAGTTAGGTATGTTATTATTATATATATTTTAAATGAACAAAAAATATAATTAATATAAAAATATTGATTAACCTTATAGTTATATCTATATCTATATTAGTATCCATGTCGAGATCAACACTTGATATTTCTTTTCAAATGAATGATCCTATATTTTTTCGCATATCATATATAAAATTAGTAAATTAAAAAATGAAACTATTTAAAATTTTAGCATGTTAAATGACAAAAAATGCAATATTCAAATAATAGATAAACAAAATAAACTTACTAATTTTTTATTAACTATGAAAGAATGAAAATAACGTGATGATTTTAAAATCTTCAAATTAATAATTAATGATTTTATCAACTTTATACAAAGGTTAACGATGATTTGAATTGAATGGTGTTAAATAAACTTTGAATAAAAACTTTCAATGGTATTATTTTCATTTTATCAAAATAATTATTATAGTAGTAAAATATAAGATAATGATGTACATAATTAAATTTTGACCAATAACACACCTTAAAGAATTGTTCGTATAATTCATAAGGTGTTTTTTGGTTGTAAATGAATCATTTCATCATCAAATAACACCAAAACAGTAGAACCTGTGTGATCAACAACTTTGATTTGAACTTTGTATTTGCAATAGAGTCATATTATTAGAGATTTATATTTACATTCATTTATATAATTACTAAAAAAATATAACACCTAATCAGGACTCAAGTAACAAATGTTGTGCATTTTCGACAATAAAATTTAGAGTCATCTTGTTCTTCGATCTTTTCATTGCAGACATGCTCAACTTTAGTATTGCATTTGTAATACCAAAAATAATCATTTAGAACACATTCGATTGCAGATAAAATTACACAAGTGAAAGCCTATATGAGTGTAAAACAATTTATTATTATTATGTTAAAAAATAATATTAAAAAATATTGACAAAATAATTACCTATGTAGCATATTTGTTATATAAGATATTAACCTTTTTGGTGCATCTAACAAAAATTTATCATGGAGAGAAAGAGTTTTTTTGGACGAAATGTTTGATATAAGATATGATGAACTATAAGTTGGATCAACACTCATATTTCAAGAATAACATATAATAGATAAAGTAAATTAAATAACAATAATAAAATAAAAACTATTGGACTTCAGAGTTATAATAATCATAAATAAAAAAATAGAAAAAAAAACTAGTTTTTGCATATGTATAAAAAAATCATAAATGAATAATAAATACATATTCTTGAAATTGTTAATCTCTTCTAAATCATTTAATGAAAACCCGATAGTTGAGTAAACTATTCACTGAAATTTCGCCTAAAACATTATGACTATTGTTATATTACACAAAAAAATGTTCAAATTATTATAATTAAAAAAATAATGGATTTATAATAAAGTTAATTATTGTACATACCATTCCAAATATTAATTTTTACAAACTAAAGAACAATGACTATAGGACTCATGCATGATTTATCAATGCTTCTAAAAGCGTTTTTAGCTAAATCACCCCAAAAAAATACACTTTAAATTCATTTGACTAAAAAAAATATCATCAAATATTTTGAATTGGACAACTCAAAAATATTTATGCAATTTAACATAAAAATATTTACTTTAAATCATCAATTGGATAATCAATTTAAATGTTTCATTCTCCTTTGAATTAACGAGAATTAGTTTATCCATTTTCTCAATAGATCCAATAACATCTGTAAAATTAAATTGTTAAAAAATAAAAATAAAAATTACACACAATAATATAAATAAACTATAATTTAAATAAGAATATGAATTATTATTTAAAAATTAATAAGCATTTTAAAAAAGTTTGTTTTTTATTTTAATACTTATAATCATGTTTTAAATGAGAATATAAATTATTATTTTGTTACTTAAAATATTAATTGCAAATACTTATAATTTCATATAGATATACTATGTATCGATACTTTAAAAAATATACTAAAAAGATTTACCAATAATTATATTTTCATTCATCTCTCCTGATTGAATTTGAGAAAATGAAGAGAAACGAAATCCATAAGATGAACATGTAATAGAATCACAAGGTCTAACAAATGTGGTTGAATAAAAAATAGTCTTGAATGGATGGTCTGATGATTTATATAAATCAAGACTGGGAACCAAATCAAAATTGAAAATACTGTAATATTCTCCTTACTTAATTAGATGTTTGAATTTTGGAACAATATAAGACCTTATATATGTTTGAATTCTATCACCTAAAAAGATAGTATAATAATAGAAAAAATGAAAAAAAAACTTTTAAATTTAAAAGACCAAATAAAAAAAATGTATACAATTTATATTACCCCTATATCCATTGAGTTTATTCACATTATTGTGTGTCCATACTCTTAAAATCTTAACTTTGATTTTACAATTTTTTGTGTAGTCCAATATTTTTTATAGGTGACACTTGAAGAAACATTGTTTGATTTCTAAAATAAAAAAACAAATAATTTAAAAATATAAATGAAAGAAACAAACAAAATTAATAATTATTTACTTACTTTAAATTTGCAGAGTTTACACGTTAAGAGAATACCGTGAATTTGTTTTCTGTCGTTGAAGTAAATTTATGAATGTATGAAGATATATAAACGAATAGATGAATATAAGTTATAGTTTTTTACAGGAAAATTAATTTTTTAATATAAAAGTGGGAAGTTATTGTTATTTGTAGAAATTAGAATAAATTAAATTTTAATTATAAATTTAATTATAATTTATTGTTATATTTTAAATTTTATTGACATAAAATTATAAGATTAAATGGTTTTAAATTTATATTCTTAAATATTTTATAATAATAAAATAATTTAAAAATTAAAATAAATTATAAATACGATTTAAAATGGAAAATAATATAAAAGATTAATGATATTTTAGATAAAATATAAATAGTTTGCAAGATGATAAAAGAGTTGTATTTAAAAATTATTTATAGTTACGAATCAAGTAAAAATAAAATATTTAAATTTTAAGTAGATAACTTTGAAATAACGTTAAATGATTTTAAAATTACATTTTTAAATATTTTTAATAATAAAATAAAATTAAAATAAATTAAAACATGAGACACGATTTTAATAAATTAATTATTATTTAAAAAGTTTTATTTAAATTTATTTTTGGATAAATAAAAATTTATATCAAATTTTAAAAATTTTATTTATATTATTTGAAAATGAATTAAATGAGTAATTGTTTTATATTTTTATACAACAAAAATTATATTAAAACATTGACACGATGTTAAAAAAATATTTAAAAAATATTTTTCAAAATTTTCTTTTGGATTTTTTTTATTTTGAGCCCAAGCCCATCACTTATGATGACATGATAGCCCAAGCTCAATACCTGTTGATAACGTGACAAACAATGGTTTTCTTGTAATTTACATGGCCCCAATTTAAAACCCTAGGAATGGCTCAGTATAAAAACCTTAGAAGCTGCACGCAATCGGAGACTTAAGATTTGTACCAGTGGCAGTTGCGGCTTCTACTTTTCTCGTCTTCTCGTCGCTGACTCTACTACAACCACCTGAAGATCCCCAAGCATGGCCGTCGGGTACTCCATCCCTTCCTCGCATGTTCTTAGGATACTACATCAGCGTATATATAGACGTGGTTCGGTGTATGTATTGCTAGCGTCGAAATAGTCTGTTTCTGATCCGTCACTTCCCGTGTTTCAGGAAGAACAAGAGGATCTCCAAGGGTAGGAAGGGAGGAAAGAAGAAGGCGTAAGTAGATATCTAGAGAATGTTTTCTGATTTTCGTTATACATTTATTCGTCTGTGTGTATATGTAGGAGTATACAGATTGTTACTTGCTCCTTAATTGTAATGTTACGAGATGTTTGAACCTTGTCTGATTACTAATTTTGTTAATGTATCTGTGTCGATATTGCAGTGTTGATCCTTTCTCGAAGAAGGATTGGTATGACATTAAGGCTCCCTCAATATTTAGCGTGAGGAATGTCGGGAAAACCCTTGTTTCTAGAACGCAAGGTACCAAGGTAATGTTCTGAATCTTTTCTTGGGGTTTTCTTACAGATTCAAGGCTATATGCTTAATGGCTGCATTATATGTATTGGCTCTTAAAAAATCGGATATGTTAGAGAATGGGGCTACGGTTATGAACTTATAATCTATAGGCTGATGATCGAGTCATAACCTTGAGGTCTGGGGTCAAATCTTGTAAGGGATTCTAGCCAATCCAAAATATCTTATATCTTATATTAGTATAGTTCCATTTTCTGGTCAGTCTTCTGATTACGACGTTGTTAGAGTTTGATTAATATAAGTTGTTGCTGCTTCTATATATCTTTTCGGCAATTACATCTCCTGTGGTTTTACATTTTTAAGTTAAGATGTATATAATTTGACATTTTCTTATAGCCTGAGTTTTTTAATATATTATAATAGATTATAGATGTAATACCTGCCTATCTCTAATTGCAGTACTTGTTCTTAAACTTTATCAGATTGCTTCTGAAGGACTGAAACACAGAGTGTTTGAGGTCTCACTTGCTGATCTTCAAGGTGATGAGGATCATGCTTACAGGAAGATCCGTCTGAGAGCTGAGGATGTTCAGGGCAGGAATGTGCTCACTAACTTCTGGGTAAACAAACCGAAAATCCATATCCAACACAAGAAGTTTTGTGTATTTTCCTCGGTAATAAGATTAGCAATAGGTTTTAACTGTTGTATGCTATTGTAGGGCATGGATTTCACGACAGACAAGCTCAGGTCCTTGGTCCGTAAGTGGCAGACTTTGATTGAATCCCACGTTGATGTCAAAACCACAGACAACTACACCCTTAGATTGTTCTGCATTGCCTTCACCAAGAGACGTGCCAACCAGGTCAAGCGGACTTGCTATGCACAGTCCAGTCAGATCCGTCAGGTATGTACCCTTATACACGAATGGTTTGCTTATCAACCTCCCTTGTTTTGTTCCTATCAAGCAATCTTGAATCACAACACTCGACACTTCCCTTACATTTTGCAGATCCGTAGGAAGATGAGGGAAATCATGGTGAAGGAAGCTTCATCTTGTGACCTCAAAGAGCTTGTTGCCAAGTTCATTCCCGAGGCAATCGGCAGAGAAATCGAGAAGGCAACACAGAGCATCTACCCTCTGCAAAATGTGTTCATCCGTAAAGTAAAGATCCTCAAGTCACCCAAATTCGACCTTGGGAAGCTTATGGAGGTAGCATTTTGTGTTTTTATCATCACTCACTGATGCAATAGATTTTGTCTTGAGAAAGCAAATGTAAAATCTGAGAAATTTTTATTTGTGTATTAGGTTCACGGTGATTATACAGCTGAGGATGTCGGAGTGAAGGTAGAGAGACCAGCCGATGAGACCATGGCTGAAGAACCAACAGAAGTAATCGGAGCCTAGAAACCATGATAAGAGAGAGAGAGAAAGAGGTATACAGATCGGATTTTCTTGTTGTGTCTGGAAATGTATTGTTCGATCGGTATAGTCTGGCAACAGTCTTTTTGTCCGAATTTTGATAACAAGGTTTTGCAGAACATATCGTGGTCTGATTTTGGATCCTTCTTATCACTACTTATATTCTATTATCATTTGTTCATTTCTAATGAATTGTCATCTTATTTCCTTTCTTTTTTTTTATGTCATTACTAGTCACACGGTGACTGAGAAAATGTTAAGGTGATGTCTAAGCGAAGAAGATATGTAATGACATAATAATTTTACGAACAATAAATTGCACTGCTTTATGTGTCCTACACCTTTCAAACATTTACTCTTATCGTCATCTACTGCGCTGTCTTTGGCCATCGCTTTCCCCTTGTATTTTGTCTCTTGCTTCTTCCCCTTGTATTTGTCTCTTGCTTCTGCAGTCGCTTTTTTCCAGTCGATAAAATTTATTCGAATTCAAGCCATTCCTCCAATTGGGTGTCATCCCTTGCCATTTTGTCCGGCTTTCATCTTCTCACCGTCTTAATCGAGTTTATCTCGTTGCCATCACTATTTGGTGTTAGTTAGTCAGTTCTCCGTTGGTCGGTTTTGCGTTACTCTCCATGGCCAACAAGTAGAAACAAAACATCATCGGTCATTCATTTGTTGTGCCGTTTCACTTCTTGTGACAATTGTCAAACTAGATGGACTGTGTTTCTTCTTCATTGCATATGGTTGTAGATTGGATAGTAAAAATGTTTATCCAAATGTTTTAGTACAATCGGAATATAAGATCTGGTTTGATTTATAAATTTTGGTTTTGGGATTAGTATTTTTTTGAAAAATAATTGAATTTTTATCTTCTAGTAATTTGATTGCGCAAGGATGAAGCATCGAACGCCTTCATTTTTGTTTTTGTCTTTTTCTAATTGTCTAAATGATGATAGTTTTTATGATTATGACTATTCTTGAATACTGATATTTCAACAATCATCGGTGAATACTGAAACACTCGCAAGTGTGTGACCTCATGGATTCAACTAAACTGGTAGAAATTTAGTTTTATTAATTGTCTAATCGAGCTTTACATCTAGCTATACTCCTCGATGACCAGATGACGCAAATAAACATCGTTTATTCCAACGAACCACTATAAAAGGGAATTTAGTATTTCCTTTTGTCTTTTTAGCTCTAAAAAATATTAGGGTATGGTTTGACTGTTGAATTCCAATAGATTACTAACTATGTTTCATGTATCTTAACGATTTTCGAATGAACTTCCGAGAACCTTTTTCCTCTTACCATTTTTTTTGCTTTGGTCAAAGACTTTATCGACCGTTATAATCTATGACAACATAGAGCTCAAACTTTCATCAATAATGAACGGATCTCATCTTGATCAAGCATCAATTGCACAAGCAAATGATATTGATGCACAAGCAAATGATCATTCCTAATATCTTTCCAACAAGCGCTCTAAAACACATGGTGTCCATAATCGAAAGAATGACAAATAACTCGTCAATTACATTGTTGACCTTAAGTTCAAGAAAAATGCGACATGTAAATCCTATCGGAGAATTATCTAGTGACAGATATATGGTAAATTAAACATATGAAAATCTCCATTTAGGGTAATTCAATGATGATGTCTTTATATGCATTATTCATGTATGTAACTTAGTAAAAGGACTACTAATTTCTATTCAATAGAAAACGTTATTATTAATGTTTGTAAACATCATTTTTGAAATTTAATGTTTCCTGTAAGTATAATAATGAGTTACATATAAACTTTACGCCAAAATATTAAAATATCAAAGTAACATAAAAATAAAAATGTTACATAACCAATCAAAACTTCAAAACTCATATAAATTCATTTGTATATTTTCACCGTCGTAGCTATTGTCGTGGCAATGCTAGACTCCAAACCATACAAGTTATCATTTACATTCATTTAACTAAATAATAAACGATATAAAAATCTAATAATAAGTTAATATTTGTATTTTTTTTAGAATGCACAAGCCAACTCGAAGCCTGACATGCTTATTGAAAGCCAAGGCCCGAAAGCCCAAATACTAATGGGCCTACAAATCTAACGCTCAAGCTTGCTATTTTTCAGGCGGGCTTTGGACCATCTCGCAGTCTGGGTTTTGCTCGGTCGCTCGACCCGCTCAAGCTTTTGCTCGGTCAAGTACCTTCACGTGACATCACGTGACGTGATCTCACACTCGGTCGAATGTTACATCTCTTACTAGTTAACCTAATTTTGTTCCGAGAATTCACTCGGCTATAGTAATCATAGGACTCTTCCGAATGTCACATCCTATAGCCGTGACTTATGTGAAATTTTTCTGAAAAAAGGAACTCATATCTATATACGACCATACATTTTGATACCACTATAGGATGTTAGATTGGGCAGCAGAAGCATTTTATTACAACAAATGCTTTGAAGAATTAATAATGCCAGATCTCCATGAATCATCTAAACCGGGATCAAAAACACCTTTCAACCGTTGACGTGGTGGGAGTCAAGAAAACAACTTTTCTCATTTTTCGTTTTTGTCTCTTGCTAATTTTTTATAATTTTTATGATTATGACTAACCTTGTAATTAGTTGATTCTCAAGACATATTTATATGTCTTAACTTCAAAGACCAACTTGCAATTAATTAACATTTTAATTAACTACCTTTAGACCCTTATACTAATCGTTAATTGTATTTAGAGATATTACTTTTACAACACAACGAACTATGATTTGAATGAGTCCCTTTACATTATTGTGAGAGCTGAAACCAAATAAGTCTTCTAGATCATTGGTCCCTTTAATTTGGGAAACGAATCTAATATTCTTGTATCAATCAACCCCTCTTGAGGATGATTCATCTTCTCCATTGCTCCCTCTCGTCGAAGTTCTGACTCCATTTGGATCATTTGTGCGTACACATACTCTTCACGCTTCCTATATTGATCACCGAAAACATTCCTTTCACTTTATTGATCACAGAAAAACAAAGAACAAGCTGCAAAAATTGATTAGAGAGTGTATCACACCACTCTTCCCACAACCAAGCCAAGAAAAATGATTGCCCCCTAAATTCAAATCCACACCTCCTATTTATAGGTTTTCGATATAACTCACACTTACTCTTGACTAATACTAATCCACACAAACAAACACACACTAATACAAACTGCTCTCCATTAGCTTGTTTCAGTTGAGACACATGAAACACATGATGTATTGTTGTAGCTACTGGTAGAGCAAATTTATAAGCAACCTTCCCAATCCTCTCCATGACCTTAAAAGGTCCACAGAATCTGGCAGAAAGTTTTTGAAAACTTCTAGTTGCCTAACTCTTCCATTTATAGGGTCTGAGTTTAAGGAAAACCCAGTCTCCCACTCGAAATTGTATATCCCTGCGAGACTTATCAGCTGTTTCTTTCATCATCTGCTGACCTCGCAACAATTTCCTTTTAATATCCTCCAATATCTGATCCATTTCCATCAGTTCCCTTTCCAATTCAAAGTTTGATGTAGAACCCTCTTCAAATCTTGCTAAAACAGACGGTTCTCGACCATAGACAACCTGAAATTGAGATGTCTTCAAGGCCGTATGGAATGAAATATTATACCAAAATTCTTCCCAAATTAGGAACTTGGACCATGACCCCGAACGTTCAGTAGCATAACACCTAGATAAGTCTCCAAACTTCTGTTCATTACCTCCGTTTGCCCATCAGATTGTGGATGATATGTCGTGCTATAGTTAAGATTTGTCCCCATGAGTTTAAACAGCTCCGACCAAAAGTGGCTCAAGAAAATCTTGTCCCTATTTGAAACAAAAGATTTAGGATAACCATGCAGTCTAGCGACCTCCTTCACAAAACATCGGACCACATCAGCAGCTGTAAAAGGATGTTTCAGTCTTATAAAGTGAACATACTTGCTCAGTCTATCCACCACCACCATAATCACATTATAACCAGAAGATCTAGGTAGTTCTTCAATAAAATCCATAGACAAGTCTGAATATCAGACTTCATCCCTTCCCAAAAAACAAAATTTGAACTCTTTTTACTGTCTTCAAGACACCATAATGTCCCCCAACTGGCCCATCATGGTATTCTTTCAAAATCAACTTCACCAACTCCGAATTTTTGGGAAACCATTATATCCTTATAGTATAGCCTTCCTTGAAAAATGCTATATCCACTTGGTCCTTCCTCATATCTTTGAAGCTTTTCTATAATTGGTCCTAACACTGAATCCAATAACACTTCCTTATCCAAATCTTCAAACTGTATGATATTTGGAACAATTATCGCTAGTAAAAAGGCTTGGAATTGTATTTATGAAGGCTATTGTATCATGGAAAGGCCATCTGCAGCTTTATTTTCTATTACGGTTTATAAAGAATGTCAAACTCAAACCCTAACAGCTTGGTCAACCACTTTTGATATTCAAGGTTAACCATCCTCTGTTCCAACAAATATTTTAAACTCTTCTGATCAGTGCACACAAAAAATTTCTACCAATCAAGTAGTATCTCCATTTTTTTAACAGAAAACGCTATTGCCAACAACTCCCTCTCATATATGGGTTTCATTCTTTCTCGAGAAGTCAATCCTTTACTGAAGTAAGCAATAGGTTGTTGTTCTACATTAATACAACACCCAAACGAGACCCAGAAGCATCAGTTTCTACTACAAACATTTCCAGAAAATTAGGTAAACTTAACACTGTTGTAGAAACCATTGCTTTTTTAAGCTTGTTAAATGCTTTCTCAACTTTTTCATTCCAAGTAAACTCATACTTCTTCAAAAGGTCTGTAAGAGACTGAGCAATAGAACCATAGCCTCTCACAAATCTTCTGTAATAACCTATCAACCCTAAAAATCCTCTCAAATCCTTCATTGTGACATGTATTGGCCAGTGTTGTACTGCCAAAGTTTTATTTGGGTCAGTAGCTACACCTTCCTTAGATATAATGTGACCCAAATAATCCACTGAAGATTGTCCAAAGGTGCATTTCATTTTGTTAGCAAAAAGTTTATACTGGATCAGCTTATTCAACACTATACTCAAGTGATCCATATGGTCCCTCAAATTCTGACTATACACCAATATATCATCAAAGAAAACTAAGACAAACCTTCTGAGAAAAGGTGTGAATATCTCAGTCATCAAAGTTTTGAAAATGGTTGGAGCATTGGTGAGACCAAAGGGTATAACTAGGAATTCATAATGACCATCATGAGTTCTAAAAGTTGTTTTCATAATGTCTTCCTCCTTCATTCTGATCTGATGGTACCCTGACTTTAGATCCAGCTTTGAAAATATAGCAGCTCCATGTAACTCATCCAAAAGCTGATTAATCATTGGAATAGGAAACTTATCCGGGACTGTCTCCTTATTCAAGGCCTTCTAATCCACATAGAATCTCCAGCTTCCATCCTTTTTCTTAACTAACAACACAGGACTGGAAAAAGGACTTTGGTTAGGCCTTATAATTCCAGCTTGCAACATATCCTTTACCAGCTTCTCAATTTCTTCCTTTTGGAAGTGTGGATACCTATAAGGCTTAACACTAACATGTCATGTCACTAGCTTAAGGTGTATTCTATGCTCTCTGCCTCTGAGTGGTGGTAAACCAGCAGGCTCATCAAAAACCCTAGAGAAGGACTCCCTCAAAAGGAATGCGTTGCTCAAACTCTGAAGTTTTTTCCAGGTTGGAGAACTCAACCAAATATCCTCGTTCTCCTTTGAAACGTTCTTCCATAGAGCTTTGAGAGTTACTAAAGAATTATGTAAAGTTGGGTCTCCTTTAAAGGTGATCCAAGAACTCCCGTTATAAAACTTCATCTCTGATCTTTCAAAACCAAGCTGAATGCTCCCTAATGTTCTTAACCGTTGAATTCCCAAAATAACATCTTCACTTCCAAGCTCCAATGGCAACAAATCAACTGTAATCTCTATATTCTGAATTTGGATATTCACTGCTTTACAAATCACTTCTCCTTTAACTGTCACTCCAGTTCCAAAAACACTCCATAACGTGTAGTAACAACCATTTTCAACGCTAACTTCTGAATCACCTCGGTTGAAATAAAGTTGTGAGTAGCTCCACTATCAACCATAATCACCACATCCTACTACTTGATCATTCCTTTAACTTTGAGGGTCTTTAGAGATGTTAGACCCACCACGGATTTCATAGAAAGTTCTACCAGTTCGCTCATCTGAATACACTGATTTCCATGTTGTAAATCGGTTTCTTCATCCTCTTCAACCATCAATTGTCCATCATCATGGACCAAAATCACTTGAAGCTCTTTCATTGGACATCTATGTCCCACAAAATACCTTTCATCACATTTGAAACAGAGTCCCTTCTTTCTTTTTTCACCAGCCTCGACATCAATTAACTTTTTGTATGGCAATCTCTTTTCAACATGTTGTTTGGAGTTAGTCTTAGATACCTGAAATGAAATCGAATTTTCTGATTTAGCACAACCAGAAGATCTCGATTGCCACCGGAAGATCTAGACTATAAAATTCAGATAGTTTCTTTTATTTTTTGTTTCAACCCACTTTTAAAAGCTCTCTCAATCGCCTTATCAGGAATTTGCAATTGAGATAACAATTCCTCAAACTCCTGTAAGTAATCCAAGAAAGTACCAGCCTGAGTGAGAGAAAATAACCTCTCACTGGCCTCCCTAGATGTTCCAGAACTAAACCTTTCCAATAATTTCTTCCTGATAGCATCCCAACCAGAAAAAGGCCTCCTAGATTTCTTCCAATTGTAGGAGTTAAGAGCCTTACCATCAACACTCAATGAAGCCAGTCTCAGTTTCTCCTGATCTGAACTGCTTCCCAATTCAAAGAAACTCTATGCTCTTACTAGCCATCCAACAACATTAATTCCTTCAAAAATAGGCATCTCAACTTTTTTGAGATGTGTCTCTGATTTTCTCAGAAACCTACTCTCATTCTCTCTCGGTTTCGCTTCCATATCCAAGATTTGAACTCCAATTTTCGGTGGAGAAGAAGTTTATTCCTCTCGTAACCCCTGGAATTATTGAATTAGAGCTTGTCAACCCTCTTTCCCAGTGTCGAAACAGAAAATTAATTGCTCAATTGCATCCAATTTCAGGAGTTGTTTCTTCATACCTGCAACCTCTTCACCTAAATTTGAGAGATTATGCATCTGATTTTCTAATCCGGTGAATCTGGACTCAATTTTAGCCTAAAATCCTTCGAATTCCTCCATAACCTGCTCAATTCTCAGTACACTCCTCGTTGTTGCCATGATAGACTTGCTCTGATACCAATCTGATAAGCTCTAGGTACCGAAAATACTCCTTTCACTTTATTGATCACCAAAAAACAAAGAACAAGCTGTAGAAATTGATTAGAGAGTGTATCACACCACTCTTCCCACAACCAAGCCCAGAAAAATAGTTGTCCCCTAAATTCAAACCCACACCTCATATTTATAGTTTTTCAATATAACTCACACTTACTCTGGATTATAGTAATCCACACAAACAAACACACACTAATATTAACAGAATACAGTTACCTGTCGGTTGTAGAAGCTTCTAGATTCTTCTCCTCACTCACTGATTTTTCCCTTCCTGACATAGACTTGCTGGAACTTATCATCCCTCTCGTTGAAGTTCTGACTATAGGTCTTGGGTTCTCAGTCTCCATCACGTTCGAGTATTTCTCTAGTGAGGATTAGGTTATCTTTTTCATCAAAGGATCAACGCAAATTTGAGGTTCAAATAGTTCTCCTATCAAACAAAGTTTATGTTGGAATAGTTGTTTCAAATTTTATTGAGAAACCTAGAAAAAATTGTAGGGGCAGTCCAAAGTAAAATTTTATTTTTTACCAATCTTGTTTGTAATTGTTATCTCATGATCATTAAATTATTAATAAGTTTATTTTTAACATCATATATTAATAAAACTAGGGACGGTCATATTATCTGCACAATTCGTATTTTATAAGACTTGAGTTGAATCCGTACCAAAAGCGAAAGTATCTACAAATTGGGGTTCAGAATCAAAATTGAAATTGAGTTCAGATTTTTAAATATAAGTAAACACGTACCCAGAAATATCGAAAAAATAATAAAATTACACATATATCTTTTAACGTTAGAAATTTTGTGTCACGTGCTTTATTTCCTCCTCCTTTCATCACCCCAATGTCCTTTCTTGTGGTGTCGCCTCTCGCCTCCCCTCTCTTCTCACCACACCGTCCTCGTTGCCTCCCCGTTGAGTCATTCCCTCAATTTAAATTTCTACTTTCTCTAAATATATATGTGTGTGTGTGATCTTAATACTGCTACACATACTGGCGAATTTTTCTTTTTCATGCAAGAAAATTTTCAATTCATTTTTCTGTTGTGATGTATTGTTCCATATGGGCTAAGGATATGAACAAGATCTCATATATATTGTACTGAACAACCCTAAACTCTTGAGTTAACTTTTGAGGTCCAACCCATATTTAACATGATATCAGAACCTGTTTCGTCTTGATTTGAGTATACCGATGTTGGGTTTTGATTGTGTGTTCACGCTCTAGGATCGAGTCTGGACGTGAGTTAAAAACATAAACATTGGTCTCATACATATAATATTGAACAATCTTAAACTCTTAAACTAGTTTTTTAGATTGATTAGGCACAACCCATAATTAACATTTTCATGAAAACCCATGAATGCCATCATTAGTTAAAATCGTCGCATATAAACATTTAGACATATGTCTAGGTAGGGGTGAGCACCCACGGGTACCCGCGAGAATCTCACTATCCGCATCCGAACCCGTTCTACACGGGTAACTAGTTTTCGTACCCGTATTCGTATCCACAAGGTGCGGGTACCCGCAAAAACCTGCAAAAACTCGCCAAACCCGCGGGTACCTGTCCCGCAAAAAAAAAAGAGTGGGAGGCGCTGCGAGGAGGGTGAGCAAGAGAGCAAGAGAGCTGGTCGGAGAGGGAGGCGCCGCGAGGAGGGTGAGCAAGAGCAAGAGGGCGGGCAACAGAGAGCAAGAGGGTCGAACGGATGGGAGGGAGGCGTCGCGCGAGGAGGGTGAGCAACAGAGAGGGAGGCACCGCGCGAGGAGGGTGCAACAGAGAGAAGGGTATCTGTAAAATTAGGGTGAGAAGGTATCTGTAAAATTAGGGTTAGAGGGTATTTAGGTAATAAACAATAAAAGTAGGGGTATATTTGTAATTTTTTGCGAGTATCCGCGGATACCCGTTTATGAAACTAAAAAACCCGTCCCGAACCCGAACCCGCGGATATTGAAACTAAATTACCCGAACCCGCAGGTACGAATAATTTTTTGCGGATTCGGGATAGGTTTCGAGACGGGACGGGTCCTACGGGTTTTTTGCCCACGGACACCTAAACAATCTAAATAAATAGATAAACAATTTAAACTTTTCTAACAACTAGAAAAAATCGAATTGTTGTAACACCTCCTAAAATTTAAACACTCTGTACAATTGTTTAGAACGTCAGCTTATACAAAAATGTTATGTTTGATTTATCAAAACTAATAAAAATGACCAAGGATAAAACCTTGTTAAATATTTGCACAAATAATTATGCAGTCAATAAATGTAAACATCGCCATCAAATGAAAGCATCAATAAAACCATAAAATATCAAACCAATCTCTTTAAATCACTACTACAAAAGATAGGTCCACAAACATTAGCTAGAAAATAAACTCCAGGATAAGTAGTAACGTAAAATGCAAGGTGAAAACAAAAGATACATATACACATATACATCACATCCTAACCAAAACTTTCTATATGTACGTCACATAAACATACACTACCAACCACAGATACGACCCAACAGAGACTTATTTGGTTTCAACTCTCACAGTGATGTTTCTTCATCTGGTATTGTTCGCAAATACCCTTCACGCTCAAGATTCTGACATGCTTGTATCTTCCTGTTTCAGATGGTAACTTCAGTTTTGAATTGAAAATACTCGAGATAGAAACTTCAATACACAATACCTAGGAGCATCAATATCATCGTGATCGCCATGATGATGATGATGATGTGAGTTCAAATCCTTCACATCTTCATTTATGTCTTCCTCGCCTATAGTTACTGCATCAGATTCCAAAGCACAGGGTATGCGGAATTGCTCTGTGGAAAAAAAAAAGGTATAAAGCACACTCAAGCCACTTGATATGAGAAAGAAGGGGTGTGTGGGGGTAGAAGTGTAATATGCTCACCATCTTTTTGTCCAAAACTATTCTTACAGCTTATGCATCTGCAGCACGGGGAGCATCCAACGCCCATCTTTATAACAAAGACGAGATAACACACAACTGTTTAGAAGTGATGGGAGAGTGTTGCATTGAGAACAACAGATATTACAAGTGAAAAATGGAGTTACCAGAAAGCATTCACAGTATTTCTTTAGGCAGCTTGATTTTTTGCAGTTGCATCCTCGTTTGTGTCTGGCTGAAGCAGGGGTTTTATTATTCTCATCCTACATATTGACAAATCCATAGAGTGAATGACAGAAATACATAAATGTGTGATTCATACGAAATCCAACATCAATACCCTGTCCTGTGGATGTAAGTAGATCTTATTTTTGTCTGTTGTTATAACTTTGTGATTATTATTATGGTCCACTGCATATTCTTAAAAACTTGAGAAAACCTTTACCCCTAAGTCGGATGCAGAATCAATGCTTGCGACCACTTTTGGAGCAAAAGCTAATGGATTGCGGGCTTCAATCTGTCGACGAGTGCTCAAAACTATGTCTTCATGAATGGGTTTGTTGAAACAATCTTGACATGAACAAGGTTCAATACAATACAACCCTGCTGCAAAGCAATCACAATACCTGTACAGATGAAAGAAGAAATCAGTAAACATGAAGAAAACTGATGTTCTTGACATTAAAAAAAATCATGTGGAGCACTAGACAAAGCTATTGAGGAATGAACTTACAGTTTCAAGCATTTTGACCTTCTGCATTTACAGCGTTTGCAGCTAACGCTTTCATCAAGTCCCTCTATTTGTTGCCTGAAATAATATATCTTTTGAGGATAAGTTTGACATTTGAAGGTACATATAAGATGGCTGTCAAAGTGACAAAAACATTAAGTTTAACACCTCTCTCCTGTCGGCAAGGAATTGTCAAGACATTCTGCATCTGGAACCTTCTCTGAAACCTCGTCTATGATTCCGTTATCACTAGAGACCACAACTCTTTCAGTGGAATCTGGAGTTGAAATCTGATTGTCGAGTGAATGATTCGATGTTGCAGGACCGAGAGTAAGAACACGACCCACTTTACATATTAATTTATTCCCATCAGTTAAGGTGTTCACGAGACCGTTCAAATGCAAACCAATCGTTGGAATGGGTAGAATGTCATCAGTATTCTTCTTGCTGGGAACTGACTGCTTTTCAGGAGAAGCAACTTTCTCAATGGATGTTGATTCCAATGGAGAGTCATTTGTAGAATCACGTAGGGGTTTCTTTTTATAAATTCCTCCCACGTCAAAAGTCAAACAGCGTCTTCGAACACTCCGTTGCTGCAAACATGTGACCAATACATCAACAAGTAGATGGTTTAATTTGCAAGACTCGCATAAGTTATCATAACAACATCAGCAAATATGTTTTCACCACATGAACCACTGAATTGCCAAAAATAAATCAAGAATTCCCTGCATTTTGGGAAGATATGAAGCAAAAAGGAAAAAGGAAGATATTGAAATGATTTCCTGTCCAGCATTTGGTACCCACACGTTTATTTCCAGAAAACTAGATGAATACACAATAAATTAGCATATTTCCAGAATTATGTCACTTTGAACTCAAGCAATGGTTAATGGGCATCTTATATCACATGGCTACAAAGAATGATGGAAAAGACCTCGTTACATAAATCAACAGCAGAAATTTATTTTAAATATTACCTTACGGCTGGGCAGAAGGCCTTTTTCTTCCTTGTCTTCGGTTGTGGCATTTGAATCTTTAGCGGTTGTCAAAGATGAACTGCTGAGAGTGATGTCTGGAGCTCCATTATTACCCTGTACACCAAAAAAACCTACGGCATCTACATTCTTGATGGGTGGAAACTGTTGGGGAGCACAAGTAAAAGAATCTCTTCCAGGATCTATCTTCTGAATTTGTTGCTCACTATCCAGCACACCAGCAACACCAGAGATCGAGGTCACCACACTAGACTCATTATCAATCTTCATTTTTTCAGTTTCAAACAATGTCTGCAAATCAGCACCAAGTTCAATTGGATCATTTGATTGTGTAAGCATATCTTCATCAGGTTTCATTAATGATCCACAGCTTCTTTTTCCATTGTCAGAGCCTGCCGATATTTCATCACAGGAAACCATTTGAATATCACATCCATCACTGCCACTTCTCAGTGCCATGCTAAACTGCTCCTCGATTGGCTTGGTTTCAGAACTTTCATCCAATTGTGTAGTGCTACCGCACTTAAGCTGCTCAGCACATAGTTCAGATGTCTTAACAGCTTGCAGACTATCTCTCGAATTATTTACAGTTACATCGAGGAGGAACGTTGGATTTGGTAAATCCAAAGGAGATTGATGCCTAAATAAGGAAAACCAACAAACACCCAATATCAGTCAGTATGGAAACAAATAAAAACCTTCTCATGCCGACTCAAGGGTGCGATTGATAGAGAACCAGATTTACCTTTTAACCGAAAATCTGGATTCTCGATTGGAGTTGAACTGAGGTGATGTAAATAAAGCTGAAGGTGATGCAAAAGAAAACGCGTTCAAGACATTATTGGCAGGAGCTGACTTAACTGGCTCTATGGGCGAGAGATCATTAATGTACTTAAAAACCGGAGAATCCTGCACATTAATAGGAAAAAGAAAATAAGAAACTAACTCATAGAAGCATCACAACTCGATTCAACAGCAAAGCCAGTGTGATCAAATACATAACTAATAATACACATTCACCAAAGTTCAATTTCAGGGGAAGACCAAATTTGATAAATGAAATTTAAAGCATACTCATTACGTAAGCATGTAGTTGGTCTCGATCATCGAGAGGACACAGGAAATCAGACATACAACCCAAATAGTTGGTCATAACCACATGCGGTTAAAAGAAGCTTTCTAATAACCAGGACTCCGGAATCTAAACATCTAGCAAAATTCTCCATTAAGATATTACAAAATCGAAGAAATGTTACTGAACAAAAACAATCCCGCCCGGATGAATCTGAGCAAATTCGGAAAATCTACTGCAAATTTGCTCAGTGACCTTCAAGAAAACTCTGAAATAGAGTGAAACATCTGAAAAATTAGAAACAAGGAAACATAAATAGACGACCTCGAAGTTGCAGAGAGAAACGGCGGAGATGCGGTTCTTATCCGGCGTATCCATCTCCGGCTAGGCTTTCGCTGCGGCAACAGATCCTACACCATATCGCCTACATGCGCCGCCGCAGCCGCGCCAGAAGAAGCTAGGGCAAGAGTTAAGCCGAGAAGAAGAAGAAGAAAAAGAAAAGTGACTCCTCACTTCACTGTTGTTTAATGGACAAAAAAGGAGGTCGAGATTTTCAACGGCGCGGAAAAGCGGGAAAATGCGAAAAAAAGTTATGGTTTGGTTTCTCCGGAAAACATTTAAGAAAAGCGTAAGTTTATTATTTTTTATTTCTTAAAAAAGTTGAAGCCCAAAGGTAACGATAATTGGGCCTTTTACTACTGAATGGGTCTAAAAGTAGAGCCCATTATTATGTTCGTCATTCAGCATTTGTTAAGGCAATAATACCAATCAGAACAAACCAAAAAAAGATCAACTTAAACCGAACGCGGTTTTGTGGTACAGTGTGAAATCATGTGGGCCCCATGGGTATGCTCTGATGCAGTAGCCAGCCAGCAATGGCTTTTCAACAGACGAACAGAAAAGAAAGCCTGTGGTGATCTCAGATCACATGGGACAAAGGTTAAGTTTCAACAACAACTACATTACAAAAGGACGGGGCTCAACAAGGCAGAAAGAGACAAACGGCAAGGAGTTTCAGAGATTCTCCATCAAGCGGCATGCAGTTTGTCCAAGTAGTCCCTATGATAAATTGATGGAATGGAACAACTTAAAAGACTAAACTTTAAACAATCTTTTCTTTGGGCAAAATCCACTAAATATTTTCTCCTGGTTTGTGTTTGAAAATGAAAAAAGACAGAGCTTAAGGTACAACATTAAAATTCTGGGTTTGTGCAGACATGGTTGTTGTTGGAACTATGTTTAAATAGGATCTGAGTGAAGGTTGATGTTTTCCTCAGACAGAGCTGAAACTTTTTTGGAGTCTTTGAAGCATAAAAACAAGGGGACCAATGCAAGGAAAATAAACAGGATGACTTACTGAGTAACAACAGTTCAGGAATCTAGATTCCGACATTCCTCAAGACTCCTTGATAGAAATACTCTTCATGCCTGCAGAAACTGTAAAAAGATTTAACAATAGCATTCGTCACAACATGAGTCAGAGAACACTTCCCCTTCTGTGTATGTATATGTAAGAAGGACCAAAAATAGTTAGACATAAACAACAGATACAATAAGAAGAACGAGTTCTGCCTGATCCAAGTGAAAACAGGGAAATGAATCAACCATGGATTATGATAGAATAACAAGCGTTGACAAAAATCAGTTCACTTTAACACTTTGTTAGCACTCAAAAGAAGGAAAAGAACTAAAAAACGCTTCTCTACTCGTTCTTCCAAGCATACAAAATCAATGAAAAACCAAAACTTTGAGATTTGGTGTCTGTAAGGCTGTGTGAGAAACACAAGGCCTTCTCAGCAGATTGACACGTCCTGAACATAAACACTGCATTTCCTGCCGTTTGCATCCCGAAGAGCCAACTGTGAACATCCCATAGGACTTCCACAGCCACTCTATCCACAACTATCGTACCGTTACCACGGAACTTCCACTTGAGCCGCCTCACCTGCATCATGGTCTTTCCATTCACACGAACAATGAGACAAGGATCACTGGCACTGGTGTCACATTCAATCACAAGATCATGGGATTTTCCGTCATCGGAAAACTGTGCCTTTGTTGCAAATACTCTCTTACCAAATACATGCTCTTTCTTGGCGATGAACAAGGCACTTGAAGATGACGGTGCGGCATTTGTCTTCTTGAAAGCTTCTTTATTCATATCACCAAGAAGGAGAACCGTTTCTTTGTCAACAACAACGCCCACATAGAACCCTCCCAAGGGTTCTGGTCCGGATCCGAATTTGGCCGATGACAGATCCCAAAAGACATCGATCTTACAGGAATATGCTTCTATGCTCTTAGACCCTTTTCGTTTCGTGAACAACCACGGCTTAATCTCGACTTTACACAAACTTTGGTTGCAAGTATTATCATCAACTCCCACTGTTAGGCCTTGACCCATCAAATTCTTAGTCCATGTGACAGTGATCAAGCAAGTTCTACCACGAATGCGGCACTGGTAGATGCAAGTAACCAAATTCTGGGCGTTTTTTCCGGCATTCGAAGAAGAAGAATCCGCAACTTGAACGCCATTTTCACCAAAACAAGAAGGAAAATCCCTCATTTCTTGAAACTTCCGATTCGAACCTCTTTCCGGCTTTTAAACAAACACTTAGTGGCCAATTGCTCAAACCTGAGAAACAGACACAGTAGTTTGCCTCAAAAGCAGAAAGATAGTAACGGATGCAGTGAGAGAAAATGAGATTCAAACTGAGTGTAGAATTTACCTGAAACTGAAGAATTTCATCCATGAAAGAGAAAACCAAACTGAGTGTCGAACTCTTCAACATCTCCACAGATTTGATCTGGATTCTCTCAATTTGATCCGAATTCAGCAGGCAAATCCATTAACCAATAAATTTTATTTTTTACAGAAAGCCAGAGAGAGAGATTCAAAGCAAATCGCCAAAATAAAGGGAATGTGTGCTAGTCAATAACTCAAAGGAGACAGAAACAGACAAAAAGGAGACTTGTTTCTCTGTCAAAAACGAAAAAAAAAAGAAATTCCCAGAAAAAAAAAATGGATCCGGGGGGGAAAAAAGGAATAATTAATTCGGGAAAATGAAGCATGCTTTGAGAGAAAATGACATCTCGAAAACAAACAAATAATTTTAATTACAAGAAGAAAAATAAACATCACTTGCTTTAAAGAAACGTAACGAGAAAGTTGAGATCTATTTTTAATCATTAATAAAAAAATTAGATACTTGGCTGTAAATTTAAACAATTTATGATATTTAATAAATATTATCAATCAAATTTTTATGGGTAATTTTTTTAAAATAAAGTAATTTTAATTACATTTAATTGTTCTTTATTCTCTTAGGAAAAACTTAGCTCACTAATGAGATAAAGCGTATCATGCGTAAAGTTTTATATCTATTGGTTCTGTAAAATTGATATATATTCAGATTTACTGATAGATGTTATTGGATGATGAATTTTATATTATCCGTTACATCCTCATTTTTTTCTATAATGCATGTGTCTCAAAATAAATAATATGAGATACATGTTTCTCAAATGTTGTGTGGCTGAAGTATTTTTTTTCTTTTGTTTATGACCTCGCAAGACTAAATTGTATATGTTTTAAGACTATAGATCAAAGAAGTAGTTATAGATTTGATTGTGCCATCTATAATAGTTTTATGTGTGTGAGTGTGGACAAAGCACATGGATTTATAAGGTGAGTTATCAATTCTTTAAAACTTCCAAAAAATGATATATGTGACTCAATAGATATAATTTGTGGTATTTATAAGGTGAGTTATCAATTCTTTAAAACTTCCAAAAAATGATATATGTGACTCAATAGGGGTTCCATTCTTGATCATTGAGAAGTTTTTATGTTCAAAACGAGATACGAGCATGATATAATTTTTAGAAATAATCATAACTGAAAAATAAAGACGTTAAAAGTGAAGATTGGATCAAACTCAAAAATGCTCGTAAAAAAATTGACGATATGTGTATGGGTTAGTGTGGTGAGACTTAAGTGGTTCGAGAGCATAGGATCTAGATATAAAACGTTCAAGAAAGTGAAAGTGTAATGCCTATTGCATAATATTAAATAGTTAATGGGATAAACTGTAATTATTGAAAAGTTCAATAATATATAAATGACGAAAAACAGTTTTTTAAAAAAAAGATTTCATAATCACACAAATCGAAACCCTAAAACCCATCAGGAAAAATGAAGAACGAGAAAATAGTTTTTTCGTTCTCGACCAAAAACCGCACCAACGGTTGATAGCGAATCCGATCTCGGCGTGGATACTGGTAGAGGACTTGCACAATCAAGTCTAGCATTCGATTATCATCAAATTCAACGTAACAGGTAATTATCGAAATTGTTTCTAATAACAGGTAATTATCGAAATTGTTTCTAACTCTATTTTTCGTTGAAACCCCGAAAAACTATTCCCAAACTTGACTAGATCTTCAATCTGGATTGTAAAAACACGCTTCTGCACCCGAATTAGCAACCCAACAGAAAGTGTCAAGATCTGGGAGATAACTTTGAGTCGAGATTCAATAGAAGATGTATACATGCATAGTGGTGGAATTGCCGTATAAGGGGTATCAGATAAACGAATTAGTATTACGACACCTAAATCGAGAGGGACGAGCGTCATATAGGGATGGGATTTTAGAAACATTACAAGCGATAGAGTGTTATGGTGAATCATGCTAGTGGATCTACTGATGCTATATCATGTTGGGGCTTTATTACACTTTTAAGAGACAAAATTTCATGGTTAGTCAACTCAGAAGATCTGCCAGTGTCTGTGTTTGAGTCCTATTATTATCTAATGTGGTATTAATTTTAGACCTAAGATACTCGTTCGGGTTGGATAGAGTTGTGTATGTGTCATTACCCTTGTTGTGGATTTTTATTTTATGTTATTTAGTTAAAAGTATATCGTTTGTTCTTACTTATTTTGTGCATTTTTGTAGATGGACATGTTATAACAAGAAAAAGAATCAATGAAGCTGAACAACAATAGGGCTGCAACGGGCCGCTAGGAGAGTTGTGCAACAAGTGTGGATAGAACTTAACATGTATTTGTATTTATCGTGACTATGGTTTATGCAATTCTTTGTGGTCACCTCTCTCGTGAGTAGTGTGGACACTCTTTTTTCTCCTGAGGATGTTCACGGAATTAGGAGTCATAGAATCTTTCTCCCGTTTTTTTCTTTTTTTATCTCCTCTGATTTTTCATGTTCTTGTGTGTTTTGTTCACTTTTAAAAGAGAAGTCTTTGTGTGGTCTCACGCTTGGTGAAGTTGAAAAACATCTCTGAAATCCAATAACTCCCCAATCCATCATCTAGTCTCTTCTTTCCCAGTAATTTCTCATGGTTTAATCGATTATTTGGTACGTATCTTAATCCCATGTTCAGGTACTAAGTTGTTTCTATCATATGATGGTTTCATGGTGTCTTGCCTCTTATGAAATTAGTCTAACTCTTCAAGATAAACAGATGAAAAATGGACCAAGTTCTTGGTTTTTTTTTTACTTTTGCGTTTTGACTATTTCTTGTTTTATCATATTCAAAATTTCACCATTATTTGTGTAACACCCCCTTCCCGAAACTACCTCGGGACTGGAAGTGTCCACCATCATCTCCAAGAGGTGGCTACACGTGTCATCGCTCAAACGTATTTATAAAATAAAATAAATGATTTATTCCAAAATAAAATGGTCGCATGTCGATTCTCTAGATCATCTCTAGTCACATATACAACTCATATATTTGTTATCAATTCTCATACGATAAATCTAGAGTTTAATCCAATTCATTTGTAACATCTCATTTTTCCCATTATGACCTTATAAATCCTTTTGTAATCATGACTCGTTTTAAAAGTATAATTTCTTCCATAAATCCATCACAAATCCGAATTTACGATGGAAAAAATCATCACCTTAGCTTCCCCGATGACTTGACGATTCTTGATATTATCACTAACAACAACACCAACCAATTTTTCCTATTATAGATCCATTAAGTTAATCAATTTCCATAATATGAATCTTCGAATTAAGGGAATAATCACAACAAATTATTTAGAAATTTACCACAATCTCGATTAGAATCCATCCACGAAGAACGCGATGAAAAATTGAAGATCCTTCTCCAATTTCTTCTTCGTCTTTTTTTTTCCTTCTTCTCTCTTCTTCCCTTTTCTTTTGTTCTTCTCTTTCCTCTTTCTCTCGGTGGCTGCTCTCTCTCTCTCTCTCTCTCTCTCTCTTTAAAACACTCGTGCGGCTTGTTTCTTTTTTTTTAAATTTTCATAACCTAATGTAATATATATATATATATATATATATTCCATATACACAAACCTTCCTATAATAACGAGTCTCACAATTCTCCTCCATTACAAAGGAATTCTTCCTTGAATTCTATATCTCTGGTTCTTACAGCAGCATTTGTATCAGTGAATAGAAAAACCATACAACTCATCTTCAAACAACTCAGGATGCTCATGTCTCATATCCTCCTCTAATTCTCATATACTCATGTCTCAAAATTTGCATTAGTTATTTATTTCTTTCAAATCTCATATTCATGTATATTTTTTTCCCAATTTCTTTCAAAGTCTTTCATATTATTTCAAATGTCAATTCTAGCTCATTTTCTTTTATTCTCTTCAATTTTCATTCTTCTATTATTTTTAAGATTTCATACAATTTTTCTCTATCTTCGATCATTTTAGTTTTCGATTGATGTTCATTTTGATCGTGATTCTATTTTTCGATTTGTATTTTGATTGCGATCAATTTTTTATCTTATCATTTGAATTGTATTTCTATCAATTCTCTATTCGAATTTATTGATTTTCATAATCAATTCTATATCACCTTCAAACTCATCTTTTATTTTTGTGTTTTCAATTGATGTACATTGTGATTGTGTTTCAATTAGTGATAGCATTGTTTTTTCGATATTTTAGGGTTATGTTCTGAATTTTGTAAATTTCATCTCAATAAAATAACATTTTTTATATTAAATTTTACATAACAAATGTTTATAAATAATATTACTTTTCCATTTGATTCAATCCTTTATCATAAACTTAATATTCTTTTTTTCAGATTCTTCATATTCTTTTTGTTTCTTCTTCATTTTTTCTTCGAAATCTGTGATATTTAATCTTAATATCAAAATCCATATATTCTTTTTACAATATTCAATCTAAATATTATAGAGGTAAATGGTGCACAATGTGAGGAGGAGATGAGGAGAATTCACACAGGTGATGAGAAGAGGAGGTAGGTAATGTGTGAGTACCATATGTTTATGCATTTTTAGAGTTTTTAAGGTTAGCAGTAGAATCATAATTTTATTTTTGAGTATATGTTTATCTTATCTTAAATCCAACTTCGAATCTAAAGTCCCGAATTTCGTGATTTTGTAACCGAATCTATATATATTTCAATTTTCGGGATGGGTTTTGGATTTTATAGGTTATGTCCACTATCTTTACCAAAATTGTACTAAACTATAAAAACATGGTTCAATGAATGAAAATTCTATTAAGGTATAATTAATATGGGATTGCCATTTCAAATGTAATCACATACTTTTTCCACGTATGTACGATAATATGGATAACCATATTTCATGATTACACAAACATTAAAAATCACATGGTTACCTTAAATTGTGAGGGATTTAATTGTTTCTATTTTAGTTAAATTATATAAATAACTGGAATTTTGTGTTAAATTGTACATACAATCAATAACAATCATTCATTTTTTTCTTAATTATTTTTCTTCTTCTTTTCAAAATTCATCTTGCTTTTATTTATTATTTTTATGATTATATTAAAGAGCTTTAGTGTTTAAAAAAAGTACATATGAATAAGAAATGAATAAACGGTATTGATTATTAATTATATATAATATTTAACGGGGTTAAAATAAAAAATACACTTGATATGTTAATCATATTTTTCTCTAAAATATTCAATTTCAATTTTACCTTTATAATATTGATATTCTCATATTACCATTGTGATTCATGTGATCCATACGATCCAAACGATATGCGGCCTATCCGATCAAGCGACCCATGCGACCCTCGAAATTGTTCGAAAAATCGCTCGAAATCATTGGAAATCGTGTCGAAAATCCCTGAAAATCGCTAAAAATTGCTCTCAACTTTGAAATCATCTCTCGTTTCTTTCTCTCAACTTTGAAATAGGTTTTCTTTCGAAAAAAATGTCAAATCGTATGTGTTTTTACTAACAAAAAATAAGAACACATCTGTTTTTTCTCTAATTTTTGTCATTAAATTTTCGAGGGTATACGTGAAAGAAGAAAACCCCGAAAAGGTATTTTTGATATTTTGACCATTTAACGTAATAAATGTTATTTATAATTAAAATATGAAACTTGTTTTAATTGTACTCATACGCATGCGCCAATGTTTTTATTGTTAACTTTTATTTGTAATTATTAAGAAATTTTGAAAATATATAAACTCTATTTAGAATTTGAATATTTATGTGAAACTAAATTATTGGTATTCTCGCAATCACTATGTAATTCTTCCAAAATCTAAATAAGGACTTGAGAACGTGATTTTTTAGAATATTTCAAGGAGAAATTTATGAGTTTTATTGTATTCTAAAATTGAAGATGAGCCAAGTATTTTATATATCTAATTTATAGGTTCAACTAATAATATTAAATGTTTATAAAACATAATTGACTAACAAAATATTACTATTTTCAGTATTTTTGTCTAGTTTTATATGAAATTTTCGGATATACGCAAGTATAATTCACAGCATTTAATTTTTTGTTTGAATTTTGATTAGTATGAATACTTTTTTCAATACTAAATCTCGAACATAAAAAACAACAACGTTTTTATATTTAATTCATCATAGAGAATATTTGGAAGACATGACGAATTAACAAAAATATTATTCTTTTACTATTTCTTGTATTTAATGGAAATAATTCGACGACGTGATCATATGAAAACAAGCCATATATTATGGGCATCAATGTCGCCTTCCTATATCTACAATTAATAAATAATTAACGGGTGATATAAATATAAAATTTGTTAAATTATGAATGTAAATTTAAGGCTCGGTCCATTATTATTTTTATATTGTAAAATATTAGTTGATATGTATCTATAAGAAGATAAATAATAAAATATAAAAGAAAATAAATAAATAAAAATTATTATCGATAGGAGAATGAGAGATGAGAAGAAAGAATGAGAGAGATTATTCTTATAATTTTTTGGTATGTCTGATTACAAGAATATATATATATATATAATAAAACAAATAAATAAAAATTATTATCGAAAAGAGAATGAGAGATCATAAGAACAGAGAATAAGAGAAGTTATTCTTGTAATTTTTCGGTATATCTGATTCTAAAGGAGGATATTGCCTATTTATAGATACATATCAACTAATATTTTACAATTTAATATTTTTTTTAATTTTAATTTGACTATCGCCTTAAAAATCTTATCATGCAAAAATTCTTTGGGATAAAAATCATGATAAAAGAAAAGAGTGCAGTTATAAAAAACTCATTCTCGATTTGTAAGTCCTTTCTTTCTTCACAAGTTTCGAATGTGACGCATCCCGATATTCCGTATATGTTTTCTCAATATTGAGGTAGAGAGCGCCTTTTTGAATAAATCAGATCATTTTTCGCATGATCAGATGTATTGAACATCAATTTATTTCTTTTTTCGAGCTTTTGAGTATACGTGAAAAATTTTGGAGGATACGTTTTGTTCCGTCACTTTTGATATATCATTCTTTTGTTTGAGCAACACATGTGGTATTATCTTCATATAGTATCATTGGATTGATATTAGTTGATAATCCACATATTTCTTGTATGTATCGAGTTAAAGCTCTGAGCCACACATATATTCTCTACTTGCTTCATGATGTGCTATGACTTCAACATGATTTAAAGATGTTGCAACTAGTGTTTGTTTCTATGAAAATCATGATATTGTTGTGCATCCAATTGTGAAAATATATAATGTTTGTGATCCAGCTTTATGAGGATCTGATAAATAACTTGCATATACAAAACCAATCAACTCCTCCAATTGTGAAAATATATCATGTTTGTGATCCAGCTTTATGAGGATCTGATAAATAACTTGCATATACAAAACCAATCAACTCACGATTGAAATCTCTAGGATAAAATAATCATAAATCAATATTCCCTTATAAATATCGAAATATATGTTTAATGCATGTCCAATGACGATATGTTGGGGCTGAACTATATCGTGAAAAAAGATTAGTAGCAAATGCTATATCAGTTAGAGTGAAATTTGCTATATACAAAAGAGCCCCTATCGACTCATATATAGTACTTATGGTCCAAGTCTCTCTTCATTATTTTCACAAGGACGAAATGGATCCTTTTCAACATTTAAAGATATACATACCATTGTAGTGCTTAATGGATTTGCTTTATCCATGTTAAAGTGTTTTGATACTCTTTTTGTATAAATTGATTGATGTACAAATATATCATTCTTTAGATGTTCTATTTGTAAACCAAGACAAAACTTTGTTTGTCCAAGGTATTTCATTTCAAATTTCTCTTTGAGATAATTTTGAGTTTTTCAATCTCCTTTGAGATCCCAATTATATTCAGATCATCCACATAAACGACTATAATCACAAATCCACTAGCTGTTTTCTGTATAAATACACAAGGACAAATAGGGTTATACACAAATCTCCTTTTTAATAGATATTCTTTTAGACGATTGTACCACATACGTCCAGATTGTTTCAACCCATATAAAGATCTTTGCAATTTGATTACACACATTTCTTTAGGCTTTAAGTTTGATTTTTCCGTTATTCTTAATCCTTGAGAGTTTTTTTTCATGTATATATCATTATCCAAAGATCCATATAGATATGTCATAACCACATCCATAAGATACAATCTAAGTTGTTGGATGTTGTTAAACTCATCAATATCTAAATGTGATTGCATTCATAACAGGGGAATATGTTTCCTCATAATCAATTCTAGGTCTCTGGAAAAATCATTGTGCGACAAGGCATGCCTTACATCTTGTTTCCTCATTATTTTTATTTCTCTTTCCTACAAAAACCCATTTGTATCCAACTAGTTTAACACCATTGAGAGTATTAACAATGGGTCTAAATATTTTTCTTTTATTTAATGAGTCTAATTCTATTTTGACATCCTAACAATGACGTTGGATATGGATCTTCACTATCATTCAATTTCTTTGGATACAGAGAAAGAGAATATCCATCATTGTCATTTATTTCATCTCTTCTTATAATCTTTTATCATAGATATAGTTAATGGAAATCTCATTATTCTCTGTATGCTCATGATTATTTTCATGATTTTTATTCTGAAGATCATTTTCCTTGTTTGTTTCTTTTTGGATATTCTCTATGATCTGAGAATCAATATCATTATCAAACTTATTTCTCTTTCGGGGATTTTTATCTTTAGAACCAAATGGTCATCCACGCTTCAAGCATGTTGTAGACTCATTTGAAAATCTTTCACCCGCATATCCTTTTGATATTTCTATACGAGCAGGTGCATTTGCATTCGATACATATGATTTTGTAACCCGAGTTGTATCATTAAATCCATCTGGAAGTCGATTTGCAATATTTTGCAAATGTATTATCTTTTGTACTTTCATATTATATTGTTTTGTAGGGGAATCAAGACATAACAATGATTGTGTTTTTCATGTTAGATCTTGTGAGGCTTGTTTTACTCGTTCTCCTAACGGTGGAAATTCATTCTCATTAAAATGACAATCAGCAAAACAAGATGTGAACCTGCCACACGTTTGTGGTTCAAGATTATATCCCACATAAATTCTCAATTTTCATTATGGACCCATTTTTGTCCGTTGCGAAAGAGTAATCAGAACATATACCACACAACCAAATACTCGAAGATGAGATATATTTGGTTCTTGGCCATTTGTTAATTGCAATGGAGAATATTTATGATAAGCATTTGGGTTTATTTGAATTAGTGCCGCAACATGTAAAATGACATGTTCCCAAGCAGAATTTGAGAGTTTCGTTTTCATTAGCAATAATCGATCAATAAGTTATAGACATTTAATCAATGACTTTTCCATACCATTTTGTGTATGAACATGTGGTACAAGATGTTCAATGGCAATACCAATCGATGTACAATAGTCATTGAAAGCTGGAGAAGTGAATTCATCAGCGTTATCAATCCTCACCTTCTTAATAGGATGAACAGAGAATTGAGATCGTAATTTTGTTATTTGAGTAAGAAATCTCGCAAATGCAACATTGCGAGTTGTTAATAGGTAAACGTGTGACCATCTGCTTGAAGCATCAAATAATACCATAAAGTAACGAAATGGTCTACTAGGTGGATGAATAGGTCCACCTATATCCTCATATATTTATTCTAAAAATGATGGTGAGTCATGCTCAACTTTGATCGATGATGGTCTTATTATTAATTTCCTTGAGAATAAGCAAGACATATGAAATCGTGAGATTAAAATATCTTCTCATTTTTTAATGGATAACCATTTGAGTTTTCAACGATTCTCCCGCATCATTATTGAACTAGGGTGACCCAGTCGATCATGCCAAATCTTAAACACATCTTTATACTTTTTGGTGAAAATGGCATATGATTCAACCACTCTTATCTTTGTGAAATATAATCTAGAGGATAAAGGTAGTAATTTTTCCAAAATATGTTTCTTTCTAGAAACCATTGTCGTGATATAAAGATATTCACGATTTTCATCATTCATTGTTTCAACATGATATTCATTTTGGCAAATATCTTTGAAACTCAATAAGTTTCTTTAGGATTGTAGAGAGAATATAATGCATCTTGTATAATAAATTTTGTCCCTCTGGACATTATAAAATTTGGTTCTCCACATCTCTCAATTATTTTTGCATTTTTAGATATCGTATTGACCATGTATTCATGTATTCTCATCTTGGAGAAATAATTTTTATCTTTCAATGTTGTATGCGTTTTAGCAAAATCCACTAAACATTTGTCTTCATCATTGATGTTTGATTGTAACATATTTTGTGTTATTTTGATCCGATAAATATAGTGATGAGCCTGAAATATATGAAAATTATAGTTGCATATAATAGACGAAAACTAACAAAATACTATAATAAAAGAAAAAACTTAAATTAAACACCAAAAGAAAAAAAATACATTTTATATTAAAAATAACAAGCTAAAGCTTAAAAATACGGGATATCATTAATTGTCATTGTAGTCCATGGAATATGCCATGTCGAGATGTATTCCATCCTTATTGTCACAAAGGAAATCATCGAGATCATCAGAGATAAAGTTCGTTTGAATATTTTTACCTTTATCTTTTTGTGACTTTTGGTATAAATCAACAAAATGTCTCAGTATACAACACACTTGAGACCAATGTCCACTCATACCGCACCAATAACATATTGTATCTTTTCTTTTTTTAGTCACATTTTCATTTCAAGTCATTCCATGATCCTTCCTTTTAATATCTCCATGATGGAAATCGTTTGGTGGAATTCTTTGGCCTCGTCTTCTACCGTATCAATGACCATGTATGTATCCACGTCCACGACCATGCCAATGGTTATAATTCAATGAAGTCACGCTCGTTTCATAGAACGGTGTAGAATGATATTCATCGCAGAATGATATTCATCCACAAATTTATAGTCTTGGAATCTCAAATTCAGCTAGTCATTCTTTGCCTTTGGGAGGATCACATATTTTTGTGATCAAATCGATCTTTAAGAGATTTCCACAAATTTGCGAGATCTTCTTTTATTTCATATTCATTCTTTAATCCATCAGAAATATGATGGCGTAAAAACATCATAGCTTTTACCTTTTTCTCCTCTCAGAAATTATTATCTTTATCAATTGTGACGATGATTTTTTTGCCTTTTAGATATATTTTCGCATCAAATGCCCATGCCGTGTAATTTTTCGCAGAGGCATCAAATGCCTATTTTGAGATTTACCAGGATCGACATAATAACTATATTCAAAAATAAGATTTAAGTTATTCATTATCATAATAACATTTAGAATATGATATAAAAATAAATATGTTAATAAAAACAATAAATTGAAAATTAAATTTTGTAGATAAAATTAAATGACATGAATAAATGACATAAAATAAATAATTAGGTGTCATGGTTTCTTTATAAAAATAAATAAAAGATAAATACAAAGGTATTAAGATATTATCCGATAGTCGAGTCAATAAGATAATGTTTGATATTTAGTTCATTATATTTAATATTTAGTTCTTTATGTCTAGTATTTATATTATTCATATATATTTTCTAAACCGATTCAAATTGAAAGCTAAAATTGATTGAATTCATTAGATTTTTCTATCAATTTTATCAATTTCAGCTGATTTTCCCTCTATTATATAAACCGAATAATTTCGATAATTCGTTTGATTTTGATCCGCTTTCATCCAAATTCGATCCAGTTTCGACCTAATTTGAATACCCGATTTGACTTGAATTTTAATCCGCCCGATTTCATTTAATTTCAATCCGATTTCACTCAATTTTAAAGAGTTGAAAATCGGTAAAATTAATTCGATTTCAACTAATTTCATTGAATTATAATTCAGTGTCATTGAGTGAGATCGGGTTAAAAATCGATGAAGTTGTGTAAAATCGGGTTAAAATTGGATGAAATCGGATTGAAATTAGGTGAAATCGAGTTAAAATTTGGTGAAATCGGTTTAATCGGATAAAATATAGGTCAAAATTGAATATTCGAATCGGGTCAAATCAGACGGATTAACGGAATTACACGGTTTATATAATAGAGAGAATCGGTTCATATCGATAAAATTGAGAGAGAAATCGGTTGAATTTTATAACATAAAAAAGAATCGAATGTATGGAATAGTTGAGAGGATTAATAAATTTTATAACATAAAAAAGAATAGAATGTTTTGAATTGTTTGGAATAGTCGAGAGAATAAAAGATTTTTGTTTTTTCCTTCTTACCAGTGTATTCACAGGACAAAAGGTTATTTTTTGTTTTGTTTTTTTTTTTGCGGTGCTATGTGGAAAATAATGAATTAAAAAAATAACTAATATTATTTTCTAAAGAATTTAACATGCGATGTCTCCGAGAAAACATATAAATATCATATTAATTAAATTATATATATATATATTAGAATCTAAGATATCAACGACAAATATTAAATATACGGATACAATAAACATTTAAATAAATAAATAATAAATTTATATATATGAACAAGTTAATAATAAACTCTAAAAGAAATAAAAGTATTTCTATAAAAGAAAGACTACAACAATTTATAGAGAAAAATGTGTTGTAAAAGTTAGTTGAGGAGAATCTATAGAATGATGCAGCATCAAATTGGGTGATTTACAACAATGACGAAAGAATTTTAATTTGAGAGAAAGTCATAATTTCATAAAAATAATTTTAAGATAATAACGGTTTGTGTCAGAATGTGTGTGAATAAGTGTAAAGAGTATTAATGGGGATCATTTTAAAAATATTTTTCAAATGTTATTTTTATTTCAAATTTACCCTTTATTAAAAAAAGTTGCAACTGTAAATTTACTTTTAAAATATTGATAATTTCATATTATATTTATCTTTTAATTAGTAGAAAAATTTTTTCTCTCCTTCACAGTACCTCGATTTCTCTCTCTTCTGTGGTACGAAAATTATTGTTCTCTCACACCACATCAGATTCGGCGCGACTAGCGTGAAATCGGCATCAAAATCGTCGTAGATTACTGAAATCGGCATTAGATTCACCGCGAATAGGTTGGAATCAGTTGTTGTCAACAAATAAACTTACAATTAAGCACGTTTCGTAGAAAAACCAGGTATGTGTAGTGAGTTTTTCGTTCTCTTATGTTTTTTCGTGTTTCTTTTGTGAATTGGATAACCCGAATGAGTAGTAAGTAATATGTATAGATTCGGTTCTCCCTTTTTCAAAACGATTCTTATATTGATGTTGTATAAACGAGTCATATTTATTGAAATGTCAAATGATCACTATGAGTGACAGTCTCTTCGAGTCGCACGATCACACTGGGTCATAAAGTCTCATTGAGGGGTCAAAGGGTCGTAAGGGTCCAAGGGTCGCAAGGGTCACAGAGATATAAGGGTCGCAAAAGGGTCAAATAGTCGTAGAGGTACAAGGGTCGCAGAGGTCCAAGGGTCACAAGGGTACAAGGGTCTCAAAAGGCCAAACGGTCACAAGGGTATAAGGGTCGCAAAGGGGTCAAAGAGCCGCAGGGGTACAAGGATCGCAGAGGTACAAGGGTCGCAAAGGGGTACAAGGGTCGCAGGGGTCCAAGGATCGTAGAGATACAAGGGTCGTAGGGGTCAAAGCTCGCAAAGGGGTACAAGGGTTGGAGAGGGTACAAGGGTCACAAAGGAGTCAAAGGATCGAAGGGGTACAAGGGTCGCAGAGGTGTCAAAGGATCACACAGTCGCACTATGTCACAGAGTCTCATTGAGTCGCACTGTGTCACAGAGTCCCATCGAGTCGCACGGTCGCACTGGATCACACAGTCTCATCGAGTCACACAAAATTTACCATCTTTTTATGTTTTTGTTATAGGTGTAATGGATTTGGTGGATGAGAAAATTACACTGATTTATTTTTTGTATGATGGTAAATGGGAAAAACCCAAATGGAGAATCTGAATTGGTTGGTAGAGTTCAGGAAAACCAAAGAGTATTTTTTTATTGTCCTTCGGTTAATTATACATTCTAGCAACTTAATGATGAGTTATGCACAGAGATTATGATGGAAAAACTATAACAAAGTTGAAGTTAAGCTATTTTCCCAATAATTGTGAAAATAGGAAGACGACATATAACACGAATGACAAACATCTTATTTGTTATATGTTCAATCGCATAAGAGGAATTCGATTACTGCTGTATGTGGATCACACATACAACACTGTCTCACACAGTCTCATCGAGTCACACAAAATTTACCATCTTTTTATGTTTTTGTTATAGGTGTAATGGATTTGGTGGATGAAAAAATCACACTGATTTATTTTTTGTATGATGGTAAATGGGAAAAAACCCAAATGGAGAATCTGAATTGGTTGGTAGAGTTCAGGAAAACCAAAGAGTATTTTTTATTGTCCTTCGGTTAATCATACATTCTAGCAACTTAATGATGAGTTATGCACAGAGATTATGATGGGAAAAAATATAACAAAGTTGAAGTTAAGCTATTTTCCTAATAATTGTGAAAATAGGAAGCCGACATATAAAACGAATGACAAACATCTTATTTGTTATATGTTTAATCGCATAAAAGGAATTCGATCGCTGCTGTATGTGGAGATAGAATCGACAAGTGTGAAGTAAGAAATTGAAATTGAGAGGGAAGTTGAAATTGAGAGGGAAGTTGAGAAAGTGAGGATGGAGGTTTTGTAGATTATGATGATTGTGTTATTTTAGGTCCAAATAAGAAAAGTAGAGTTGGGGGTAATTCGACGGAAACATAAATATTTTGGATTCGGATAATTCTGATAATGAACATACCAACGGGTTAAGAGAAGATAGCGGGTGTGCCATGAATGTGGTAGTTGATGAAGCTGTTTGTGGCAGTAATAAAGTTGATTCTGATGTGCCAACAGAGCATAAGGATCGTGATGGTAAGAACAACTTGGAAATTGTAGTTCACGAGAAGGCAGTCAGTGAAAATAATATCTTCGAGTTCGAAGATGGATTGCATTTTAAAATTGGGAAATATTTTGATTAGCAAGAAGGATGTACATACATTTGTAAGAAAGTGTTCAATTGAAGCTTGTTTTAAATATAGAACATTCAGATTTGATTCGAAACTGTAGGAAGTATGATGCAAGTTTGCCGGAAATGGTTGTAAATAGAAATTACGCGTGGCAGCAATCCCGAATTCCAAACGGTTTAGTGTGAGAATACACTATCTCATCCATAATTGTTCACTTGTATCTAAATCGACAGAAGCTACAAAGGGTGCATCGCAATTGGTTAAAGATTATTTGAATGAGGAATATGCTGGAAAATATGAAACACTTCCAGCAAAAGAATTGATGGCTCGTGTAAAAGCAAAACACGTTGAAAATGTATCGTATTTGATGGCATTAAGAGGAAATATGGTGCTCAAAAGGAGATTCATGGTGAGGACTTTGAACATTATAGGAGGCTTCCAGGGTAGTTGCACATGTTTATAGAAAGAAATCCTGCATCTTTCGCAAATCTTCAACTCGACAGTGATAGAAAAAGCTTCAAATACTTATTTATGGCTATCAGAGCGGTTATAAAAGGATGAAAATACATGCGTAAAGTGGTTGTTATTGATGCAACATTTCTTATAGGAGTGTACAAGGGACCATTGATTGTGGTGACCGCACAAGATGGTGAACATCACCAATATCCTACTGCATGAGGAATAGTCGACAGAGAGAAGGACGAATCATGGACGTAGTTTATGTCAAGGTTAAAAGAGGTGATATCGGATGGACGTGATGTCGTTATGATATCTGATCGCCATAAAATCTTGATAAAAGCAGTCAATCAAGTGTATAAACAAGATGATCATGGTTTTTGTGTGCGTCATATAAAGAGCTATGTCAAAAAAGGTCATGGTAGAAAGACTTCAAAGGGTGATAATGTGGCGGAAATGTTCTTCAAATGTGTAGCAGCATACACAGTGAACGAATTTGAAATGCTATTAAATGATTTGAAGGCCAGGTATAAATATGACTTTTGTAACTTTTTTACCTCTTCGACCCTTTGACCCTTTGTGACCCTTGTACGTCTGGACCCTTGTACCCCTTTCGACCCCTTACCTCTGCAACCCTTATACCTCTGTGACCCTTGTACATCTGCGACCCTTTGACCCCTACGACCCTTGTTCCTCTGTGACCCTTTGACCCCAATGACCCTTGTTCTTCTGCAACCCTTGGATCCCTACGACCCTTATACCCCTTTACGACCCTTGTACCCCTTTGCGACAAATGGTCGCAGAGGTACAAGGGTCGCAAGGGTAAAAGGGTCACCGAGGGACCAAGCGACACATGCTTCTAAACGACCCATGCATCCCATGTGACCCATGCAACGCTGTAAATGAATTTTCACTAAATGATCCATGTGACCATGCGACCTATGCGACCATTAGAAAATAGCGACCCATCCGACCATCGCCCCATTCGACCCATGTTACCCATGCGTGTCGTATGACCCATTCGACCAAGCAACCCACAAATCAGTTTGGTGTCGTTTCAAATGTATTACTTTCACCAAATTCCGGCCAAAATTTTCATTAAATTTTGAAAATATAACCGTATGATCATGTCTTTTTGAAATCCATTTGACGTCGATTTGATGTCAGGGTCATGTCTTTTCGAATTCCACCTGTTTCTTTTTTTCAAATAAAGACACACTATCTCTCTTACTTTCATCATCTTCCACCATTCTTTTTTCGAATAACGACACTCTCTCTCTCTAACTCTCATCATCTTCCATCCATTTTTCCAAAAATGTCATATTTTCCTCGTTTCGTCCAAAGCATTCTTCTGAGCTTTCTGGAGAACTACCTTGTAATCTCCTTCATCTCTCTCTGTCGGTATGTTATATGTAAAGGATGTACATATTTGACCTTTTTCAATTTTTGTTACAGGACATTCCGAAGAACTTTTTCGATGAGCATATTTATGGGAAAACGAGGGAAAATAACACGACAATGCTTAAATCGGATGTGTCTAATAAAACATAGGAAGTCAAGTTGGATGGCTCCAGATTCAGTGATGGATGGAAAGATTTCTCCAAAGACCATTATTTTCGTATTCGGATTTTTTAATTTTCCGTCACGAAGGTGACATGATTTTTCACGTTAATGATTTCGGAGATGATATGTGTAATCTACAATATACATCATCTATATCATCATCATCCGCAGAAGCAGGGTCATCTTCTTCTGCTCAGAGGATTTTCACAGTACCAGTGACGTGTTCAAATCTGGCCATAGATGCATTGGTAAGTGACCTCAAACCGATTCATCGTATATCACTTCGATTATTTATTCGATTTTTATTCCTTTCTACTGATGTAAATTGGTGATGTCGCAGATACTTCTGATAGGGTTTGTGAGGTCGAGATGTCTTTGCGATAGACGATGTAAGATACATTGATAATCAATTACGGACTAGCGTGGTTCGTAGTAGCACTAAAAAAAAACTAGCATTTTCCAACGGACGGCAGCGGATTCCCGTCCGTTGCAAAGAGTTCGTTGTAAATGAGGATCTGTTGCAATTCGCAACGGCCATCCAATGGATTCTATCCGTTGCAGATTTGAAATAGACTTGGCAACGGAAATTTCCGTTGGACAAATGGTAACAGACGCCCGTTGGAACAATTTGTAGCAGATCACCGTTGCAACGTTGCAACGGACGACCGTTGGAATGCAACGGTTGTCCGTTGCAAATTAGGCGGAGAAAAATTCATATTTCCAACGGGCATCCATTGCCATTTGGCGGGAAATAGCAACAGACGTCCGTTGCAAAATGGCGGGAAAAGATTTGACGGGAAATACGTTCCAGCGGATGCCCGTTGGAACTTTTGAAAAAAAATAAAAAATAAAAATAAAAATATTTTTTAAACTAAAAAGGTTTTTTTAATATTAAAATTATTTTACAACAAACATTAAAATTAAAACTATTTCCTATTACAAATCATTAAGATCAGTTGCGTCCATATCATCTCCGCCACGATCACCACCACCTCTAGACGGAGTTGCATCCGAATCGAGCCCCGTTTCTTGCTGCGGTGTTGATCCCCTCACCTAGCCGGATATCAACTCAATGACGCTCTCCAAGTGTTGTATTTGAGATGTTTGTCGCGCCACTTGGGCTCGAGTTTCTCGAAGTTTTGTTTCGAGATCTTCAATCCGCCGTTGTTGCGAAAAACTCTCTTGCACTGCGGGAGGTACCGTCGTGACGTCTTCAATGATATCCTTTTGAAGCGCCCCGAGACCGTATAGACGTCCCTTATACGGTCTCACCGAATACAAGACAAACAAAAGTAACGTTAGATTTTCACAAATTATTTGATTAGTAATTTAGAAATAAAATAATAAACTTTTACCTCAAAATAATTTTGGTCCTTTTGTAAAGGACTGAGGTCGTCGGGGCTTGAACCGCAAGCTTGAGATTGCTGTGTGATCCTCTCAGTCATAGTTCTCACGGTTCGCTCCGCTCGAGGATCGACGAGTTCCGGTTCCTCGGGCTCTTCCCCGACAACCGACTTCTTCTTTGTGTGGGTTTCTAATACCACTTCAAGAAGAGTCGGTTCTCTTCCCATATGTTACATCTATAATATAAGATAAATGTTGTTAGATAAATATTTAAGTAAACAAAAAATCTATAAAATTAAAATTTTACCAATTCTTTTTTTCTTTTCGTGAAGGATTTTGATCCCGAAGTATGGCGATGCGGACCATCTCTGGGAACCTTCTCACCGTAGCAATTTTGTTTGGCCTTCTCGCTCTTGGCCTTGAATTCTGCGGTCTCCCAGTGCTCAATCATTTTATTGAAAACCGCTTCGGTTGCCCATCTCGGTTTGCTGTTGTTGGCGTAGTAGTTGCGCTTTGCACCGTTCATCATTAGGCGCATCCGAACCTGCATGTGGCGCATCCATGCTGTGTAGATGCGCGTTGTATGAGTTCTCCACAATCTGTATGAACGCTGCAAACAAAGTTATAAAATTTTTAGTTTTCAAATATATATATAATTATAAAATTGAAATATAATTAAAAAAACTTACAATAAAAGTGCACCACCATCGCTGGCGCACAACTTCTGGCATAACTTGCCAGGAATAATAGAGATCGTCCTGTAAGGACACTTGGATGATGTGATTGTTGGTGTGTTTTAATACATCATCCTCATCAAACCTGCATAACAAAAATAAAAAGTTAGATAATATTTATGAAATATAAAATACAAATCAAAATAATTAGATACTATTTACCATAACGTCCCACGAGCACGTTCTGGATCGATGATCGGAAGGATTGGATGCCCATCAAAATCATCGATCAATGCATCGATATCTATCATATCATCCTCGTCAACAAATATCAGCGGTGCCGATACTGGAGACGGAGGACGATATGGTGGTGGTGGCGGCGGAGGAAACGCTCCCGCGGAACCAGCAAGTAAACCACCCGATCTAATGAAACGTCTCGGTCTCATTGTTTCTATGTTTTGGAATAGTTTGTGTGTGAGATATGAATTTTAGAGAAGGTTTTTGTGTTTGAATTGTGTTGAAATAAGAACAGTTCCGTCGCACTATATATATCGAAATTTCCAACGAGCATCCGTTGGAAATCCCAACGGATGCCCGTTGGAAAACACGTCATCGCAACGGAAGTAGTAAATTGACGCGACGTTTCGCATTCCCAACGGCCTTCTGTTGGAAATTTCAACGGATGCCCGTTGGAAATGTGTGTTCTCGAGGCGACGGACGGCTAAATGGCGGCTCGTCTGCCTTTCCAACGGTCATCCGTTGGAACTTCCAACGGATGGCCGTTGGAAAGCCTGCAAAAACGGTTGGGAATGCTGCATTTTCTGCAGTCATCATTACGCGTTTCTAACGGTTATCCGTTGGAAATTCCCAACGGATGACCGTTGCAAAGTCAACACGTGGCGTCAATTTACAGCTTGTTTTCCAACGGTCATCCGTTGGCAATTCCCAACGGATGACCGTTAGAAATATTGAAAATTCAGAAATTTTTTCTAAGTGTCGGAAGCGAATTCGTGTTTCAAAGGGCAACCGTTAATATTTTCAACGCGCAACCATTAATATTTTTCCAATGCACATAATACTTCAGAGATATTGTTTTTCATTACTTCCAAGTCATCACCTTTTAAATTTGTCGAACATATATCTCTGAAAAATATGTTGATTCCGCATAACACATCGTGAACATTCCGTGGTAAGAGCTCAGCAAATACGATTGGAATGAGCCGCTGCATGAAAACGTGACAATCGTGACTTTTCAGTCCGATCAGCCTCGAACCAACAATATCCACACACCGAGCAATGTTCGATGCATATCCATCGGGAAACTTAACGTCCTCTTTTAACCACTTTAATAATGCTGTTTTGGCCGGACTAGACAATCTGAATGCCTTCCGGGATAGGTGACCTTCCATCCCGTAATTCCAACTCTGGTCGTCGGCATATTGACTTCAAATCTTTTCTTGATTGTATATTATCCTTGGTTTTACCCGTCACATTCAAAACAGTATTTATGATGTTATCGAAAAAGTTCTTCTCGATATGCATAACATCTAAATTATGACGTAATATCAATGATTTCCATTATGGTAGTCCCAAAAGATACTACGTTTATATCAGGTATGCCATTCACCTTGACCTTTTGGTTTACGATGCCCACGATCTCCACAGCATTCTACCGATTCTTGTAAATCATCCATTGTGTTCAATCTTTCGTAAAGGATTTGTGTTCCGGTTTGCATGCACGGTGCCTCTTCTTTTTGTTCCAAGTTCTTCCGAAAATGTTTTTTTATCTTTCCGGAAATCATGACCACGAGAAAGGAATCTTCTATGACAATCAAACCAATATGGTTTCTTACCACGTACTAGTCGAAATGAATCTGTATCCTCCATACAATAAGGACATGTTAATCTTCCGCGCGTGCTCCATCCATATAACATTCCATACGCAAAAAAATCGCTAATTGTCCACAACAAGACCACTTTCAATCTGAAATTTTGCTTAGTACTGACGTCATAAGCAAGGATTCCTTCGTTCCACAACTGTCGTAATTCATGAATTAAGGGCTGCAAAAATACATCGTAACTTTTCTTCGGATGTTCTGGTCCTGGAATCAGCATGTGAGAAACATTACCTCTCTTTTCAAACACATCTAGAGAGGCAAATTATATGGAGACAAAATCACCGGCCACAGAGAATATTGACTTCCAGATTGTCCATAGGGACTAAAACCATCCGTGCACAGGCAAAGATAAACATTTCTCGTTTCATACGCGAACTCGGGAAATATTTCATTGAAATCTTTCCAAGCCTAACCATCCGATGAATATTGCATTACACCTTCGGCCGTGGATTGTTCTGCATTCCATCTCATTGCTGCAGCGGTTTTTTTCTGATTCATATAATCTTCTCAACCTGTTTGCTACAGGCATATAAAACATTTTCTTGTATGGTACATATTTACGTGAAGATGGTTTTTTAG
>CM071871.1:4340543-4356360 GCA_036759665.1 Gynandropsis gynandra
GAAAAGCATCTTACACCATTTCCACATATGGATTGGTCGTTGATGCTTCATAAATAACTTCTTAATTTTGTTCTACTTGTTCATCTTGCACACTATCTCTAACACCGCAATCTTCACCGTGAAAAAACCAAATTTCGTAATTTTCAACAAAACTCACCTACAGATGTTTGCAAACAATTTCTTGATTTCGATACTTCATGTTTTTGCATCTTTTGCATGGAAATAACATTGTCCCCCGTTCTTGACACAAAGGCTGCATCGATGCAAAACTCATGAATTGCTCTAATCCGTTTAAGAATTCTTGCGTAATTTCTTCGGTTACAGGATCTTTTCTTCTATACATCCACTCTCTTGATCTATATATATTTTGATTTGAAGACGACGATATTTTTTCAAAAATGTTTTTGTTATTGATGGTTTGATGCACTTGATCTATATTTTTGATTTGAAGACGACGATATTTTTTCAAAAATGTTTTTGTTATTGATGGTTTGATGCACTCTTTGGTATGATCTAAATAGTTAACGTTCCAACGGACATCCGTTGGAAATCGCAACGGATACCCGCTAGAGGTTCACGTGAATTTATTTAAAGCGGCGGCCTCGAAATTTACAACATCAACGATCATCCGTTGCAATTTCTAACGGGCATCCGTTAGAAGTAGCAACGGACGACCGTTGGAATTTTTTATAACGGATCTTCCAACGGACTTTGCCAACGGATGGTTTCCGTTGCCATCCGTTACAATTTGAGACGGATTTCTAACGGCCATTCCAACGATGTTTTTCCGTTACAAATCCGTTACAATTGGCAACGGATTTGTAACGGATCTTTGACCATTGCAAATTCACCACATCCGTTGCAATCCGTTGGTATCCTTGGCAGGAACCTCTTCAATAGAGACCTCAACCTCCTCGTCGGCAACTTCATCGAAAGTTCCCATTGGAGCATCTGCATAAAATTACTTCATTCATTAGACTCGACGTTCTAGCATTGATGCGACCCTTGCGATCCATGGGATATTTGCAACCCATGCGTCTTATGCAACTCTAGCGACCTTATGACTTATACGACCATGCGACTTATGCGTCTCTTGCGGCCCATGCGACTCTTGTGATCCATATCGACTCTATATGGAAATTGACTCAAATGAACTTTTTCACTAAATATTACTTACTTGGTGGAGCTTCATCAGGAGCAACAACTGTAGTAACCTCTCCAAAAATGTATTCAATTAGAGAAATACAGGCAGCAAATGTGAGATTTTCAACCAATCTTGAAATGTTTGCCAAATCCGCTTCTGAGCCATCTGTAAAGTCATTTTCAGCCTCTGACTCAAACTCCGCTTGGCTCTTTTCTTGACACTGGATATAGACGTCGAAGGAATTCAAAATCATCATCTCTAACAGTGTCGAAAGAATGGTTTCCGGTACTCGCATCTTTCTCCACAGACTTTGATTTTGACTTTTCAGCACCTTTAGGATTTACCGCATTTGAATTTAGATTAGGCAAATGAAACCTGACATCCCTTAGAAGGTATGTTACGGTATTGATGATTTTTTTCTCCGACTTCTTTATTTCCTTTATTAATTTTTGCTCCAGTGTCAGAGGAACTACAACTTCTTGTTCTTCAGCTTCAGCTTCATCATCACCATCTCCTTCAGCTTCATCATCACCTTCTCTTTCAGCTTCAACTTCATCATCACCTTCTCTTTCAGCTTCAGCTTCAGCATCACCTTCAACATCACCTCCACTTTCTTCACCAGCTTCAGCAACACCTACCCTTCCTTCGTCTTCGTCATATTCAGCCTCTATTGTTTTTCATCCACGCTCTTCTTCTTTTTAGTCCCCTTTTCTTTCCCTTTCTTTTAATCACCAAGAGCTTCTTTTCGCGTCAGCAGTTCTTGCTTACGGATATCCTCCCAACAAATACCCTTCGGATTTCTACGAAGATGTTCCATCTATATCTGAACATCGAGATCGTGGCATCCCTCGTAATCCTCTAGATCAAAAAGCAAAGCTTCCTCTTCGTGTTCAGCACAAAGAATACTTCTAATATCCTGAAAAACAAAAAATAACCATTATTACCCTCTGTGACCCTTGTGACCCTAGTGTAATTGTTATCTTAGAATCTTCGATCTACCTTATCACGTCTATATACTTCAGGTAAAAATTGGATTTAACCATCTTCTTGTACATTCTTGGGCATGATGGATTGCATCCATAACATCAACATACCATCCTTTTCTGTCCAAACTAAGGATGATTTCGAATGCAAGTAACTGAAACATTAAAACAAAATGATAAGAATGCAAAAAGTACAAAAACATTCAAATTATTCGAACAATATATACAACTTACCATTAGTTGGGTCATGAAACCGCCACACCATTTTGGTTTCGATGATTCCCCGGTAACGTGCTTGCGGCAACTATCCACAATCTTCTCGAATGTGTAATGCCCCCATGGAAAGTCTTTACAAAATTCCAAGTCATCAACCATGTCAATGATATCATGGCTGATAAAGTTATCTGATGAAGGCTTGTGAGCCATAAATTGCGCCAACAACATCAAAGTTTCCAACCTCGTCCGGTCGTCAGAATTTTTCGCTTTCATAAGCTTTTCACTGACTTGTGCGGAGGTCACCTTTCCACGGCCAAAATTCTTCAGTCTGGATGTATCACCCCTTTTGGACTGCCATCCTTTTGGATATGGTCTGCATTTTTCAATCCGAAAATTAGTTTGTGCTCCACTATAGAGTACCGGATGGGAACACTGTTTAAGACGAACCATAACCTCCTTCTTGTCCCGTACAATCACAGAGTGATTTAGTAGGATAGACATTTGAACCTTCGTCAATGAGGACTCACATTGGAAATGGAATAAATGCCTAAATTGTGACTCCTTTCGAAGTAATGCAACTCAAATTCATCTAAGATTCCTCTCAGCTTCGTTATTCTTTGGCATTTTGTCCATGTGCTTGAATTCATACAAACTTCGGCTTTGGCGGCACCTCCAAAATGACCAATTAAGAATACAATAGACTTCTATCGACACAAGTGACCCATGCGACTCAACCGACCCTTATGAACCATACGATTCAAGCGACCTTGCGAGTCAAACGACCCTTACGACTCAATGACACTCGACTGACCCATGCAACTCAATGACACTCAAGCGACCATTGCGACCATTGAGACTAAATGAGTCGCTTGGGTCGATGATGGTCATGCAACTCCTAGGATCCTTGCGACTCAATGAGACTCGATCAACCCTTGCGACACAAACGAATCACTGAGACTCAAGCGACCCATGGGCCATAATATCAAGTGGCCCATGTGACTCAAATGACCCTTGCGACTCAATGACACAAGCGACCCTACGACTCAAACAACCCTTAGACCCTCTGCGACACTCAAGCGACCATTGAGACCCAATGATTCGCTTGAGTCAAAGATGGTCATGCAACTCCGGTGACCCTTGCGACTCAACCGACTCTTTGAGACTCAATCAACTCACTGAGACTCAACCGACTCACCGACATTCACATCCATTTCAATCAATAAACCATTTTGCGACTCGACAGCCTACAAAACCCTAAAAATCGATCTATTTACACTTATTGATGACATTGAAGCTTGTCTCGTGCTCTCTTCTTCACTGTTGATTCTAGCCATTTCCTTGGTCTCAACTTGAATTTTCCTTCTTGCCAACTTCAAATCGATCCCTCTTAAGTTAGAAATCACTTCGTCTTCATTGCTCTAAACTTTGAAACGGTTTGAAACAAGTTTTCACGTTGAAAAACTGTTTGTCTTCCTTGCTCTAAACTTTGACACGGGTTTGAAACAAGTTTCACGTCGAAAAAATGCAGAACATGTATTTTCTGCATTTTTCACGTACGAAGATTAAGGAAAATTTTGTCTTTTCTTCAGTTTTTCCCTATTTAATAATTATTTTCACGAAGGTAGACGTGAAGCACTTCAGCCCTACATGGGTATCTATGATATTATGTCGTATTAACGTGTGAAGTCATATATTTGGGATGTTATTAAATAAAGGAAAACGACTCACAAATCTAAGATTGTGTAGCTTAAAATTAACTTGTTAAAAAGATGTGTATTTTGAATAAATTCAAATGTATTTGGATGAAAAAAATATATATAGTTAAAATGTTTATAATGTGAATAAAATTATTTGTTTTGTGCAATATTAAAATATCACCATATTTAATTCAATGTTCAATTGAGAATAATATGTTTAGAAATATTTTTTTGTACACAATCTTATATATTTACAGTCAGATTTTAAGCAATTTGGTGTTGTCACCTCATAATCTATGTGACAACCATTTTTAAGAAAAAATTTTAAATTTTTGATAATTTACCAAAAAATAATCAAAATTTAAATTCAAAATTTTTACGTTATTAATGAATATTGCTATAAATTCTAATGTATGGATTACCAATAATAATAATAAATATGTTATTAATTTCTTTTCTAATTTATTAATTGATAATTTTTTGTAGTCTACAATGATGAATAAATGAACGTTATTTCTCATACCTAATACTATATTTATTAATGACAAAACTATAACACTAAAAAATCAAAAGAAAATAATAATTATAATTATAAATCTAATATATTAAAAGTTTGATTTTTATTCTATTTTGGTGAAGTTACATCAGTGTTGATGTGAAAGCCACAACGTTTGACACAACTTTAAATAATTATTTTCTTCAATTTTAAATAATTTTATATTGGATTGTATTAGTTGAAATTATTTATTATAGTATTATATTTTTTATATCACAATTTTAACATTATGAATATTAGATCATTATTTATACTTACTATTAGGTATTTATACTGTTTTGGAAATAAAATATCTAAAATTTTATTTATAATTTTTATAAATTAGGTTTTTAAAATAAAGTCAACCAATTTTTATCAATTTTGTTGATAGGTAATTCTTTTAAATGATATACAAAAATATACATATCGAACTATTAATATTATTATTAAATTTTTTTGGTGTTCAAATGCATTAATTTCATTAATAATATTTTTATTATAATTATAATATTAATTATAAAAGATTAATTTCAATTCATTTAATAACTTAGTTATTGATAATAAATTATATCATGACACTTGGTCTCAATAAATAATATCTTTAAATATTATATACATCATACTAAAACAATGTATTTATAATCATTTACTTCAATATGGAGTATTGATACATTAAAAGGTATTGTCCAAAAAGTAATAGTTATCGAAGTTACATAAAAATGGTCTAATTTTACATTAGCGAATTCAAATAACCTTTTAATTTTATCAAAATTTATGTAAAAAGATGAATACGCTAATTTTTTTAATGTCAACATGATAATTAATTTAAAATAAAATAGAATATACATTTTTTATAATAAAATCTATTTTATATACATAAATCGCTAATTGTTTTTGTTTATTTCAATATATTTTAATGACATACTATTAATATCCAAATTATTTTAGCCATTGAAATTTTCAACAATGTCAAAATTGGTCGAACACACATATAATATTCGTATCTATTATAGAAAAACCTTCAAAGTTATAAAAAACGGCATTGATGACAAAAACTACATTCTCATTCAGGTTTTCGGTTCTATTTCTTCTATGTTTCATAATTTCTCATATTATTATGGTATGTTTGATGATTATCATTTATTTTTTGCTTTACTCTCATCATCTTTTTCATGTTTGAAATATGGTTAGATATTGCAGAACATTTTATAAATGATTGTTCAGATAAAGTATTACCTCAAAGAAAATGACTGAAATATTCATGTAGGAAAAAATAACACATAGATACAGAGATCTAAAACATAGTTGTTTAATGTGACTTTTAGAGAAAAAAACAAAAGAGAAGTATAAGTACACACCTTACTAGATTCCAATCTAAATATTTTAAATATGAAAATCTGATTAAATTTATTAATTTTGAAAAAGAACAACCGAATATGTGTTTTTGACATTTTAATTCTTTTATAATGAGAATATTCATGAATCCATTGAAATATTATATTTTTAATTAAAATAATAAGGAATGATATGAATCAATCTAGATCATTTTACTATTATACAATATTTTATATTATGATGAGAGTATTTTAGATTTGAATCGGATTAGTCTACTAAATTCAATATTGATTTTCAAAAACCATTATTTGTAGTAAGATCTCATTTGTTTTTTCAAATGGATATTTGAAAATTGTACATGTTATTTTCAAATTGTAATTTATTATAATTTTCGTGTTAAATAATTGTTTTTGCTACTAATAATAATTAAAATTATAATATCTTTCATATATTTTATTTTGGAGTACCAATTTCTCATATTATTATAAAAGATCACAAAATGTTTATGTATCTAAAACAATTACATACTAAAATTATTCAAAAATATCATAAATGATCTATAATTATCTATAAATTATTTAATAATTTTAATTAATTTTATATAATTTATTCAAATATAAATTATAAACTTATTTATTAATATAAAAATTTACATTTCAAATATTTATTGATATAAAAATTATATGTTGATATATATTATTTATATAACATTATTTATATAATAAAACGCATAATTTTAAAATTAAATTTTTTTATATATTAAAAAATTATTTTTAATCCACATATTTTGTGAGTCCGATTTCTAGTATATAATAAGAGAAATTTTTTAACATATAAAAATGGTGGTTATAATTACACCGAATCCTGTGGAATCTTATGTGTTAGATTAATTAATTAAGTATACAAAATGTATTTCCTTTTGGGTCGAACACACATATAATATTCGTATCTATTATAGAAAAACCTTCAAAGTTATAAAAAACGGCATTGATGACAAAAACTACATTCTCATTCAGGTTTTCGGTTCTATTTCTTCTATGTTTCATAATTTCTCATATTATTATGGTATGTTTGATGATTATCATTTATTTTTTGCTTTACTCTCATCATCTTTTTCATGTTTGAAATATGGTTAGATATTGCAGAACATTTTATAAATGATTGTTCAGATAAAGTATTACCTCAAAGAAAATGACTGAAATATTCATGTAGGAAAAAATAACACATAGATACAGAGATCTAAAACATAGTTGTTTAATGTGACTTTTAGAGAAAAAAACAAAAGAGAAGTATAAGTACACACCTTACTAGATTCCAATCTAAATATTTTAAATATGAAAATCTGATTAAATTTATTAATTTTGAAAAAGAACAACCGAATATGTGTTTTTGACATTTTAATTCTTTTATAATGAGAATATTCATGAATCCATTGAAATATTATATTTTTAATTAAAATAATAAGGAATGATATGAATCAATCTAGATCATTTTACTATTATACAATATTTTATATTATGATGAGAGTATTTTAGATTTGAATCGGATTAGTCTACTAAATTCAATATTGATTTTCAAAAACCATTATTTGTAGTAAGATCTCATTTGTTTTTTCAAATGGATATTTGAAAATTGTACATGTTATTTTCAAATTGTAATTTATTATAATTTTCGTGTTAAATAATTGTTTTTGCTACTAATAATAATTAAAATTATAATATCTTTCATATATTTTATTTTGGAGTACCAATTTCTCATATTATTATAAAAGATCACAAAATGTTTATGTATCTAAAACAATTACATACTAAAATTATTCAAAAATATCATAAATGATCTATAATTATCTATAAATTATTTAATAATTTTAATTAATTTTATATAATTTATTCAAATATAAATTATAAACTTATTTATTAATATAAAAATTTACATTTCAAATATTTATTGATATAAAAATTATATGTTGATATATATTATTTATATAACATTATTTATATAATAAAACGCATAATTTTAAAATTAAATTTTTTTATATATTAAAAAATTATTTTTAATCCACCACATATTTTAGTCCGATTTCTAGTATATAATAAGAGAAATTTTTTAACATATAAAAATGGTGGTTATAATTACACCGAATCCTGTGGAATCTTATGTGTTAGATTAATTAATTAAGTATACAAAATGTATTTCCTTTTGAAATTCGAATTCAATTATTGAAAAGGACATCCATACTAACCAAAATCTAAATAAGAAATATATAATGAATAAATTTTATAAATTTACTCTAAAAACATTAAGAAAAGTGGTAATAAATTTTATAATTTATTTATGTTCACAAAATAATGATTATATGTATGGATCTATATAACAAAATTAAAAAAAAATGTTAACAAAAATACCTACATTATCATCTTTAAGAAAGTATGGGATTTTCAATGTCTAATGGTTGAGGAGTTATTATGCTTCAAGCCCAAGAATTCATCATACCAATAATTAAAAAAAATGACAAGTGGAACGAATTTAGGAAAAATAATATTATATGTTAATAAATTTGCGAAAATCAAATGATACGAAATAAATACTAAATCGATGCGGAAAAAAAAGGAAAATTCAATTTTCCAAAAAGGAAACAAATATTGATTCAATTGCCCAAAAAAAGCCAGCCTTATCAGTCATCATCATCCTCACCACCACCATTATTTATCTCTCTAAATCTATTCCCTTTTTCTCTCTCTAGATCCTTTTTTTAATAATATATATTTTTTTAAAAGTTGTGTTATTTGGTTGGATCCGGAGATTGTACTATTGATTATTTTAATCAGCCGTTTATCTTATAATGTGACTTTTAAATATATATATATATATTACGAAAATTTCTCTGGGTTATATATAATTGACATGTACCCATATTATTATATGTTCGAGTTGAAATATTCCTAAACACATTTTTATATGTATGATTTTTTTTAATTACATTGCAGTTGTTAATTATTACTTATCTTATAGAAAATTCTCCACATTTGATACAAAGGTGGTGAGAAAAAGTTTAGAAAAATACAAAATTCATATGCAAAATGATTGTTTCCTCTTATTTAGACTATCGTTTTCAATGTAATATCGATAAATATTTTATTCTTTTATGGATGTATTATATTTTTATCCCACTATCAGAAAATCATAATTAAAATTCGAACCTAAAAGATGAGATATTTATATATTTCTTAACTAATTTTCATAAGTTTAAATAATAATAATATATATGGGGAATTTTTTGGAAAATAAAAGAAGTTTTCATTTTTAGTACAATGTATACAAATTTGTTACTAATTTGTTCCACGTGTAAATTATTAGGAAAAAATAAAAAGCATTTTCAGTTTACCATATTCGAAGCTAAACAAATTTATGGACCAAATATAAAAAGAAAAACTTATTATTAAATCACGTACTTATATAATATGTAATATTAATTTATTTTGAGTTTATTTTTAGAAAAATAAATACTTGATATAACAAACAAAATAATATGAATTATATCATAAAGTCGAAATATATAAATTTAAGGATAATTGTAAAAGAAATTGAAAGCATTGAAGAGTTTTGGTGGATTGGAACGGAAGCAAGGAGGAAATGGTATTCACGTGTGTTTGTCGACGAGTGGTTGTCATGCGTTACAGCCCACAATATTGGGCCCATATTTTTTGTATTTTTGGGCTTTTTTAAGCCTAAATATTTATATATAGATATATACACATATAGATACATAATTTATATGATTATATTCGCAAGCTCATGAATAAATATTATTTTGTAAGTTTTCAATGAAAAATTATTTATGTATCTATCATTATGACAACTCTTTTCATTTCAAAAAATAATTATTGATTGACTTAGGTCTAATTTCATTTTGTTATAATATCAAACATACATTTTCATAATTTAAATATTTAATTCTGAATTTATATTTTGTGGTATTCCAAAAAAAGAATCAGGTCTGGAAATAGTGTCATATATTGTGGTTTGGTTTCATATATTATTTATTTTGAATATAATTTTAAATAATTTAAAATTAGTTTTTAAAATATGTTGATCCAAATTCATTTAGGTGTAGTCAATAAATTTAAATATGGTTTTATTTTTACCTAGTAGTTTAAATGTACGTAACTGTCAAAAAAAAATATTTGTACTTTATTTTTCGTTCTTTTTGCCTTATATTATTTTCATTTTTTTGGTACACAATATTTAGGCACGTAGATGTTTTACATGACAGTTTTAAACAATACAGATTGTGACTTATGCCACACCACTCAGATTTTGGGGTATCATAATATATATATGCATGTATAAATTAAATATATGGCATGCCATCATGTTGGACCGACCAGTTAACCCCAATCATCGGTCATTGCATTATTTTGCCTAATATTGTATCCCGATTTCATTCTTTCTACTATTATTATTTCATATTTTTTATATTGTTTTCACTTATTATGGTTACATTTGAGCTTATTATTAATGATTCCCCTGTCCACTTTGCGTGAAGGCACATCTTGTGAACTTCAAAAGTATCATTGTCATTTATCCTAAGTCGTGGATTTTATATAAATAGAAATTAAAAGTTCATTTATTCTATTTAACAATGTTTAATTTCTTTCTATCCACTCACAAAAATATATATCAACACACCTTTTTCTCGACATATAATAAATAATTTATTTTGTATTTTTAAAACAGGTCTGTTTATAAATATTAATACATTATCTGTCTTTTATCAGAATTTTAACTAATGTAAATACCCTTTCAAAATTCAAGACTCAAATACAGAATATAAGAACAAATTATATCATTTATTAATCAATTTAACTAATTTATATTAAAAAACGAACAGTTATATCCTAGTTAATTAAAAAGAAAAATTTTGTATATGTAGATAAATATACGAATTATTATATTTTATATTTGAATAATATTTGCAATGCACATTCAAATAAAAAATCACCTTTTTTAAATTATAATAATTTTTTTAACACAAAATTATGAAGTAGTTAGTTATAATATAAGTTTGTGTGTTTTTATTAAGAGAATATCATAATTGATATATTTAACATATTTCTATTATTTAAACCGGATTTTTAAAAATATAGATGCAAGGGATAATAGTATAAAACTTGACAAGTTCTTGCGAGAATCGGAGGAAAAATGTCGACTATTTTTTAATTATATTAAAATAAAAATATAAATGATTTGATAATACGAGTTTTTTTTTCAGGAAAAAAGTTAATGAAACCACGAAGAAAAAATGGGTCGTGAAAGCAAAGACATTGAGAATCTAAATCTAAATACTAATAAATACAAAAATGGAGAAAGTTGGGTTGGAGAAGGTTGAAGACGATCTGGGAAATGGTGGAGAGAGAAGAGAAGGAGGGAGGTGATTAGGTTAAAGGGATATAATTGTAATTTTTAATTTATGGTTATTACTAAATTTGATAAATTTTTAAAAAGTATTTAATTTTTTAAAGATATTTATCTTTTGAGACGGTATTTAATTTTAAAAAATTAACTTCATAATTCTTTTTTTTAAATTAAAATATTAAAATTAGTTAAAATTTTAAAAATGGCTGAAAATGAAAATACCGTTAATGAAATTGATTAAAACTTAAAAATATATAATAAAAATCTAAAGCATTTTCAAAGGAAATCAATAAAACATTGATAATTTTCTAAAATACCAATTAAATTTTAAAAACATATGATTATTTACAGAAATCAATAAAACGACTATATATTTTTTTTCAATATCTAAAAAGAAAATGAGTTATCTAATAATAAATTTTTAAATTTGATTAAATATTCGAAAATTATAATGATATATAAATTTTTATATATAAAATCTCATTAATATTTTCGAATATGTTATTGATCTTCCATTTTAAAAGAAACATTATCAACATATTAAATATTATATTTAAAGAAACTTTTTTCATGTAAATGACACAAATACTATAATATTTCAAAATTATGATGTAAATATATCATATAAGATACGAATATAACCTATAAATTTTGTTATTTTATTATTTTAACGAAATTATTCCGTGCGAAAGCACGGATATAATCTAGTAATAATATCAAAATCACGATTGCGACTAGTCTGGAGCCTCGTCAATTATTACATGTGTTGGTTTTTTGTGATTTTGATTACAACGTACTTTTTAACAAATATTTTTAATTTATTATTGCTATTTTTATGGTGCAAAATTATATCCTTATCAATATTATCAGCAAATATGTATTTATCGGACCCTCTAGGTGTAAATCGCATCCCAAGAACGCAATCACTAAAAAAAATCGCATTATGAATCAATGCATGGTGTCGGGTGCTTTAATACGGAAACCCAAAATATACTTCGGCCCAAATGGTTTGGCCCACTAAATATCAATAACTTCCATTTTAGCCTCATCTTTTGATTTCGAACATCTTGCTCTTTCTTTCAAAATACAAAAAATGTAAAAAAATTCGTTTGCTAATTACACATAAAAGATACTAATTTTTTTAAGACTCCAACAATTTTCCGACAATTTTTTATGTAATAAAAACATATTTAATATACGAATATTCAAAATCTTATTAACAATTAATAAAGTATTGATCATTCAAATTATTATATAAAAAAATTCAACCTAAAAACAATAAAACAATAAATAAACTAAAATACAACAATAATAAACAAATGAATAATAAAAAAATAATTATATTGAAATACCACAAAATGAATAAAAAGTAACATCATGATCACCTAATTAACACAATTTAAGTCATTATAACTATTATATTGTCATTTCATTATCTGCAACTTTAGAAAAAAATATTACATTGAAATATCATCAATAATAACAACAATAATAAAATAATAATAACAATATAGTACATAAAAAATTAAACGTTTTGGTGGTTTTTAGTGAAATCACCTAAAAAAACATTACAACAACAAAAAAATATTATATTAAAATATAACAATAATAAAAAATTAATTATATTGAAATACTACCAAATGAATAAAATTAAATTAATAACACCAGAATCACCTAATTAATACAATTCAAGTCACTGTATCCATTATATCGCCCTTTCATCTTCACGTCATTAAAAAAATTACATTGAAATGTGTAATCTTGTAAAAGATGACTAATAAGCAGATAATCAATCGGACAAGAAAAATATCAAACAGTATATGTTTATTTACTTGTCAATCTTTAAGTACACTCGTTGTTTTCTACAATGTACTAAAGATTTCCACCCATTTAACTCCCCCTGAGTTAAATGTGTAAATACAACTCACCACTGTTTCCTTTTTAACCCAGTATCTATTTAAGTGCACCTAAAACTCTGAATTTTCCTATTCTCTGTTTTGTGCACTGCCCAGATACTCCACAGACTCATTAATCTTCATTTTCAATTTCGGATCAATTTATCTGTCATTGTCACAGCTCAACAACCACCTCCTGGTCTTCAGCTGCGCCGTTGTGCTGAAAATCTTCAGCATTGAATCCGGTCGATTCAAATCGTTCCTTATTCTTCTCCTTGATCTTCTAGTTGACTCGTTCCAGCCTTCTTCAATTTAAATTCAAACTCCCTCAATGTTCTCAACCACCTGAAACAATATACATAAAACTCGATCCAATTTTTACTGCATTAACAATCTCCCCCTTTTTGAATTCTTATCACAAAAACACCTAATCGTTAGAAACACAAGAAATTCAAAATATTGCAGTAAAAACATCCACGCATATCATAGTACGAATTTTAACACCCTAGTCCAAGTCATCAAGCATAGGAAAATAAAAGTCATTAAGTACACTTAATTAAATGTCTTTGAAGTGCACTTAAAAAAACAGTAAAATAGATCAGGTTCTCTTTCGTTTTCCTTTGTTCCTCCTTGAAGAAGATTCCACCTTAATCTCTTCAACCTCTGTTTCTTCCTCTGCTTCTTTTTCTCGTTGTATGTCTCCCCCTGTTTATGTGATAAGATTTCAAACAAATTAGTCCCAACACAAACCAAAAACACATGACATAGCAAAAATAAGGACTCTTGATTACTCTGGGAACGCAAGATGAGAACATCTATCTTGCGAAGCATGTCGCTCAGGGTGTCCGACACAGTTCGGCGAAGGTCTTTAAGTTCCTGAACAAAATTGCTCTTCGAGGATGCAGCAGTGGAGGCGGACGGAATCTTGGCCATGTAACGCTTCTCTAATATAATCCATGACGGAGTGTTTTCTCGGGGTTCATATTTGCAGATTATATCAGGCACTTGTTGGACCAAAATGTTCTGGATTAGGCAGGGAAATGGAAGAATGAATTTGGTGGAATTTGATAAACCAAGACCAACGATGACATCTAAAAACACCTTCCCAAAATTAATGGGAATATCATTCTTCACGCAGTAAAGGAATACTGCGGTGTCTTGCCTAATAGCATCCGACTTCTTATTCGGAATCCAATTAGTTCGGGAAATCTTGTTCAACAAGGCATACTCCCATTGCAGTTTAGAGTTCGGAATTTGCCCAGACCAAGAGCTCAGCCTACCCTCTGTCAACTCCTTTACAATAATGTCCATGTCCAAGTCTAGCTGCAGTTCCTTACTCCTAGTAATTTCCGTATTCGGAGTACCCAAGAAGTCATTGATGACTTCCGCACTGAACCTCACAACATTTCCACGCACATACGTGGTGCCAAACTGAACGGAGCCGAAGTTTTCAATTTCGGGAGACAGATTTGCATAGAACTCGTACACCAAATCCTTACAAATTCGAGTCACAGTCGTAACTGTGCTCGTCAGCTTTCTTTCAACTATCTTATTCCAAACAGATAAGTGTTGAAATTGTTGAACACTTAACCCCTTTTCAGAAAAAATTTCCCTCTCCTTCAATGTCCAAAACCTACTCTTATATGATTCTTTGTAAAATTTATGAGAGTAAGCCTCGGAAACAGAAATAGGTGTACCTCTTCGTGAGGCCTGAGGAGATTTAGAATGGTGCGTTTCCGATACCGGAATGTTGCGTTCTGGTTCCGGCGATTTTGAATGATTTGATGGTTCTGGACTGGCAGAAGGAGCAGTGACATGACTAGGAGGTCGTTTTGATGTAGACGCATTTCCAGGTTCAGACGACAATGTTGGTGGATTCGTCTGAGCAGCCGGGTCGACGGGTACTCTGATGTCACTATCCATATGAGTACGGATGTGAACTAGTGGGGAGGCTCCAGGGCGCATATTTTGTCGTTTGTTTGGAGCAACAAACTTTGTCGCCATTACCTTGTACCTTCGACCACTTACTCGCGGTGGATTGCGAGTAAACAAAAGGTCCTTTAGTTTGACTTCTTTGCCGTCGACTACGATTGAATCGTTCGGTGAAAGGCCAAAGGGAGCTGCACTTCGTGTCTGCATTTTTGGAAAGAATCTTTGTCTGCAAAAAAAGAGAAATCGCACTCTTTGTCTGCAAAAAAAGAGAAATCACACTCTTTTTCTCGCGAAGAGTATGTTAGGGTTTCTGAAATGCACTCAAATGGGGAAGATGAACCGAGTTAAAAGGTGTGCAGTTACAGAAAATGTTTTTGAATTTTAATGCCCACTCACATCAGCCCACAAACATCTCATCACATTAAAAATTAACCGCCGATTTAAAAAAAAACTTAAGTGTGTATTTTTTTTTGTTTGTCAGATCATTTTTTTTTAAATCTTGACACAAGACATGATGAATGGTTTCTAAAACAGAAACAAAAACATGAAGAGTTAGCCAAAAACTGTGAACGACTGAATATTTAAGTACACTTAAAGAAATATGTTCTCCACTTAAGACAGTCTGTTTCTCTTCATCACCTTTTTTTTATTTTGTTTTTTTTATT
>CM071871.1:4360004-4379182 GCA_036759665.1 Gynandropsis gynandra
GCAACGTAACAATTCAGATCACTCTTCCTAATCCAAATTTGTTTGATCTTTGAAGACTTACGTGCATCATACCTGTTCTTCTTGTAACATGTACGTTGTTTGTGACCTTTGATCCCACAGAAGTAACAGATGACTGATCTTCTTCTTCTGTAATTTCCATATTGATGTTTCCACCCATGCTTACCCGAGTTTAACATTGACATGTTCCTGTTCTGGTTGTAATGTTGAAAAACTCTCTGATGCTGTTCTCTATACTTGGTACCATGATGATTCCAATTCTTTTTCCTGTCAAGGTTTTGCTGATTCTGACTATGTTTTGGTGAGTTGTAGGTTGATTGTTTTTCTTGTAAATTTCCTCCAGATACAAATTTATTTTCTATTCTGCCCGTATTCTCAACATAACCTATTCCGTGATTGTCACCTTTCATTTTTCCGATTGACAGCAGGTGGTCCAATTTGTTAGTTCCGTTTGACAACATCTTCAGTTGTTTATTGGTTTCCTCTAGTTGTCTTTTAATAAAGTGCACTTCCTCATCCTTAGCAAGCACTTCATTTTTCATTTCTTGGACTTGAGTTTCTAAAGTCTTAATTTCCTTCAACAGTTGGACATTCAGCTTTCCCATCTTGATCCAATCATTATAGATCATTTCAACATCAACTTCATCATTCTCTTCCAGTTCATCTTTTTCGCTTTCCTTGTCATCCTCATCAATAATTCCTATGAAAGCCACGAAACTGGACTGTTCTTCTTCTGATTCTTCTCCAGAATCAGAACTGGATTCGCTTAGCATAATCAGTGATTTACCTCTCACCGTATTATTTTCAGTGCATTCGTTCTTATTATTATTATTATTATTATTATTATTATTATTATTATTATTATTATTATTATTATTATTGTTGTTGTAATAATAATAATAATAACATTGCTATTGAAGTATTGATTTGAAAAAGTTTAATTTTGAATTTATGCCTAGTAATATTTCATTATTTCATTACAAATGTTTTTCCTACTTCCAAATCATCAATTTAATTATATAGAAAAAATAGACCCTGAACCCAACAAAGACGCATGGAGTCCGGACCAAAACTTTCACGAAAGTGATTGTGATCATCTTTAACTTCTTTTAACATAATTATATCATTAACAAATTAAAAATCATTAACAAATTTAAAAACTTTTAATTGTCTTTATTTTCTCACATATTTAATTCATTGGATGAAGGAAACGATACTTTAAATACACATGACAAAATATTGTTTTTCATAAATTTTGGATTATAAAAGGGACAATAAATTTTAAATAAGGAGAGATGTTGTTTTAAATTTGAAATCTTGTAGAAGATGACTAATAAGCAAATAATCAATCGGACTCGAAAATATCAAACAGTATATGTTTATTTACTTGTCAATCTTTAAGTACACTTGTTGTTTTCTACAATGTACTAAAGATTTCCACCTATTTAACTCCCCCTGAGTTAAACGTGTAAATACAACTCACAACTGTTTTTCTTTTCAACCCACTATCTATTTAAGTGCACCTAAAACTCTGAACTTTCCTGTTCTCTGTTTCGTGCACTCCCCCGATACTCCACAGACTTCTTGATCTTCATTTTTAATTTCAGATCAATTTATCTGTCATTCTCACAGCTCAGCAACCACCTCCTGGTCTTCAGCTGCGCCGTTGTGCTGAAAATCTTCAGCATTGAATCCGGTCGATTCAAATTGTTCCTTATTCTTCTCCTTGATCTTCTAGTTGACTCGTTCCAGCCTTCTTCAATTTAAATTCAAACTCCCTCAATGTTCTCAACCACCTGAAACAATATACATAAAACTCGATCCAATTTTTACTGCATTAACAAAATGCAACTTAAATAAAAAAATATCACATTGAAATACCACCAATAGCAATAATAATAACAATAATAATAACAATACATGCAACATCTAATATTATCAATTGAATTAATACAAACAATGTTATTGTCGTTCCACCTGTTTCATTAGGTGCTTAGTATTATAATCATTTATTTAATAATAATAATAATATATTTACATTTAACATTAAAGCTAGACAAAATATTCGAAATATTTGTAATCGATCCATATTCGAACCGAAAATTCAAATATCCGTAAGAACAAATATAAATACAAATAATAGAAATGAAGTATTCGACAATTACTAAATAGATAATAAATAAATATATGTATTAATTTATAACAAACTAAATTATACCCGCGCACTATGCGCGTAAATATTTTCATTTGTAAAAACATTCAAACTACTATCTTATCAAATACAAGAACCTGTTGGAATTTTTGTTCTGATTTCATGTACAAATTGAAATTACATGAAATCTTAATTCTTATTTTCAAACATTTTTGTGCAAATCAAAAATTAAAAAACGAAAAATTAGAAATTGAATCAAAATTATGTTTCTTGGTTTGGAAAAGTAAAAATTCTATTACAAAAAGAAAATTGAGACAAAACTTGATGAAAGATTTGTTTTTATTAATTTCAGCAATACATATATATTGAACACCGGACACAATCTGATTACATACAATTATTTAATTATACTTTTGATATTAATTTTATAAACTAAGTGGATTACCTACACTTAATTTTAGGGATTTTGTCGTTGAATATTTTAGTGACTGTTCGTTTTTCTATTTATTTTCCGAAACCCATTGGGCTTTTTATTTTATTTTGGGTCCAGTCCATTTTTATTTATTTTTTATTTGGCCCAACCCAATATTATTACCCTAGGAAACCTTAGGTTTTCCTTCCCATTTTTTTCTTTTCTGCAAAAGGCTTCAAAGGCCTCATTCCGTTCTTCTTCACTGTTCCTCTCTCTCTCTTCATTTCCTTCCTGCGCCTCTCTCCTCTCTCTGCTTCTTCTTACCGCCGCCGTGACGCCGCCTTGCCGTCGACCTGCTCCATGGTCGTCCGTCTGCCTGCCGTTTGCTTGCCAGCTTGCCGCCGCTGGTCCTGTCGCTGCTGTCCTCGCCGGTTGCCTCGCTCGCTGCTGGTTGTCTGCGTTCGCCGGTCTGGTCAATCCGCCGGTTGCTGTAGCCGAGCGGATCTGTCCGCTGTTTTCCGTCAGCGTCGTCTGTGTCACGCCGGAGAGAGCCACGACCTTCAGAGCCCCAGATCCAAATACTAAAAGAATTTAAACAGAAATCACGTACGGACAAAAGGATGATCCAGAGGAAGAGGAGGAGGCCAGATGAGCCGGTGAGGAGCTTGGTGATAGGAGGATTGAGGACGACGACAGCGGAGATGACAATGTTAAGGAGGAGCTGGGCGGAGAGAATACCGTAGACCTTTCGAATGAAGCCCCATCGGAGCTGATTCTCGCCGTGGCTGATGCCAGGGTAAAGCGCCGCCTCCCCACCGCCCATCTCTAGGTCAACATCCTTCCCGACGGAGAATGCGCCGCCGACACCGGCAAGGAGAAGGGAATGGAGGACCCGAAGGTGGACCTTGGGCGGCAGGCGAAGGGGAAGCAGACGAAGAGAGGGGAAGCATGCAAAGGGGAAGCATGAGAATGTATTTTAAAAAAAATCCTTTCGTTCAAAATTTAAATCCTATCAAACGGTTGGCAATTGCACACGTCATAAAAAAAATATACATCTAACGTTTAAAAACATGCCACATATGCAATTTCACATATACATTTTCACTATGCCTCATTCATTCCCTCTTATAAGATATAAGATTTAATTTAAAAGGATCAAACTATAAATAATAAAATTTTTAATTTAATAAATTTGCTCCAAATATAAATATATATAATAATATAAAACTAATATTAAATTAAAGGATTAAATTGTAAATATTAAAATTTTTTAACCTAATCCTAATCTCTTTTTATCTTCTTCTCATTCCACAACCACCTCCTTCTCATTTCTCTTTCTTTCTTTTCTCTCCTTTCTCTTGTTTCCTCTTTCTCTTCTATTCCTTTCCCTCTTTTCCAAAACGAGCTTCAATCGACCTACCGTTGTCCGTCCGTGATGTTGTGGTGCCGTGGCTCGTTCGTCCGTCCGTGATGTTGTCGTGTCGTGGCTTGTCCGTCCGTCTGTGGTTATAATTCCGTGGTTCGTCTGTCCGTGTTTTATTGTGGTACCGTGGTCCGTAGATCCGTCCGTCGTGGTGCCGTGTTCCGATTATCCATGGTTCGTTGTCTGTCCATTCGTGGTTCGTGGTCTTGGTCTTTGGTCCGTGATTATGTGGTTGTGGTCTTGGTTTCCGGTCCGTGGTTCATGTTCATGGTTCGTTCTGCGAATACGAATATCCGACGAATATCCGTAAAAAAACAGATATTCGGATTACGAATATCCGTTTTAACGAATACGAATGCAAATAATAAAATCGAATATTCGACGAATACGAATACGAATAATCGAATATTTATTGATATTCGGTATTTGTCCAGTCCTATTTAACATCTAATATTATCAACTAAATTAATAACGCCCATGATCACATAATTAATATAGTTGAAATCATTATAACAATGATATTGTGGTTACATCTATTTCAAAAAAAATATTGAAATACAACTTAAAAAAAATCAATTACATTGAAATACCATAAATAGCAATTGGTCAATTGATCAAAATGGTAAATCGCGTTTTTTTAGAACAATTCTATTACTGTTTCATGCGAATGATCAATATCAATACAGTTAATACGAAATTAATTCAGTTGAAACTTCAAATAATAATAATAATAATAATAATAATAATAATAATAATAATAATAATAATAATAATAATAATAATAATAATAATAATAATAATAATAATAATAATAATAATAATAATAATAATAATAATAATAATAATAATAATAATAATAATAATAATAATAATAATAATAATAATAATAATAATAATAATAATAATAACTTTACATTTCATTTTAATAATAATGATAATAATTATAATAATACGTTTAACACCTACTATTGTCAATTGGATTAATACAAATAATGCTATCGACGTTTGACCCATTTCTAATAATGTTTAGTAATTCGACCATTTATTTCATTTAATAACAACAACAACATATTTAACACCTAATATAATCAAGTGAATTAATACCAACAATGCTATTATCGTTTTATTCATTTCAAGAAATGCTTAGTATTAATTTCATTTTTAATATCACTAACAATACCATGAACATCTCACTTTAATCTACATTTACGCATCAATTAAAATCTTTTGTTGTGCACTACATGGACAACAAAAAAATTCAGCACAGATCACCCAACATCTTACCAATTTCAAAGTATCAAACAAAATAATATTTCCATTTTCAAATGGATCAATTGCAACTTTTTCAAACATATATACTATCACAACACATCATATTTGATGGTCTCACTTTTGACCATTGTTTCGAGCCCATTATCGTCACGCTATTTCATATTTGAGAAGCCCATAAAGTGAAGAAAAATACCAATTAATGTGGATTGATTTTCTGCTAATTGATGAATAAGTATGTTAATTTTTTTAATATCTCACATGTTTATTTTTTTACATTGTTACACTCCTTTGTTGATTTTCCTTTATTTTAATTTTTCTTATAGTCATATATGCTTCAAGAAAATGTCAATTGTATATTGTTCACCCGGTTCAAAAAGTGTTTGAAAAAATAAACTATTGTTCAACTTGACGGCTTTGATGTTGTTAAGGGAAATGACAACTTTAAACTGACTGATTGCTTGATTGCACTGTTACTGACTATTTCAAAAAAAGTTAAGGCAATTCATGACAGTCGTATAACGATTCCAAAAGAGTTGTTTCGATTCAAGTCTTATGATGAACTATCATCGTTAGCAAATAAAGATCTTTCTCTGCCAAGTTACCAAACCTTCATTTTTATAGCTAAATATGCATTTTTCTATTAAAACAGTCATGGAATATAATATGAATTTTCTTACATGTTATTGGATGTGTGGTCCAATAAAGGATCTACAAGAAAATGATGCATCAACAACACATCGTCTAATTCTATGACTACAACTATCTGGGTAAACTTAATAACCAACCATTAAACATGATTTTGTACTATAATACTCATTATATAAATTTTTTTTTCCTAATCTTATTATATATAAATTTGTTGCTTATTCAAGAGGAATGGATGTCAATACACCAACAAGGGAACAAAAAGTAGTTGAGTTACACACAATGTTAACATCCTTTGCTTCACAACCATCTGTGATTTTTGTGATCAGTCTTAATCCAAAGTTCTGATCATCTTGTTTTCGTACATGATGCTCGCATGATTTGAGATGTTTATGACGATAGTTACGATGTTTACGGATGATTTTGTATCAATTTTACTTGTTTTCATATTCTTATAGGTTTTAATGTGTATTTAATTCATTTCGGAGCTATATAACATACACGAGATAAAGTACGAGCATCGGAGATCACAACGGAGCAAATAAAGCCTTCCTTTATCCACTGTCTTTCTAGCAACTCTCTTGCTCTTTGGAGGGTGGGTTCTCAATCACATCCTCGCCGCACAAGGCAATAACGTTCACGTACTCTTTCGGGTTTACTGGGAAGTTGTCCGAGATTATGATGCAGCCTGTTGTGCTATGGAATTCTCAAGAATCTTCACATGCTTGCTCAAGTATTCCATTTGAGTCTTGAGTTCATTGATCGCAGTCTCCATTTCCGCATTGAATTGAGCTTGAAGTGATTGTTGCTCCTTGATACTGCCTTTGTTCCTTGATGAATTCAAGCATTACCGCCTCAAGGCTTGATGAAGGAGCTCGAGGCGCTTGCTGGAATTGTTGGTACGGTTATTGCTTTTGTTGAAATCCCGAGTACTTTACCGGTTGGGTCTTGCGGTAAGACAAGTTCGGGTGGTTCCTCCAATTCGGGTTGTAAGTGTTCCCAAATTGTGTGTGTCTTTGCTGCTGGGCGTAATTCATTTGTTTTACATCTTCTTACACCGTGCATTGATACGCTACATGCTCTGTATCTCCGCGATTCACACTGTATATGGAATTCACTACATTGCCCATCACCCTACTTTGATTCACCTAATAAAGACCTCTAGTCTTGTTCAACATACTCCTCGGTGTGGATCACATGGTGTGGTTCATGGCTAGATTTTCGATCAACTCGTATGCCTTCTCTACGCTTAGGTCCATGAATGATCCTCTTGCAGCGTTATCCAATTTCATCATATGCTCATCCGTGATCCCATTGTAGAAGGTATGGATCACGTACCATTACTCTAAACTGTGATGTGGACTAATCTGCAAAAGATCTTTAAATCATCCCCACACTTCAAATAATGTCTCCCCGTCTCTGCATCTAAACGTCGTGATTTCTCTCCTCATTTGAATCGTCTTGCTCGGAGGAAAAAACCGTGATAAGAACAAGTCCTTTGTAGTTATTGAACTAGTGGGAAGAGATAGCAGTCATGTCTTCGCCCGTTCCCCAAGGAGACCTGTGTTTTTGGTAAACAGTCGCCCGGACCTGGTCACTGCGACCCCCTTTGTGAGGAGGCACCCTTTCTCCCGAAGTTACGGGGCTATTTTGCCGAGTTAGCCTTTTCCGCGTAGGCAGATTAGCAATCCATAGTCTTACTAAAATAGTCTTTGACTTTTCTTTCCTATTGAGAAAGGGAAGAGATGCAGTAAAATCACATCCTCTGAGACTCCATGTATCTTGAATATGCTTGAAAGCTCTAGAAAGTGGTTGATGTGGGTCTTCGTGATTTCCATCAAGGATCTCAACCTCCTCGAGCTCCTTCATCAAGCCTTGAGGCGATAATGCTTGAATTCATCAAGGAGCAAAGGCAACATCAAGGAGAAACAATCACTTCAAGCTAAATTCAATGTGGAAATAGGGACTGCGATCAATGAACTCAAAACTCAAATGGAATCCTTGAGCAAGCATGTGAAGATCCTTAAGAATTCCATAGCACAACAGGCTGCATCATCCTCTCGAAATCTCGAACAACTTCGGAAAACCTGATCTAAACTCGAGAGAGTACGTGAACACTATTTCCTTATGAAGCGAGGATGTGATTGAGAACCCATCCTCCAAAGATCAAGAGAACGTTGCTGGAAAGACAGTGGATAGCCCTTGTGGGATTGACACCTAGAGTACTACATACGTGTCGTGCACTTGCGGGTAGTTTATGTTAATTTGTTTAACTTGAATCACATCAAGTTTATAGCAGGTTCGTTATCTTCCATATTTCTGAAATATCCATGATATAGTTTACCATTTCCCCATTTTATACAACTCTTTTTACTAAAACACCAAGATCACTGTAAATTTTCCAAACTAATTTCGTACTTTTTTTGGCAACCTCTATCTCGATACTACATCTGCAATGCGTTTTTATTTCAAAAAAGAGATTAGTGTTGTTGTTCAATTCATTGAGAGGTAATCGAGCATATTTGTGTACATATATATTAATCCAGTTAGTGGTTCTAATGTATAATATTTTTTCCTTTTTCTATACATACTGAACATTATAAAATATGGCTTTGATGATGATGTTAACAATATCGAAAAATTAAAAAATATTGCTAAGATTGAAACCGTCTCACTAGGCGAGTTGCAAGAATATGTAACCAAATTCGAAAAAATTCATTACAAATTATTTTTCCATATTTGAACATCGGTTGTTAATGTTTTTTTTCATCAAAATTGTTTTATTGTGGGAAGCAGAATTTTCATGTCATGCGCGAATGGTTGATGTGATGTGCAAAGTGTGCAAATAGATTAACAAAAATAGAATTTTTTTTTGTTTTGCCACTACTGCCAAGACATAAGCGCAATTGGTGTGACTAGGTATTTGATGCTATCATTTTTGGGAAGCACAATTATGCTTTGTCGAACTCATTATTGTTTTTCTATTGACAAGTAATATATTTTTTGTAACTTTTAAATTAAGGTTTAGAGTTGATTTGATCGTTGATTATGGCACGAAAATTGCACATTTGTTGCATTTGATCGTGAGATCACAAAGCTCACGAATACAACGGCTTCTTATCTCACTGAAACTAAGGTATGATTAATAAGTTTTTTCCATGTAGGTTCATATTCCAATTGACAGCACAATAAATGAAATGGTTGATGGATTGGATACTACTTTCGTCGTTTAACCTCTCCTGAAAATAAAAATAAGTATATTAATGTTATTCACATGCCTTGTTTCGAAGGATCTTTATTAGGATAAATGAAAAATAATTTCATCTTAATGTTTTCATAAAAAAAAGTTTCTCTAAGGCATTAAAAAAACAACACTTGAACACCCATATCACAACCACAAAATCCTAAGAATTGTTAACAAAATTCTAAACACACACCCCAAAATATTTTCTACATCGTAAAGGGGAAGCTTTGTATTCACCCTCCACATTTCACCCTAACCAGAGACTTACAAAGATGATCCCAAGTACAATATTTCTCCAAAGATCGTTGTTGACGCCTTCGACATTTAACCTAAACCTGCCCCGATGCCACCGGTTCCAATTTAACCCGAAACCACTACGACACACCGCGACGAAATTGAAACCAAACACGCCTGATGACAATCAATAGAATCAAATATTCAACAAACCAGAAGCTTAAAGATGAATGAATCGTTCCTCTTAATTCGCTCGATAACCATCGTCATTGTCCATTCGCCATCCATTGTTGCGTTTTCCACCGATGATTAGTATCTGTCTAATTACTCACTAAATAACTGGGTTTGGTATCAAAATTAGGATTGTTTAGGTTATCTGGCAGAAGCCCTTTGTCTTCTTCAAATTATTATCTCTTTTGTTAAGCATTTGTTGGGGCGGTGTTAATATCAATTTATGCCTTTTTAGTAATATTATGTTTAAATGGCCGTTTATTATATTTTGGACCACATGACTTTATTTTCTAATTTTTTCATCAAATCCCAATAATATACACCACATGCTTTTGGTTTTGTAATTAGTTTTTAAAATTACTATTTAGTCTTATATTTTGTGCAATTATATAGAAATGATTATCATTAGGTTAAGAAAAAAATAGGATCAATATTAATTATTAAAAATGCATTACAGATAAAACAACAACATCTACTATTAGAGTTTTTGACAAAACGAAAACGAGATTATTTCACAAACTATATAACTTCTAAATAGAATGTAATCCCTCCATTTATATTATTATTTTTAAAATTGATGTTAATGTCGTTGACTAATTAGGATCAGCCAACACTAAACTTCATATTGACTAGGATATCCTTAGTTGAAAACATTGTGATTTATTAGTTTGGCGTTCAAAATATGTTAGAGGATATTCAAGTAAGAAAACTTTGCTCTTTAGTTTATGTTGTATGTAAGGACGCATCCGTCCACCTTAGATCCTCGATCTCCATCATTGCCAAATGAGTTCTACAAGAATTCACTTTCATTTCACACAAACATTAGAACTTACAATTCAATTCTAGCCTTCATGCCAATTGGTGCTAAGATAGACCATTATGTTACATCGAGCAGTGGTCCTCCACCTTCGGAATCCACAGACAAAATCACCACCAAATAGGATCCATCATACCAATTCAAGGAGACACACCCAACTTCGTCCAACTCTATATATATAATACTGCAATTGAGGTTTATAATTGTATAAGTACACTAATTCGTAGCTTCCCTGATAGAAATTGTTGATAATCATAACCACCTAGCAAAGGTTTTTCCGTAAGACACGTGAACGGTATGAATCAGTAGATTGCATTAACTTTTCATTACGATTGATAGAGCCAATATGAATTTCCTATAGAAGATGAATTTTAGTTTAATTGTCGAAGATCTTTCAACCACAATAGAAGAAAGAGATGCCATTTGAAAGTTGAACCCATCAGTCTAGCTTCAGAGAATCAGTGACCTTAATCCGTTGTTTATGATCTTGCAATATCCATTTTCGTTTTCTTATGGTCAGACTGGGTTTCACGAGGAGATTTCATATTTTGATTCTCAAAATAAGACTAAACGATCAGTCGTGACAATGCGAGAATTTTATGCTTATAAACTCCAAATACGTTTATTTGAAGGCAAAACATTCATAAAAGGGGGGCAACTCTTCAAACAATATGTTGTGGATGTGTACACGTCCATTGAACAAGAACGGATCCGTTGAGCTAGAAACAACAAAAAGAAGCTTAGATCTAATATTTACAATAATATTTTTTATTTTGTTGGAAAGAGAGATAAATGTGGTAAAATTATAGGCAAAAGGATTATATTATCGCCGTCATTTACGGGAGAAACAAGATATATGATTGAAAACTACCATGACGCAATGGCTATTTGTAGATGGTATGGCAACCCATACCTATTTGTGACAATGACTGCAAACCCAAAGTGGAAAGAGATTTTGAATCATCTCGAGATGTGCAATGGAGAAAACACAAGTGATCGGCCTGATATAGAATGTCGAGTGTTTAAGATAAAATTAGATTGTCTTTTGGAAGATATCAATGCTACTGTTTTCTTCCCTAAACCTATATAAGGTACAATTTTTGTTTTTCTTTCTATTATTTCTGTTTGATACATTAATATAGAATAAACTAACTAACACATTAAAAAAATTCTCAATTATTTACACTATATCTTTCCAAAAATATAGACTGTCACATGCTCATATTCTAATATAACTACAACCTACATTCAAGAATCCTTCATCCAAAGACATAAATAAGTTCATTCAAGCAGAGTTTCCTGATAAAGTAGTCGACTTTGAAAGATTCAACTTGGTTGCACATCATATGATGCATGTTCCATGTGGTTTAGACACACCACACTTGTCTTGTATGGAAAATGGTGTTTGTACAAAGAAGTATCCTAGGACATACATCGATTCACTGATTGTGGATAATTATGGTTATGTATTATACAAACGAAGGAAAAATAACTCAAATTTTACGATGAAGGGTGAAATCAAATTGAACAACCGATTCCTTGTTCTCCATAACCTACAATTTTTGAAGAAATACATGACTCATATCAACATTGAATGGTGTAGCAGGTCAAACGCAATAAAGTATCTTTTCAAATACATCACAAATATTCATAGTGTGGGGGACTAATGTCGACATCACTTCAATGATGGAGAAGGTCCCCATTAAGGAGGTAAATGAAATAATGAATTACCTTGTGTGTAGATATTTATCATCTTGCGATGCAGATTGACGTATCTTATCATTCAATATACATTACCAAAATCCCCCAGCTATGAAATTATCATTGCATTTGGAGAATGAACAAAGTTTAACATTTGACTCAACAGATCTAGATAGCATAATTGCATGACCACGTGTTGAAGCAACCATGTTTTCAAAATGGATGAACATAGGAAAACAAATCAGAGGACGCAATATGATTGACTTAATTGAGCTCCCAACCATGTTTGTTTGACATTCCTCAGATAAGTTTTGGTCTTGCAGGAACAAAGGCTCTTCACTTGGTAGAATTGTCGACATCTATTCAACATCAGTGGTATTATATTATTTAATTTAAGGATGCTGCTTAACATTATAAAATGTCCAACCGGTTATGATGACTTAAATACGGTTGATAATGTTAGATATAACAATTATAAAGAGGTATGCATTGTAAGAGGTTTGTTGGATGGAGATAATGAGTGACGACAAGCGATGAACGGGGCTGCCAACACAACTACAAAGTTTGTTTGTTACTCTATTGTTGTTTTGTGAAGTTAGTAAGCCATTGGAACTCTGTGGAAATTTTTTTGTTGATGAAATACGACTTATGAAAAAGAAAGAATTCAGATTTAACAATCTAAAGTTGTCGGAGAATCAAATTCGACAATACACTTTTATATAGTTGGAGAAATTTTTGAGATAAAATGATAAGTCGTTGTCCGATTATCCAACCATGTCGACACTTGATAAAAGTATTCTTGATGAAATCGCAAATTCTCTTTTAAGGCAGGGAATGTTGTTTAATCAAGAATTAGAAAAGGAAAAGCATCGAAAATTATTTGCATCCATTAATGAGGAATAATAGTGGATTTCTGCGTCAGTAATGGAATAACTGAAAACAAGGGAAACTTTTTTTTTTGTTTATGGAACATGCGAGACAAGAAAAACATATTTGTATAGAATGAGTAATCCGGTCAGAAGAACGAGTTATACTACCAGTTCCATCATCGGACATAGCAACTCTACTTCTTCCGGGAGATAAAACTGTACATTCTCGCTTCAAAATTCCTTTAAATGTCCATGAAGGGTCATCGTGTGACATCGAACAAGGATGAATGTTAGTTGATTGTACTTAAACAAACAGATCTGATTATATGAGATGAACCGCCAATGGAAAATCGACATACGTTTGAAGTGTTAGATCGATCGTTGAAAGATATTATGACTATAACTGATGATGACGTATCTGTAAAGCACTTTGGTGGTAAAATTGTTCTCCTCGGCGACAACTTCTGTTAAATCCTACTTGTAACTCAAGGGGGACAAACCGACACCGTACAATCATCCATTAGTCAAATTACATCTTTGGAAATCATGTCATGTCTTCACACTGACATAGAACATGTGCCTACACCCACAGGAAACTAAGTTCTCGAAATGGTTATTGGATGTTAGTAATGGAACGATACACCGAAAGAGTATGGAATCTAATAAGTATATTGATGGCCACAAAATCCTCATCGACAAGAAATTAATGCTTGCAACCACAAGAAACCCCTTGCAAACACTAGCAGACGCGATATATTCTCAATTTTTTGAATTTTTCAGGATCACGTATATATGACATAAAGGGAAATTCTAACGCTAATGAATGAGCACGTCGATAAACTTAATGAATTTCTTTTAACACAACTCCATGTTAATACCATAAAATATTTAAGCTCAGAATCGAAATTGATAGTTCACCAACTACAAATTGACATTCCTTCTACACTGTCGAGTATCTAAACTGTATCGATTTTCATGGTTTTCCAAAACATGTTGTCTCTATAAATGTTAATGCCTCAATAATGATGTTTAGAAATAGCAACTAGAAGGATGGTCTTTGTAATGACACACGTTTTGTTGTCACTCTACTAGAATCAAGAGTATTGGAAGCAAAGATTAACACAGACACCCATGTTAGCCACAAAGGCCTCATACCACGAATTATCTTATCTCCAAATGAATCATCTCTTCCATTTACTCAGCATTGAAGGCAATTTCCAATTCGATTATATGATATGCAATGCAATTAATAAACATGTTGGATTATATATTCCTAAACATGTATTCAGTAACGAATAGATATATGTGGCTCTTCACGAGTAACTTCATCCAATGAATTTAAAATTTTAGACCTAAATGAAGAAGGCACATCATAATCACCCATAACAAATGTTATTTATAAAAAAATATTTTATAACTTATCAGACCCAATATGTAACTAATTATTATATTTGACAATCTTATCATATATGCATAAATAATTTATTAATGTTTGATAATTTTTGAAGGTTCGAGTTTTTTGAGGCTTAATATTCTCGAATATTTCTATGAACGATTGGATCACGTGTATCATCAATATAATTAATACATTTGTTAGAGATATTTCATATAACATTTTAACTATTATGCTTTTCATTTTATTACATTTATTTTACTTAGACAATCATTGATTTTATTCAATAACAAACTAATTTAAAACAATATTTTTTTCTAGTTTATTTCATCTCCTAAAGACTTTAAAAAACAACTAATTTTATTTTATTTAAAGATATTAACATTATTTTTTCTATGACTGACTTTTTTTTGTATTCATATGCTATGAAATTTTGAAATATTGATCTAATAAAAAAATTATTGTTAGTAAAATAGTCATATCCTGCGTAACGTATAAGTTATTTTCTAATGATATATAATTTCCTTTAAAACAATATAGAAAATCTATCATAAAAAATTCAAACTCTAAATTTATATTGTTTTCATAAAATATGTATCCGATATAACTAAATTCATAAATTATTTATTAATGAGTAAAAACAAAAACACAAATAACCTAAATCTCGAATTGAAAACAAATGAATTTTTCTACATATATTTCATTGTGACTGTTTAAAATTATAAATTTATATTTTTAGAGTTTTATTTTGATAGTAAAATCGAAATTTTAGGATTCCAAAACTAATTTATAGATTTTCAATATTGATATATTTTTGGTGAAAATTGAACAATTTAGAGAATAATATGAATATGATTAAATTTTGAGATATCAATTGAAAAATTGGACTATAGTACACAATTAAAACAGAAATTTTTGTAGAAATACAAAACAGAAAGACACATGTAAAGTACCACATTTTGGACAACAAAGACTTGTAGGAGTTAATGGGTTCTATTGTTTAAGGGTGGTTTGGAAATGGTAGGTCCATATCTTATATATATGTATATGTATATAAAAGCATGTATGTATACATATAATCTGATTACAAGAAACGCAAAGGGCAACACCACCATGAGGAGATAATTAAATTTTTAATTATTTTATAGAATATCATACATATATATTGGTTTAATTGTTTTGCGCGGAACTGAATGAATCTCTCACATCTCTTCTGTAGATAACCAATAAAACTTGAGGCCTTAACTTGGTTGCTTGGTTATGGCTTCTTCGATGGTTTTCGCTGCAGCTTCGGCTACTGGGTTGCTCTCTATTCCTCCATTGAAGGCTCCGAGATTCAACCTTCGTTCTTCTCTGGACACTAATGTTTCCGACATGAGTGTTAACGGTAATACAATTCGATTTTTCTACCAATAAGTTGATTCCTTCAGATGGTTTGGATTCTGGGTATTTGGATCCCTCTTTTCGTCTTGAAATATTCATATAATTGTGAATTTCATCATAATCCTGTTGCCGTTTGCAAGCTTTATTGTATGCATAATTTGCCATTTTGGGGTTTTTTAGAAAACGTTTTTAGGGTGTTCAGTAGCTTTGGTCTGAATTCAGGGGAAACACTTTCTTTCATGGGCTTTGGATAATCGCTGTTTGAATTATACAGCAATCTTTGTTTCCAGTGACATTCAAATGGCTGCATATTTGGTGTTCATGAACTTGTCTCTGGTTTAGTTCTACTAGAAGCAACATTTGCAGGACGATGTTAGGAAAATTACTCAGAAATGGAGCTTCCTTCGAGGTTATACATTGAAAAGCTTCTTAGTTCGTTCATCTTTGGCTTGATTAGTGCATTGTAAACTTAATCGGGAATGAACTTTCAGCTGGCGTTTTACATCTGGATTTCTTTCGGTTTATTTGTTTACCATCCGTTTAGTTAATCCATGAGATGTAGCATTTGATAGGTCAATGGCCTCTTTAATTCATTGGTTATTGAGTTTTGGCTGGGGGGTTTGTTAAAGATAGTAAGAGTTCAATGATCCAAATGATCTCTGGTTTTTATCATATTATTCCTGTTCAATGTTCATTGTCAACAATTGCAGCTCCAAAGGGCTTATTTCCGCCAGAGCCAGAACCGTATAAGGGGCCGAAGCTGAAGGTGGCTATCATAGGAGCTGGACTTGCAGGCATGTCAACTGCTGTAGAGCTACTGGATCAAGGTCACGAGGTGTTCATTTTACTTTTCCTCGTTCAACACCTCTATCTATCCATTCTGGAAATGTTTTTTACGGGATTCTGTTGATATCATTAAATTAGTGTTTTTCTTCCCATTTAGGTGGATATATATGAGTCAAGACCTTTCATCGGTGGTAAAGTCGGTTCTTTTGTAGATCGGCGTGGGAATCACATCGAAATGGGGTTACATGTTTTCTTTGGCTGCTACAACAATCTCTTTCGTTTGATGAAAAAGGTTTTGCTTATGATACCACACTAACACTACTTGGATCTCCTGCAAATAAATTGTACACCAAGAGGCGTGCAACGTTCTTGGCTTGATATGCTGATAGTATACGAACCTTTATATGATAAAAACAGGTGGGTGCTGATCAAAACCTTCTTGTGAAGGACCACACTCATACATTTGTGAACAAAGGGGGTGAAATCGGAGGTACAGCTAAGTCATTATCACATGTCATCGAACTTAGTGTTTCAGCGTACTGAGATGTTCATATAATTGTAGAGCTAGATTTCCGCTTTCCTGTTGGAGCTCCTATTCACGGAATTCGTGCATTTTTGGTCACCAATCAACTGAAGGTATTTGTTACACTTTTGAATTTCTTGTCCAGCGTTGGCCTTGTGGCTCTGAGGTGCAAGTTCCTCAGTTTTTAAAGGATTCGGCGTCTAATCTTTAGACCTTGGTCTATTCTGTGTACTTACTTCGTTCGTGCCGTGCTTGTGTATTCCGTTATGATTAGAGCTGCATACAAAGTTTACGGGTAATTTTCTGCTAATATGAAACTAGATAAAGTTAACATACTTTCTTTCTTTTTTATTGATTTTCAATAACAGCCTTATGATAAAGTGAGGAACTCTTTGGCTCTTGCATTAAGCCCGGTCGTTAAGGCTCTTGTAAACCCTGATGCAGCAATGAGAGACATTCGAGATCTGGACAGCGTAAATAATGATAACCTCTGTTCTTCATTTATATATAATACTTTATATTCTTTATGCAAAATTTTGTTCGGATACATTGCAGATAAGCTTCTCAGATTGGTTCTTGTCCAAAGGTGGCACGCGGGCGAGTATCCAAAGGATGTGGGATCCTGTTGCTTATGCTCTCGGTTTCATTGACTGCGATAACATCAGTGCCCGATGCATGCTTACAATATTCTCATTGTTTGCAACAAAAACCGAAGCTTCTTTGTTACGTATGCTAAAGGGTTCACCCGACGTTTACTTGAGTGGTCCCATCAAACAATATATCACCGATAGAGGTGGCAGGTGCATCCATTCTCTATTATTACCGATATTTTTAGCTAAGGTTATTGTCTCATTTAAAACAAATTCGAGTGTGTGTTTTACTTTGTCGACTATAACAGGTTCCATCTAAGGTGGGGATGGTTATGTTGGAAAGTGAACTAGCTAAGGTTATTGTCTCATTTGAAAACAAATTCGAGTGTGTGTTTTACTTTGTCGACTATAACAGGTTCCATCTAAGGTGGGGATGCAGGGAGATACTCTATGATAGATCAGCGAATGGAGAAACATATGTCACGGGGCTTGCCATGTCTAAGGTGAATACCTACCGATACGTGTGCATATTGGATTTAATATTCTGCTTTTGGGTGTTATTGAATGTATATAATTGGATCTTATTTTGTTCCAGGCTACTAACAAGAAAATTGTGACAGCTGATGCCTATGTTGCGGGTCAGTCGTTAAGTCTAAAATAGTTCAAGTTATCATTCAATACTATACTTTGCCGAGTAATCCTTTCATTGCAGCATGTGATGTTCCCGGAATAAAAAGACTATTACCAAGCCAGTGGCGTGAATCTCGATTTTTCAATGACATTTACGAACTCGAGGGAGTACCTGTCATCACAGTACAACTTCGATACAATGGTTGGGTCACCGAGTTACAAGATATTCAACTCGCAAGGTTGTTACCAGGGCATTCAAATTTATCTATGTGCATTATGCTGTGAATTTTAGAATTTCGTAATATGGCCTTTATTTGTTTTATGTGATTGTAGGCAGCTGAAACAAGCCGTTGGTTTAGATAACCTTCTATACACACCCGATGCTGATTTCTCATGCTTTGCGGATCTTGCACTCACATCGCCTGCCGATTATTACATTGAAGGACAAGGGTCTTTGCTCCAGTAAGAAACAGATCCCTTCTTTCTTCTTGCAGTCCGCCATGTTGATCCTCTCTTTCAGATTTCACCTGAAACGCTCTGAGAGTGTAAATTTCTTCGCGGGTTTCTTGTTTCAGGTGCGTTCTTACCCCGGGTGATCCGTACATGCCATTAACAAATGACAAGATCATAGAGAAAGTAGCAAAGCAGGTAAAACCGTTTATAATTTCCGGACAAGTGTGAAGTCGGTCAAAGCTTTTTGGAGTTTCAATGGTTCTTATCCCACGTTGTTCAGGTGACAGAGTTGTTCCCATCATCCCGGAGTCTCGAAGTTGTCTGGTCATCAGTTGTCAAAATAGGTCAGTCTCTATACCGCGAAGCACCAGGTAAAGATCCTTTCAGACCCGATCAAAAGAC
>CM071871.1:4394378-4406570 GCA_036759665.1 Gynandropsis gynandra
GGACCTGTTAAGTAGTAGATTAAGTTTGGCTAATGAGAATCTGACCGGTCGGTTAGTCATCTTAGGGATAATGATTGCGCACGTAATGCTGCCATGGTACGGGTTAATCACTGCTGGAAGGTAGGGTTGCACGTATCCATGGTTAGGAGGTTTAGGCTCGGAAGAATCACTCCTCACCTTAGGGCATGAATTTCCCGTTGTCAAGAATAGTTGATAGATATATGATCCTTAGTTGTTTCATCCATGCGAATTCCGGTATCCCGTACACCCGTAGTGTTCACCATATCCGACTTTATCCCCAACCTAGTTTCATTGTCACCACTTAGGTTAGTTTAGAAATTTTTTAGGATCACCCTTTCTATCTCTTTTTCCATCTTAGTTTAGTTTTATTCTTAGTTTAGCTGCTTTAGTCCCTAGAGATCGACCCTGGTACTACACAATCCGTATACTTGCGGTGAAGTGGTCTAGGAATATTTATAACTCGTGTTTACACCACACCATCATACATAGACATACCTATTTCTAAGTAAAACTTCTTAGAAAAGTCTTTTGAGTGAGATATTTTAGAGGTACCTTCCTGTGGTGAGAAATCTCGGGGCATAGATTGATTTTGACGATCGAACATAGCTTCCGACTTATTTTTCCGAACATTTTTATTTTATTAATGAATTGGAGCTTTCCTTTTGTGGTTTTGGGATGGAAGAAGATTCTACAAATATTGTAGGAGGTGTGACTGGTCGTGTATTTTCCCATTTACGCGGAACAAATCTCTTTCTCGCCATGATTTAAAATCTCTTCCCATTAATCCTTGGCGGATTCTTTGTGAATACAAGATCTGCTACCCTTACTGGTTCATTGTTGTACATTATTGTTACATCTCCTCTCAATGAACAAATTCTAGACGCCTTTGTGTTAATTGTTCAGCTTCTCTTATGAAAAACTGCGCAGAAATTTCACTTTCTTCTTTCGCAAAAATAGTTAGGGTTTTTAAAAATACACTCAAATGTGAGACAAAATGGATTCAAAATAAATCAAATGGTTTAAAAATGAAATAACTGCACAAGTCACGTCAACCACCAAAATATCACATCACAAAACTATTTTCCGAGTAAACCGCCCAATTTACTTAAAATAATTACTCAGTTTATTTTTTCTCAATTTATTTTCAAACATAATCTGATTAAAAAATGTATAAGTAAAAAAAAATCAGACTGTTAAGAGAAACCAAATAACTCATAAGATTGACAGTCCAACAACATTTACACAATTTTTCACTTCACTCAAAAACTTCATTCATATTCACCCCCTTTATATTTTTTTTATTTAAATCACAGCTTCTAGGACGATGTTTAGATATTATTTTGTTCATATAACAAACTCCTTGATTGCCTTTTGCAGGTATAATCTTATGTATCAATTTCAACATAAAGGAGTATTTAAGCTAAGATTACCTTTGTATCATAGGATGTTATAATTGAAACTGAATACCTCTCAACTTAGACCCGAGTTTATATTCATAACAATTTTTTCTCATATCTACATAGCAATTTTCACAGAAACTGTTAAAGGAGTAAGTAATTCTAATAAGTGCACTTAAATATACTTAAATTGATTTTTTAAGTGTATTTAAAATTGCATAACCAGGGTGTCCAACAAAAAACAAGAGTTACATCAACAAACTGAGTGTACTTAAACATCAATACTTATACTTTATTTTTCTTTTTCTCAACAAGATCAACAAAATTTTCAAACTTATCAATTTTATTTAATCAGAACACATTAAAAAACATCAGAGTTCACAAACACCAAGTGATTTCCTTAAAGAAATTAACCGATTCAAATCCAATGGTTTTGTAAAGATATCTGCTAAGTGACGTCCAGTTGGTACATATTACACTCTCATTTTCTTTTATCAACCTTTTCTCTAAAAAAAGATCTATAATCTTAATATGTTTTGTTCTAGAGTGTTGAAGTGGATTTTTCGAAATATCTATTGCACTAGTATTATCACACAAAGCAACAAAGTTTTTTGAACTCATACCGTAATCCATCACAATTTGATTCATCCAGATTAATTGTGTACAACAGCTTCCTAGAACAATGTATTCAGCTTCTGCAGTAGACAAGGATGTAGAGTTCTGCTTTTTGCTATCCTATGATACTAAGTTGTTTCCAAGAATGAAACAACCTCCAGATGTGGTTTTCCCATCATCTGTATTACCTCCCCAATCTACATCACTGAAACCAGCAGGTTCACAATTAGTATCTTTTGTGTACACAATCCCATAATCTGATGTACCTTTCACATATTTAATTATTCTCTTCACAACCATCAAATGAGATTTCTTGGGTTTAGCTTGATCTCTGGCACAAATTCCGACACTCAAACATAGATCCGGTCTACTTGAAGTGAGATAAAGAAAACTCATGTTTATGTAGAGCTTTACTTCCACATCTTCTCCATCTGAATCTTTAGTCAGTTTTGTTGTTATTAACATAGGTGTACTTGTTGACTTACTTTGATCCATTTCAAACCTCTTCACTAGATTCTTTGCATATTTAGTTTGGGATATGAACAATCCTTCACCAAGTTGTTTTACCAGTAAACCAAGAAAATAGCTCAACTCACCAAACATACTCATCTCAAACTCTTGTTTCATGCTTTGTACAAACCAGTTCACTTTATCCTACGATTTTGAACCAAAGAAAATATCATAAACATAAATTTGTACAACCAGAAGAATATTATCAAAATTATGAATGAATATATTTTTATCTACTCCCCCTCTTTTGTAGTCGTTCTGGATTAGAAAGCTTGTCAACCTTTCATACCATGCATTTGGAGCTTGCTTAAGTCCATACAAGGCTTTCTTCAACTTGTAGACATGATCTGGATGGTGTGGATCTTCAAATCCTTTAGGTTGTTCAACATAGACCTCTTCTTGCAGATATCCATTTAAGAAAGCACTTTTGACATCCATCTGAAACAATTTAAAATCCAAAAGAGCACGTAACTCCAAGCAATAGCCTAATGGATTCTAATCTAGCAACGGGTGCAAAAGTCTCATCAAAATCAATACTTGTGTATATCCTTGTGCAACCAATCTCGCCATATTTATGACAATTTCACCCAATTTATTAGTTTTATTTTTGAAAATCCATTTTGTTCCAATAACATTGACCTTGTTTGGACGAGGTAATAATACCCAAACATCATTTCTAACAAACTGTTCTAATTCCTCATTCATTGCTTTGATCCAAGATTCATCATCTAATGCATCACGAACATATTTTGGTTCTCTTTGAGACATAAAGCAAGCAAAATGACCATATCATGATAATTTGCCTTAGGTTTATCACGTGTTTTTCTAGCATCTCCAATTTTATCAATGATATCGCCAATTAAGTGACCTCGATGTACTGTTGTCAGCTCCATGTCATTTTTGTGACGTTCGCATTTAGTATGTTCATCTTCAATCATGTTTTCAGTCTCAGTCTCTTCAGTAGGTACACTTAAATTTTCATTGTTTGTTCCAGACTGTCCTTGCATTGTATCTGTAGAAAATGGAGAAAGAACACTGTCAGTCAAATGATCTTCATCAAATACAACATTTACAGATTCAACAATTGTTCTAGTTCGTAAGTTAAAAATTTTGTATGCAGTTGTATTAATTCCATAACCAAGAAAAATTCTCTCATCACTTTTTGCATCAAACTTTCCAAGATATTCCCTGTCATTCAGTACATAGCAATTGCATCCAAAAACATGAAAATAACTTAAGTTTGGACTTTTATCTTTCCAGAGTTCGTAAAGAGTTTTTGACATACCTGGTCGAACATATACACGGTTTATGATATATCAAGCTGTGTTTAAAGCTTCTGTCCAGAATCAAATAGAGATAGATTTTGCATGAAGCATGGCATGAGTCATCTCTTGAAGAGTTCTATTCTTCCTTTCAACTACACCATTTTGTTGTGGTATTTTTGGTGCTGAAAACTCATGAACAATACCGTGTTTTTGACAAAATTTATGAAACACTTCATTTCAAAATTCTTTCCCGTGATCACTTCGAATTCGTTCAATACTACATTTTGTGTTTTTCAATTGTAAAATAAGTAATGAAACAGTTCAAAAGTATCAGATTTTTCTCTCAAGAATTTAACCCATGTGTACCTTGAGAAGTCATCAACAACTACAAAGATATACCTTTTTCCACCAAAACTTTCTGTCCTCATTGGTCCCTTTAAATCTATATGTACAAGTTCTAGTATCTTACCAGTCTTGACATTAGGCATTTTCTTGTGATTCACCTTAACTTGTTTTTCCAATTGATATGGTTTACAAATTTCAGTTCTATCAAGATTCAGTTTAGGTATACCTCTGACTAGGGTGGGCGTTTCGGGTTACCCGGACCGACCCAACCCGAGGAACCCAACCCGCGAGATAAACGGGTTCTGTCTAAAACCCATATGGGTTCTGAATCTGGAACCCGAACGGGTTCGGGTCGGTCCGGGTTGGGTTCGGGAGAATCCGAGGAACCCGAAACCAAAAAAAACCCTAAGTTTACCCTCTTCTAACCTAACATATATCGTCTGTCGACTCCTCTCTCTCTCACTCTCTCACTCTCTCGCTCTCATTCTCAAATCGCCTTCCGTCCGTCGGCTCACCCCTCATTCGCCGTCCGTCGGTCACCCCTCGTCGTCCCGTCCGTCGCTCTCCTCCTTCCATCGGAGGAGGAGACGAGAGCCAAACGTAGTTCGGACAGATTCCGGAGGAGGAGGACATAATTGAGGGAGATATCCGTCCGTCGAAGAAGTCGAAAACTTCAATGGAGGGTTTAGGGAAGAACAAAGAGGAAGATGATGAAGAAGAGGAAAGAATATGGAAGTTGAACTCACCAAGTTCCCATCTAGTGTTGAACCTGATAAGATGGCCAAGATGCAGTTAGTCTTTGATTTTGTGTTTGTTAATTTCGAATTCGAGCTCTGAATCTTAATTTGGAACAACTTTATGATTCTTCAGCTCTGATTTTGTGTTTGTTAACCCGAAGAACCCGAACGAACCCAAATGCAATTCGGGTTTTTTCGGGTTCAATGTTTCAAAACCCGAACAACCCAACCCGAAACCCGAGGAACCCGTCCCGAAAACCAAATGGGTTTTTTTGGGTTCTATTTTTTAGAACCCAAGAAACCCGAACCCGAGGAACCCGTCCCGAAATCCGAAACACCCACCCCTACATCTGACAGTGTTTGAACTTGATAACTTCACAAGTGATCGATAATTGACATGTCCTAATCTTTGATGCCACAAAGATAGATTGTCCTCTATTGCTTTGAGACATATCTTCTCTTCACTCCAAATATAGAAATTGTTTGACGATCGTGTATCTGTAAGAACACATTTATCATCAGAATTCAGCACTTGACATTCATTTTGATTGAACTGAACCCGGTGATTGTTGTCACACAATTGACTAATACTAATTAGATTAGCCGTCAATCCAGCAACATATTGCACGTTCTTCAGAAAGGGTTGCCCATGTGAATTTATGTCTCCTTTTCCAAGAATTTTGCCTTTGTTTCCATCGCCGAAGATAACACTTCCTGCATTCTTAATTTCAGCAAAGTTTGACAGAAAGCTTTCTTGAACCTGTGATGTGCCTAGAGCAACCACTATCAAAATACCAGATGTTTGATTTTTGTTTTTGTGCAAAGATGTAAGCAACATTGCAATACAAATCACTTTTTCTTACCCAGATTTGTTTTATTTTTGGAAGAACATATTTACCTGAATTAAACCTGAATTTTTGGTTGCACGTGATCTGTTTGTGTCCTCTTATTCCGCAGAAATATCATCTCACTATATTTTCTTTTGATACGAAAACCGATAATGTCCTCCAGAATTATATCCATGATGATTATGATGCCCATAATATCCAGAGTTATATCCATGATGTCTAATATTTGAGTTAAAAACTCTGTGATCTGTATTCTTCTTAGATGAATAGCTTTGTTTTTGTTTTTCTTGTGCCACAGAAGAAGACTCTTCTAATTTGCCTCTAGAAACAAATATGCTTTTAGCTATTCCTTTATTTCTCGTATAACCAATTCCATGATTATTACCTTTTCGTATTCCTAAGAAGAGCAGATGATCAAGTTTGTCAGTACCATGTGAAAGCATTTTCAATTGCTTATTGGTTTCTTTAAGTTGGCTCTTGACAAAACACAATTCTTCTTCTTTCAGTGCTACTTCCTGCTTCATTTCTTGAATTTGAGCTTCTAGTTTTTTATTAGTCTTGACCAGTTGAATGTTCAGCTTGCTCATTTTCAGCCACTCATTGTAGATAGTTTCCATATCTTCTTCATCTTCTTCTTCAATTTTTGTCTCATCAACTTTGCTACCTTCTCTTTCTTCCTTTTCATTTTCTTCTATTACTCCAATGAAGGCAACAAAACTTCACAATTCTTCTTCATTGTTGTCTTCAAAATCTGAACTTAATTCACTAAACGTAATTAATGACTTTCCTTTGATCACACAGCTGTCTGCACATTCATTTTTTGTATGTTCAAAACCTTTTCATTTGTAACATTGTGTTTTTCTCGCAGTCCCTTCAAATACTTTCTCTCTTTGATATACTTGGAGAGTCCGATTTAAAATGTCCGAATCCTTTGCATTCATGACATTGAACTCCGGACTTGCTATCTGTCTTGCTTCCTTATTCATCATTTGTTGATCTTCTGACTCATGTATGTTTTTTCATAAATTTTCCAAACTTTCTGGTCAAAAAACAATGTTTTCTTCAAGATTATCCAATCTAGAATTTTCATCAGTGACTTGAAGAACCACTCCTTTACTTCCTTCTTTCGTAGTGTTGCCTTGTTCAAGTTGAAACTCTAATTCATAAGCAGCTAGAATCCCAACAATCTCTTTAAAACTTGTGATATCAGTATTTAAAGACATATTCATAGCAACTTTCTGAGCATGAATTTTTTTAGGCAAACATCTAAGCAACTTCTTGACCAGCTTCTTATCATCAAAAGTTTTCTAAGTACAATTATCTCATTTGCAATTGTTTCATTCTATTGCTAAACTCTTTGACACTTTCGTATTCTCTCATTTCTTGTTTTTCAAATTGATATTCCAAAATATCAAGTTGAGTTCTTTTGATGCTTGTAGTTCCTTCATGTATAGTTTCCAGAGTATCCCATGCATCTTTAGCAGATTCACATCCTTAAATTAGCTTAAATTCATTTATGTCTACAAAAGAAAAAATTGCAGTTAGAGCTTTTGCATTTAAAGGTCAAATTTCTTTTCTCACTCAGTGTCCATTGGTCTGAAGGCTTCTCCTTAAAATTTCCATTTTCATCTATTACTGTTGGTGGATTCCATCCATTCTTCACGGCACTCCAAGTGTCTTCTTCAATGCCTCTTATACATGCTCTCATTTTTACCTTTCAATATCCATAATTTGAAGTATCAAGCATGATTGGTTTTCCAAACGAATATAAGTCTCTTGGTCCTTCCATGTTGTCGACTAGGATCTCAAACTAGTAGTTAAATTTACTTTAAACTTAGGTTACCAGCTCTGATACCAATTAAAAATAATAGAACGACAATGTTAACCAATAACTAGAATCAAAAGAACCAAATATATGAAACAATACAGTTTTGTTTACGAATCAATCTTTTAAGTACACTTGTCTTTCATTACAATGCATTTAAGACTTCTACGGATCACTCCCCCTGAGTTAGATGTAAATAAACACTAATTGTTTCTCTCAACTTCTCTCCGTATCATTCTAAATACACTTGCACAACTTAGTGGTCTACTTTCACTTATTTGCCGTACTTTTTAGATACATGGACATAGATGCATCAACTACTTTTTATAGTATGTTAACACATCCAATCTTCTCGTGTGACCAGGTACACCCTCCGGTTATCTAGCCTCACATGCTCGCCCTTTTTTCATTTCCAGCTTGACTCCCCTTTTTTCTCATCATTTTTCGCTTTGAATCTGTCTTCTCCTTTAATTGCTCAACAACCTGATTTTTCAAAAGATTTCACATGTTCCTAAAATATTGCATTAACAATTTCCCCATTTGAATTCTTATCACATAAACACATACATTAGAAAACGCATAGAATTCAAACAACTTATTAATGAAATAAAGATCATACACACAAGTTCAAGCATTTAAGTACACTTAAAAAATGAGTTCAGATTAACAAATCATAGCAAGTGTACTTAAAAAAATTAGTTCAAAATAAGGACACAATTCAATTTTCTTTTGGTATTTTCCGGAAGTTTTGCTCGAATGTGGCTGAGCCCTCCTTTCTTCATTCTCTACCTTATTTCGATGATAAGAGATTCAAAAAAATAAATTAGACCTAGAAACAAATTAAACTAAAAAACATGATGAAAATTTTATAACTGCACTAATTTACTCTTGTTAAGCTTCGACAGTATCTTCAACTCCCTTTGGATACTTTGAATTTCAGTGACCACATCAGCGAATCTCTTTTCCAAATTAATGATGTTCTGTGAAACATCATTCTCCATATTTCTTGTCTCTTCTGAGGCCATCATCTTAGTAACATACCGTTTTTCAAAGATAATCCATGGAGGAATTTTCTCTCTCATTTCCTCTTTACCAACAATGTCAAGAAATTGCTGAATCAAGATGTTCTGGATTAGACATGGAAATGGCAGAATGAACTTTCTTGAATTTAACAATCCAAGCCTATGATCTGATCCAGAATCACCTTTCCAAAGTTCAGAGGGATATTCTTCTTGACATAGTAGAGGAACGGCAATATCATGTCAAATTCCACCGGTATTCTTGTTTGGAATCCAATTCGCTCGACAAATGTTGTTCAACAAAGCATATTTCCAACTTAACTTTGAATTCGGATTTGTTCTGGCCAGGTTGTCAGTTCTTCATTCGTTAGTTCCTTCATGAACATGTCCATATCTAGATCAATTTGTAGTTCACTGGCTCTTGAGGTTTCCACGTTTGGTGTACCAAAGAAACTTTTTATAACCTCAGGATTGAACCTCACCACATTTCCCCTTAAATATATTCGTCCAAACGATTCTGACCCTATATTATCAATATCAGAGTTCAAGTTTCCATAGAACTTGTAAATTAGCTCCTTACACACAAAGCAATATTTGTCACTGCATTGGTCAGATTTCGTTCAACCAATATATTCCATAAGGAAAAATGTTTGAACTGATTGACATTTAGCCCTCTCTCACTCAGAACCTCTCGTTCCTTCAGGTTCTCATACCTAGACATACCAATTTCTAAGTAAAACTTCTTAGAAAAGGCTTTTGAGGGAGACATTTTAGAGGTACCTTCCCATGGTGAGAAATCTCGGGGCATAGATTTATTTTGATGATCTGACATAGTTTCTGACTTATTTTGCCGAACATTTTTCTCCGATGAAGAATTGGAGCTTTCTTTTTATGGTTTTGGGATGGAAGGAGATTCTACAGATACTGTAGGAGGTGTGATCGGTCTTGTATTTTCCCTTTTGCGCGGAACAACTCTCTTTTTCGCCATGATTTAAAATCACTTCCCATTAATCCTTAGTGGATTGTTTGTGAATACAAGATTTGCTACCCTTACTGGTTCATTGTTGTACATTATTGTTGCATCTCATCTCAATGAACGAATTCCAGACGCCCTCCTTGTGTTCATTGTTGAACTTGTCTTTTGAAAAACTGCACAAAACTTTCACTCTCTTCCTTCGCAAAAACAGTTAGGATTTTTGAAAATACACTCAAAAGACAAAATAGTTTCAAAATAAATGAAATGGTTTAAAAAGAAATATCTGTACCAGTCATATCAGCCACCAAGATATCACATCACAAAACTATTTTCTGAGTAAACCGCCCTATTTACTTAAAGTAATCACTCTGTTTATTTTTCTCAATTTATTTTCAAATATAACCTGATTAAAAAATGTATAAGTAAAAAAATCAGACTGTTAAAAGAAACCAAATAACTCATAATATTGACTTTTAAGTACACTTATGTAATTTTTCAGTTCACTAAAAACATTCATTCAAATTCACCCCCTTTATATTTTTTTATTAAAATCATCAGCTTCTAAGACGTTGTTTAGATATTCTTTTGTTCATATAACAAGCTTCTTGATTACCTTTTGCATGTATACTCTTATGTATCAATTTCAATATAGAGGAGTATTTAAGCTAAGATTAGCTATGTATCATAGGATGTTATAACTGAAACTGAATACCTTTCAATTTAGACCCTAGCTTATACTCATAACATTTTTTTCTCATATCTGCATAGAAATTTTCACAGATGCTGTTAGAGGAGTAAGTGATTTTAATAAGTGCTCTTAAATAGACTTAAAGTAATTTTTAAATGTACTCATAATTCCATAACCAGGGTGTCCAACAAAAAATACGAGTTACTTCGACAAACTGAGTGTACTTAAACATCAATACTTATACTTTATTTTTCTTTTTAAGATTAAAAAAATTCAAACTTATCATTTTTATTTAATTAGAACACATTCAAAAATATCAGAATTCACAAACACCTAATGATTTTTTTAAAGAAATAAACTGATTCAAATTCAATGGTTTTGTAAAGATATCTGCTAACTGACATTCAGTTGGTACATATTCCACTCTCATTTTCTTTCTCACATTTTCTCTCAAAAAATGATGTATAATCTCAATCTCAAAATTTAATATTGGTTAGCCACCAAAATAGACATTTATATTTTAACACTCCTCCTTGAATGTCTTATGATTGACTCGTTAAAAAAACCGTATCATGGAAAACCCTTTGGGATAAAAAAACCATGATGAGGGAAAAAGAGTTCGACCATAAAATAAACTCCTCTTCGAGTTGTCAACCTTTTGCTTCTTCACAAGCTTCGAAGGTAACACATCCCGATATTTCGAATGTGTTTTCTCAATGTTAAAGTAAGGCACACCTTTGTGAATAAGTCGGCTATATTTTCGCAAGATCGGATGTATTCAACATCAATTTATTTCTTCTTGTCGAGCTCTTGAGTATACATGAAAAGTTTTAGAGAGATACTTTGTTCTGCCACTTTTGATATATCCTTCCTTTGTTTAAGCAAAACATGCGACATTATCTTCATATGGTATCGTTGGGTTGATATTAGTTGATTATCCATATGTCTCTTGTATGTGTTGAGTTAAAGCTCTGAGCCACATACATTCTCTACTCACTTCAAGAAGTGCTTTGACTTCAACATGATTTGAAGATTTTGTAATTAGTGTTTGTTTCTGTGAACACCAGGATATCGTTTTCCTTCTAATTTTAAAAACATATCTTATTTGTAATCTAGCTTTATGAGAATTTGATAAATAACCTACATCTGCAAAACTAATCAACTCATGATTGGAATCTCTAGGATAAAATAATCCTATATCAGTCGTCTCTTGTAAATATCAAAAGATATGTTTAATCTCTATCCAATGATGACATGTAGGGGATGAACTATATCGTGACAAGAGATTAGTAGCAAATGCTATATCAGAACAAATGCAATTTTTTAGATACAAGAGAGCCCCTATTGCACTCATATATGGTATTTCTGGTCCAAGTATATCTTCATTTTATTCACAAGGACGAAATGGATCCTTTTCAATATTTAATGATCTGCATACCATTGGAGTGCTTAATGGATTTGCTTTATCCATGTGAAAGTGCTTTAATACTCTCTTTGTATAATTCGATTGATGTACGAATATACAATTCTTTAGATTCTCTTTCTGTAAACCAAGATAAAAATTTGTTTATCCAAGGTGTTTTATTTTGAATTCCTCTTTCACATAGTTTCGAGCATTTTCAATCTCTTTTGAGGTCCCAGTTATATTCAAATCATCAATATAAACAGCTATATCCACAAATCCACTTGTTGTTTTCTAAATAAACACACATGGGAAATAGGGTTATTCAGTACAAATCCCATGTCCAGATTATTTCAATCCATATAAAGATCGTTACAATTTGATTGCACACATTTCTTTAGATTTTGATTTTGATGTATTTGACATTCTTAATCCTTCAGGGATTTTCATGTATATATCATTATCTAAATATCCATATAGCTATGTCGCAACCACATCCATAAGGTATATATCTAAGTTGTTGGATGTTGTTAAACTCATCAAA
>CM071871.1:4420106-4465915 GCA_036759665.1 Gynandropsis gynandra
AGACTTGATTATGTTGTCTATTGGTTACAAGCAATTACTTGGAATCTTGCTACCGTGACTTCAATGGAGTACATGAATGCATTTATGTGTGGTAATTTAGGATTTTTTTAATGATGAGGAATGAAACATGCGAAACCCATTTGAAGCGGCATTAGAGGAACAAGAGGAATCGCCGTCGGAATCACCTGGCGTCGATGCAGGCGGAGGAGGAGACGAGAGCCAAACGTAGTTCGGACAGATTCCGGAGGAGGAGGACATAATTGAGGGAGATATCCGTCCGTCGAAGAAGTCGAAAACTTCAATGGAGGGTTTAGGGAAGAACAAAGAGGAAGATGATGAAGAAGAGGAAAGAATATGGAAGTTGAACTCACCAAGTTCCCATCTAGTGTTGAACCTGATAAGATGGCCAAGATGCAGTTAGTCTTTGATTTTGTGTTTGTTAATTTCGAATTCGAGCTCTGAATCTTCATTTGGAACAACTTTATGATTCTTCAGCTATGATTTTGTGTTTGTTAACCCGAAAAACCCGAACGAACCCAAATGCAATTCGGGTTTTTTCGGGTTCAATGTTTCAAAACCCGAACAACCCAACCCGAAACCCGAGGAACCCGTCCCGAAAACCAAATGGGTTTTTTTGGGTTCTATTTTTTAGAACCCAAGAAACCCGAACCCGAGGAACCCGTCCCGAAATCCGAAACACCCACCCCTACATCTGACAGTGTTTGAACTTGATAACTTCACAAGTGATCGATAATTGACATGTCCTAATCTTTGATGCCACAAAGATAGATTGTCCTCTATTGCTTTGAGACATATCTTCTCTTCACTCCAAATATAGAAATTGTTTGACGATCGTGTATCTGTAAGAACACATTTATCATCAGAATTCAGCACTTGACATTCATTTTGATTGAACTGAACCCGGTGATTGTTGTCACACAATTGACTAATACTAATTAGATTAGCCGTCAATCCAGCAACATATTGCACATTCTTCAGAAAGGGTTGCCCATGTGAATTTATGTCTCCTTTTCCAAGAATTTTGCCTTTGTTTCCATCGCCGAAGATAACACTTCCTGCATTCTTAATTTCAGCAAAGTTTGACAGAAAGCTCTCTTGAACCTGTGATGTGCCTAGAGCAACCACTATCAAAATACCAGATGTTTGATTTTTGTTTTTGTGCAAAGATGTAAGCAACATTGCAATACAAATCACTTTTTCTTACTCAGATTTGTTTTATTTTTGGAAGAACATATTTACCTGAATTAAACCTGAATTTTTGGTTGCACGTGATCTGTTTGTGTCCTCTTATTCCGCAGAAATATCATCTCACTATATTTTCTTTTGATACGAAAACCGATAATGTCCTCCAGAATTATATCCATGATGATTATGATGCCCATAATATCCAGAGTTATATCCATGATGTCTAATATTTGAGTTAAAAACTCTGTGATCTGTATTCTTCTTAGATGAATAGCTTTGTTTTTGTTTTTCTTGTGCCACAGAAGAAGACTCTTCTAATTTGCCTCTAGAAACAAATATGCTTTTAGCTATTCCTTTATTTCTCGTATAACCAATTCCATGATTATTACCTTTTCGTATTCCTAAGGAGAGCAGATGATCAAGTTTGTCAGTACCATGTGAAAGCATTTTCAATTGCTTATTGGTTTCTTTAAGTTGGCTCTTGACAAAACACACTTCTTCTTCTTTCAGTGCTACTTCCTGCTTCATTTCTTGAATTTAAGCTTCTAGTTTTTCATTAGTCTTGCCAGTTGAATGTTCAGCTTGCTCATTTTCAGCCACTCATTGTAGATAGTTTCCATATCTTCTTCATCTTCTTCTTCAATTTTTGTCTCATCAACGTTGCTACCTTCTCTTTCTTCCTTTTCATTTTCTTCTATTACTCCAATGAAGGCAACAAAACTTCACAATTCTTCTTCATTTCCGTCTTCAAAATCTGAACTTGATTCACTAAACGTAATTAATGACTTTCCTTTGATCACACAGCTGTCTGCACATTCATTTTTTGTATGTTCAAAACCTTTGCATTTGTAACATTGTGTTTCTCGCAGTCCCTTCAAATACTTTCTCTCTTTGATATACTTGGAGAGTTTGATTTAAAATGTCTGAATCCTTTGTATTCATGACATTGAACTCCGGACTTGCTATCTTTCTTGCTTCCTTGTTCATCATTTGTTGATCTTCTGACTCATGTATGTTTTTTCATAAATTTTCCAAACTTTCTTGTCAGAAGAACAATGTTTTCTTCAAGATTATCCAATCTAGAATTTTCATCAGTGACTGAACCACTCCCTCCTTTACTTCCTTCTTTTGTAGTGTTGCCTTGTTCAAGTTGAAACTCTAATTCATAAGCAGCTAGAATCCCAACAATCTCTTTAAAACTTGTGATATCAGTATTTAAAGACATATTCATAGCAACTTTCTGAGCATGAATTGTTTTTAGGCAAACATCTAAGCAACTTCTTGACCAGCTTCTTATCATCAAAAGTTTTTCCAAGTACACTTACCTCATTTGCAATTGCATTCATTCTACTACTGAACTCTTTGACACTTTCGTATTCTCCCATTTCAGTTTTTCAAATTGATATTGAAAAATATCAAGTTGAGTTCTTTTGATGCTTTTAGTTCCTTCATGTATAGTTTCCAGAGTATCCCATGCATCTTTAGCAGATTCACATCCTTAAATTAGCTTACATTCATTTATGTCTACAAAAGAAAAAATTGCAGTTACAGCTTTTGCATTTAAAGGTTAAATTTCTTTTCTCACTCGGTGTCCATTGGTCTAAAGGCTTCTCTTTAAAATTTCCATTTTCATCTATTACTGTTGGTGGATTCCATCCATTCTTCACGACACTCCAAGTGTCTTGTTCAATACCTCTTATACTTGCTCTCATTTTTACCTTTCAATATCTATAATTTGAAGTATCAAGCATGATTGGTTTTCCAAACGAATATAAGTCTCTTGGTCCTTCCATGTTGTCGACTAGGATCTCAAACTAGTAGTTAAATTTACTTTAAACTTAGGTTACCAGCTCTGACACCAATTAAAAATAATAGAATGACAATGTTAACCAATAACTAGAATCAAAAGAACCAAATATATGAAACAATACAGTTTTATTTACGAATCAATCTTTTAAGTACACTTGTCTTTCATTACAGTGCATTTAAGACTTCTACGGATCACTCCCCCTGAATTAGATGTAAATAAACACTAATTGTTTCTCTCAACTTCTCTCCGTATCATTCTAAATACACTTGCACAACTTAGTGGTCTACTTTCACTTGTTTGTCGTACTTTTTAGATACATGGACCTAGATGCATCAACTACATTTTATAGTATGTTAACACATCCAATCTTCTCGTGTGACCAGGTACACCGTCAGGTTATCTAGCCTCACATGCTCGCCCTTTTTTCATTTCCAGCTTGACTCCCCTTTTTTCTCATCATTTTTCGCTTTGAATCTGTCTTCTCCTTTAATTGCTCAACAACCTGATTTTTCAAAAGATTTCACATGTTCCTAAAATATTGCATTAACAATTTTCCCCTTTGAATTCTTATCTCATAAACACATACATTAGAAAACGCATAGAATTCAAACAGCTTATTAATGAAATAAAGATCATACACACAAGTTCAAGCATTTAAGTACACTTAAAAAATGAGTTTAGATTAACAAATCATAGCAAGTGTACTTAAAAAAAACTAGTTCAAAATAAGGACACAATTCAATTTTCTTTTGGTATTTTCCGGAAGTTTTGCTCGAATGTGGCTGAGCCCTCCTTTCTTCATCTCTACCCTATTTCGGTGATAAGAGATTCAAAAAAATAAATTAGACCTAGAAACAAATTAAACTAAAAAACATGATGAAAATTTTATAACTGCACTAATTTACTCTTGTTAAGCTTCGACAGTGTCTTCAACTCCCTTTGGATACTTTGAATTTCAGTGACCACATCAGCAAATCTATTTTCCAAATTAATGATGTTCTGTGAAACATCATTCTCCATATTTCTTGTCTCTTCCGAGGCCAGCATCTTAGTAACATACCGTTTTTCAAAGATAATCCATGGAGGAATTTTCTCTCTCATTTCCTCTTTACCAACAATGTCAAGAAATTGCTGAATCAAGATGTTCTGGATTAGACATGGAAATGGCAGAATGAACTTTCTTGAATTTGCCAATCCAAGCCCTATGATCTGATTCAGAATCACCTTTCCAAAGTTCAGAGGGATATTCTTCTTGACATAGTAGAGGAAACGTCAATATCATGTCAAATTCCACCGGTATTCTTGTTTGGAATCCAATTCGCTCGACAAATGTTATTCAGCAAAGCATATTTCCAACTTAACTTTGAATTCGGGATTTTTTCTGGTCAGGTTGTCAGTTCTTCATTCGTTAGCTCCTTCATGAACATGTCCATATCTAGATCAATTTGTAGTTGAGGTTTCCACGTTTGGTGTACCAAAGAAACTTTTTATAACCTCAGCATTGAACCTCACCACATTTCCCCTTAAATATATTCTTCCAAACGATTCTGACCCTATGTTATCAATATCAGAGTTCAAGTTTCCATAGAACTCGTAAATTAACTCCTTACACACAGAGCAATATTTGTCACTACATTGGTCAGATTCCGTTCAACCAATATATTCCATAAGGACAAATGTTTGAACTGATTGACATTTAGCCCTCTCTCACTCTGAACCTCTCTTCCTTCAGGTTCTCATACCTAGACATACCAATTTCTAAATAAAAATTCTTAGAAAAGGCTTTTGAGGGAGAGATTTTAGAGGTACCTTCCCATGGTGAGAAATCTCGGGGCATAGATTTATTTTGATGATCTGACATAGTTTCTGACTTATTTTGCCGAACATTTTTCTCCGATGAAGAATTGGAGCTTTCTTTTTATGGTTTTGGGATGGAAGGAGATTCTACAGATACTGTAGGAGATGTGATCGGTCTTGTATTTTCCCTTTTGCGCGGAATAACTCTCTTTTTCGCCATGATTTAAAATTACTTCCCATTAATCCTTAGTGGATTGTTTGTGAATACAAGATTTGCTACCCTTACTGGTTCATTGTTGTACATTATTGTTGCATCTCATCTCAATGAACGAATTCCAGACGCCCTCCTTGTGTTCATTGTTGAACTTGTCTTTTGAAAAACTGCACAAAACTTTCACTCTCTTCCTTCGCAAAAACAGTTAGGATTTTTGAAAATACACTCAAAAGACAAAATAGTTTCAAAATAAATGAAATGGTTTAAAAAGAAATATCTGTACCAGTCATATCAGCCACCAAGATATCACATCACAAAACTATTTTCTGAGTAAACCGCCCTATTTACTTAAAGTAATCACTCTGTTTATTTTTCTCAATTTATTTTCAAATATAACCTGATTAAAAAATGTATAAGTAAAAAAATCAGACTGTTAAAAGAAACCAAATAACTCATAATATTGACTTTTAAGTACACTTATGTAATTTTTCAGTTCACTAAAAACATTCATTCAAATTCACCCCCTTTATATTTTTTTTTATTAAAATCATCAGCTTCTAAGACGTTGTTTAGATATTCTTTTATTCATATAACAAGCTTCTTGATTACCTTTTGCATGTATACTCTTATGTATCAATTTCAATATAGAGGAGTATTTAAGCTAAGATTAGCTATGTATCATAGGATGTTATAACTGAAACTGAATACCTCTCAACTTAGACCCTAGCTTATACTCATAACATTTTTTCTCATATCTGCATAGAAATTTTCACAGATGCTGTTAGAGGAGTAAGTGATTTTAATAAGTGCTCTTAAATAGACTTAAAGTAATTTCTAAATGTACTCATAATTCCATAACCAGGGTGTCCAACAAAAAATACGAGTTACTTCAACAAACTGAGTGTACTTAAACATCAATACTTATACTTTATTTTTCTTTTTAAGATTAAAAAAATTCAAACTTATCATTTTTATTTAATTAGAACACATTCAAAAATATCGGAATTCACAAACACCTAATGATGTTTTTAAAGAAATAAACTGATTCAAATCCAATGGTTTTGTAAAGATATCTGCTAACTGACATTCAATTGGTACATATTCAACTCTCATTTTCTTTCTTTCAACATTTTCTCTCAAAAAATGATGTATAATCTCAATCTCAAAAGTTAATATTGGTTAGCCACCAAAATAGACATTTATATTTTAACACTCCTCCTTGAATGTCTTATGATTGACTCGTTAAAAAAATCGTATCATGGAAAACCCTTTGGGATAAAAAAACCATGATGAGGGAAAAAGAGTTCGACCATAAAATAAACTCCTCTTCGAGTTGTCAACCTTTTGCTTCTTCACAAGCTTCGAAGGTAACACATCCCGATATTCCGAATGTGTTTTCTCAATGTTAACGTAAGGCACACCTTTGTGAATAAGTCGGCTACATTTTCGCAAAATCGGATATATTCAACATCAATTTCTTTCTTCTTGTCGAGCTCTTGAGTATACATGAAAAGTTTTAGAGAGATACTTTGTTCTGCCACTTTTGATATATCCTTCCTTTGTTTAAGCAAAACATGCGATATTATCTTCATATGGTATCGTTGGGTTGATATTAGTTGATTATCCATATGTCTCTTGTATGTGTTGAGTTAAAGCTCTGAGCCACATACATTCTCTATTCATTTCAAGAAGTGCTTTGACTTCAACATGATTTGAAGATTTTGTAATTAGTGTTTGTTTCTGTGAACACCAGGATATCGTTTTCCTTCTAATTGTAAAAACATATCTTATTTGTAATCTAGCTTTATGAGAATTTGATAAATAACCTACATCTGCAAAACTAATCAACTCATGATTGGAATCTCTAGGATAAAATAACCCTATATCAATCGTCTCTTGTAAATATCCAAAGATATGTTTAATCTCTATCCAATGATGACATGTAGGGGATGAACTATATCGTGACAAGAGATTAGTAGCAAATGCTATATCAGAACAAATGCAATTTTTTAGATACAAGAGAGCCCCTATTGCACTCATATATGGTATTTCTGGTCCAAGTATATCTTCATTTTATTCACAAGGACGAAATGGATCATTTTCAATATTTAAAGATCTGCATACCATTGGAGTGCTTAATGGATTTGCTTTATCCATGTGAAAGTGTTTTAATACTCTCTTTGTATAATTCGATTGATGTACGAATATACAATTCTTTAGATTCTCTATCTGTAAACCAAGATAAAAATTTGTTTATCCAAGGTGTTTTATTTTGAATTCCTCTTTCACATAGTTTCGAGCATTTTCAATCTCTTTGGAGGTCCCAATTATATTCAAATCATCAATATAAACAGCTATATCCACAAATCCACTTGTTGTTTTCTAAATAAACACACATGGGAAAATAGGGTTATTCAGTACAAATCCCATGTCCAGATTATTTCAATCCATATAAAGATCGTTACAATTTGATTGCACACATTTCTTTAGATTTTGATTTTGATGTATTTGACATTCTTAATCCTTCAGGGATTTTCATGTATATATCATTATCTAAATATCCATATAGCTATGTCGCAACCACATCCATAAGGTATATATCTAAGTTGTTGGATGTTGTTAAACTCATCAAATATCTAAATGTGATTGCATCCATAACAGGGGAATATATTTCCTCATAATCAATTCCAGCTCTCTCGGAAAACCCTTGTGCGACAAGGCATGTCTTATATCTCGTGACCTCATTATTTTCATTTCTTTTTCGTACAAAAACCCATTTGCATCCAACTAGTTTAACACCATTAGGAGTTTGAACGATGGTCCAAATACTTTTCTTTTATTTACTGAGTCTAATTCTATTTGCATAGCTTCATTCCATTTTATCCAATCATGTCTCTTTTGAAATTCTATCATTGATATTGGTTCTGAATCTTCACTATCATTTTAAATTTCTTTGGATACAACGAAATAGAATATTCTATCATTGTCATTTATTTCATCTCTTCTTATAATCTTTTTATCATATATATAGTTAATGGAAATCTCATTGTTCTCTGTCTGTTCATGATTAATTTTTTTGAAGATCATCTTCCTCGTTTGTTTCTTTTTGGATGTTCTCTATGATCTGAGAATCATCATCATTATTAAACTTCTTTCTCTTTTGAGGGTTTTTATCTCTATAGCCAAGTGGTCGTCCATGCTTCAAGCGTGTTGTAGACTCATTTGAAATTCTTCTACTCGCATGCCCTTTTGGTATTTCTATACGAGCAGGTGCATTTGCAACCGATACATATGATTTTGTAATCCGAGTTGTATCATTGAACCCATTTGGAAGTCGATTTGCAATATTTTGCAAATGTATTATCTTTTGTACTTCCATATTACATTGTTTTGTAGGAGGATCAAGGTATAACAATGATTGTGTTTTCCATGTTAGATCTTGTGAGCCTTGTTTTCCTCCTCCTAACAGTGGGAATTCATTCTCATTAAAATGACAATCAGCATAACAAGCTGTGAACACATCACCCGTTTGTGATTCAAGATATCTAATGATAGATGGTGAATTATATCCAACATATATTCCCAATTTGTGTTGTGGGCCCATTTTTGTCCGTTACGGAGGAGCAATTGGAACATATATTGTACAACCATATACTCGTAGATGAAATATATTTGGTTCTTGATCATTTTCTTATTGCAATGGAGAATTTTTATGATAAGCACTTGGCCTTATTTGAATTAGTGCATCAGCATGTAAAATGGCATGTCCATAAGTAAAAATTGGGAGTTTCGTTTTCCTTAGCAATGGTCGAGCAATAAGTTGGAGACGTTTAATCAATGACTCTGCCATACCATTTTGTGTATGAACATATGGTAAAAGATGTTCAATCTCAATACCAATCGATGTACAATAGTCATTTGAAAGCTTGAGAAGTGAATTCACCAGCATTATCAAGCATCACCTTCTTAATAGGATGACCGGAGAATTAAGCTCGTAATTTTATTATTTGAGCTAGAAACACTCGCAAATGCAACATTGTGGGTTGATAATAGGAAAACATGTGACCATCTCCTAGAAGCATCGATCAATACCATAAAGTATCGAAATGGTCCATTCAGTGGATGAATAGGTCCACATATATCCCCATTAAAATCGTTCTAAAAACGATGGTGATTTATATCCAACTTTGACCGATGATGGTTTTATTATCAATTTTCCTTGAGAATAGGCACTACATGCGATGTCATGAGATTGAAATATCTTCTCATATTTTAATGGATGACCATTGGAATTTTGAATAATTTTTCGCATCATTATTAAATCATGTGACCCAATCGATTATGCCAAATCTTAAACATGTCTTCATACTTTGGGTTAAATGTGGCATATGACCATTCTTATTTTTATAAAATATAATCTTTCTAGAAACCATTATTGTGATATAAAGATATTCACGATTTTTATCATTCATTGTTTCAACATGATAGCCATTTCGGCGAATATCTTTGAAACTTAATAAGTTTCTTTGGCATTGTGGATAGAATAATGAATCTTGTATAATACATTTTGTCCCTCCGGACATTATAAAGTTTGCTTCTCCACATCCCTCAATTATTTTTGCACTTCCAGATATCGTATTGACATTGGATTCATGTATTCTCAATTTAGAGAAATATTTTTTATCTTTCAATAGTGTATGTATCGTAGCACAATCGGCTAGACATATATCTCCATCATTGATGTTTGATTGTAACATATTTTTTGTTACTTTGATCCGATAAAGATATTGATGCACCTGAAAAATATGAAATTAAAGTTGTATATAACAGTTTCACAAAAAAATATTTAAAAAATAGTCTAATAAAACTTCATGCTAATATCCTTTTCATAATTTATCATTTTTAAGTTTGTTAATAAAATCTGTGATGCTCATTCATTTCATAAAATAGTGCATACCCAACATGATAATTTTTCATTTAGTATCTCGTTTTATTCTTCTACAACAAAGAGAATTTGTAACAATTTGCAACGGGTTTTCAAATCCTTCGCTCGATATTAAGACATTATCAGCATGTAATATCGATAATATATTCTCCAATTTATCATAATCACTTATAGCTCAATCTTGGAGATTATTTTAAATATCGTAGAATGATATTCGTTCACAGATTTATAATCTTGGAATCTCATATTTAGCCAATGACTATTTGCCTATGGGTTTATTACATATTTTTGTGATCGAATTTATCTTCAAGCGGCTCCCATAAATTTATGGAATCTTCTTTTGTAAGATTTTCACCTTTTAGAACATATACAATATTGGCATAGAAAAATCATAGCTTTTATTTTCCTCTTCGGAGGAATTATTGTTTTTATCATTGTGCCAATGACCTTTTCACCTTTAGGATGCATTTTAGCATCAAATGCTCATGTCATATAGTTTTTCCAGAGACATCTAGTGCCTTGTTTTGAGATTCACTAAGTTTGAACATGAAGATCTGTTATCATTGAAGAAAAATAAACAAAATATAAGTTATGACATTGAAAAAAAATTAAATAAGTTATTATATAGCAATTCATGTGTTAGATCCGTCTGTATTTATAATAAATAAATTATGTAATAAATTTATTTTCATCATCCACATAACTAAAATAAATATAACGTAAAAAAATGATGGTTCAACCATCCTTATAACAATAATTAAATAGTAAAAAAGCATAAGTTAAATAAATAATATGGAGGATTTTTCCATCCTCCACATAAATAAAATAAGTAACAAAATAAAATATAGCATAAAAAATAGTGGCTTACTCATCCTTTTAACAATAATAAACAACAAATAAATATTCATAAAATGTTAATATCATTTATCGGTGGTCGAGCCCGCAGAATCATATAGTATAATATATTATGTCTTGGATTTAGTCCATGATATCTTTATAATATGATATATGTTTATATTATGATCGAGATATGTATTCCACGAGGTCTTTATAATGTTTACTTGAAATCGAATCCAAATCGAAACAAAAATGGATTGAAAATCGAGATCATAAAAAATTAAAATTAAAAATAATACATTTAACGTATAATATTGTATTTTTTTCTTAATTAATTAAAATGATCGTGTTGAGAATATGTTAAAATATGTATATACAAGAATTTTGCTCTTGTAAAGAGATTTTTTATAATTTTGGTATGTTTACAATATGGAAAGACAATGCCTATTTATAGATAAAAAAGATCAATTTTCAAAAATAAAATATAATATTGATTAACCACCAAAAGAGACATTCGTATTTTAAAGTTATTATATTAATTACTTATTTATAACACTCTTCATATTTTGAAATTATCTCCTTCAACTATTTGTATCTCATTTTACTATTCATACTTTGTTCAACAATTATCTCATTCAACTATTTGTATTAGCAAAGCAAATCCACTTCAATTCTTGAATAATCACATTAATTTTTGTAACGGAGTGATTTCAAAAATATCATTCATTTGCTATTTTGATTTTAAGTTTATCTTTTCCTAAAAAATAAAATTTCAATTTTACCCTTATAATATTGATATTCTAGAATTATCTTTTTGTGATCCATGCGACCCTATGATCCATGTGACCCTGTGAGATCCAAAATCGTCGAAATCGGTCTAAAATCGTCCGAAAACGCTCGAAATCTTCCGAAATTTATCGAAAATCACTCAAAAATTGCCCCGAAATCACTTGAAAAACGCTCAAAATTGCTTGACAAATGCTCGAAATCGATCGAAAAAAATTTGAAATTGCTCGAAATCGATCGGAAACGCTTGAAATCGCTCGGAAATTGTTCAGAATCGCTCGAAAATCGCTCTCAACTTCAAAATTGTCTCTCGCTATTTGTATTTCTTAACTTTGAAATTGGGAACAACTTAATTTTTTTTTAAAACATATGTGTTTTTACAAACAAAAATTAAGACACAATTATTTTTTCCAATTTTTTTTATTTAGATTTTCAAATATATACGTGAAATCATATAACATTACGATATAATATTATATTATATTATGACTAATGTAACAAAAAATTTCCTTTTAGGTAGAAAAGACTCATCTCAATAGTTCTGATACCCAACTATTTTAAATACGAATACTAATATCTCCAATATTTTTCAAATTTTTAAAATATATTGTTGGTATGGGAATGGGATTAGTAAACCCATCTATGTGCTTCCTTTCTCATTGATGGGCTTAGTCAAAAGTTTGGGCTCTACGGTTTTGTGGTGTTCTTCTTTCTGTCTTTTAAAAATAAAATGAAGTATAATTAAACGGAAAAAGAAAACGAGTATATGTGACATTAATTAGTTGATGTGAGATTTGGCATGCCTTCCTTGGCATGAGTCATGAGCCAGCTTTGGTTTTTCAATTATCACAAAATTATTTCCAAATTGTTTTCTTGACCATTTGATGTATATACTCAGGTTATTATATTATAATTTTTATATTACAACAAATTATTAAATGGAATGATTTCATTCACATTGATCGTCTATTTTAATTTGACATTTGTACCTCCCCTCCTTTTTATAATACATATATTATTTATTAATTATATAATTTTCAGGGTCTTGCAAATTCAAGTCTTGCTATTACTACTTTAATACAATTTTTCTAAGTAACCGATGTGACCAACTTATTTATATCAGTTGTTTAATTAACAGTCCAAATAACCAGGAATAATAATATTCTCTAATTATGTTTATTGTCCAAATCAATATAATGCATAAGTATATTATTTTTACGATCAAATTATCTAGCCCCTAACCAAGTCCAAAAACTAACATCAAATCATTCGATCCAGCTGGTATATATATATATATAAGAATGATATTGTATGTTTTATAATAAAAATGTTTGAATATTATATATTATATATACAATTTGCTTGTAAGTAAATAAACAACGTGTTGAGTCATAATTTTTGGGGTTTACTTGACTAATCTTGTCCTTCCGTACCGGCAACCATGGAATTGCCGACGGAGCAGTCAAACAAAGCCCGATTAATTAATTAAATAAGTAATCAATCGTATTATATCTTAATTATAAATGTGTAGAATATAATTGTAATTTATTAAATTAGTTAAACAAAAAAAATCATATTCCCGCGCATCGCGCGGGAAATTTTCCTAGTATTTAGAATAACTTTTGTCGTAAAAAAATGAAAAACACACCGGAATTTTATTTGTTTTTTAAATGTTGAAGAAGGTAATTCAACACATCATTCCACGATTTAAAGTGTCAATCATTATCTTTATCACATATATAACACTCAAACGTATTTATATAAAATAAATGTGGTCAAACATATAATAAAACAAAAAAAAATATAAATCATAGTCATAATAAATAAAATATAAATATAAAATACAAAAAAAATTTATCGAAATCTTTTGCGCGCCTTTCCTATAAATCCGTGAGTTCTGATACTACTCTTCAAATTCATTGTTCTTTTTTTTCGCCATAATTTGTCCATTCACGACAATCTACAAAAAGGATGAATACAAAATACACATTTAGTGAGACCAATACATATATATGCTTCGTGCCATGTATTCTTTCACTCTTAACTAAATAACACAAAATAATGATATATCAACAAGTCTACCCAACCCGACTGATTATCCTAAGTTTAAGACTAGTACCACATAACTCACCGAGACTCTAATCCGAGTATATGCTCGCAATGTCCAAAGGATCCCAACACACTAAAGATCTTGCAAGGTCACAACATACCTTAACCATCATTACAACACATCACTCCATCGCTTGAAAGGTTACCGCAACCCCAACATGGTACGACGTTGTTAGATCCACTAATCCAACTAACTACAATGCTCTATCACTTGAAAGGTTACAACAACCCAAGCAAGGTATGACACTGACCCTTGATCCAAGTGTCGCAATACTAATGTCGTCGACCCAAAACTCTTCACATGACAACTATCACTAACACGCTCGCACACGTCTTCTTTTGAAGGTTCGAGTGTGAAATCACTCGATGGAGCACACTAGATGATGTTCATTTGACTCTACCACCGAATAAAAAATATCGACATTCTCCAACCTTGAGACTAGGTCGAATGTCAATTTTACAGATCATCCCTAATCACTCAAGTTTCACAAAAAAACGAGCTCATATACATGTAATCAATCCTCATAAGAAATTCTAGGGTTTAATTCAAACTTCACTTATAATGTCTAAATTTCTCCATTATGAATTTCTTAGATATCCTACTATAATCATACCTCATTTTAAACGTAAAAATCTCTTCACAAATCAACAATAAAATCGAATTTTGGATTGGAAAAGATCATCATCTTAGCTTCTTCAATGACTTGACTATCTATATTGATTTTGCTAACAATTGCACATATCAATTTTCTCTAGTATAGATTTATTTAAATAATCAATATCAATTATATAAATCTTCAAATTTACTGGAAATGATAAGGATGAATCTAGATTCTTATCCAAACCTCGATTAGAATTGAACCTCGGATAAAATACAGTGAAAAATCAACGAATCTTCATTTTTTTCTTTTCCTTTTCTATTTTCCCTTTTTCTTTTCTCATTTTTTTCTCCACGGTGTGCAACTGGTGACTCTTAATTTTTTTTGTTAAATTGTTTGCTTTATTAACCTAAAGTTACGTTAATTAATTAAATAACTTGGGTATATCAGGGCTCACAATTCTTACCCAATACAACATAATTCGTCCTTGAATTCAATGTCTTTAATTCTTACAACGATATTTTCATCCAAGGCATAGAAGGATCATATTTCTACTTCAAACAATTTCTAGTTACTCGTACATCAACTTCTAATCTGATTTACATGTTTCTCCTTCTATTCCATGATGTTCCCCCATGACCTTTATCATCGGAATCCACTTACGTCTTAACTATTTCATTTGGTGATCCACGATGCACACCAGGCGCTCTTTATACGTTAAGTCTCTTTTCAAAGTTTTTTGTGGCTCTGCAAGTATTTTCTCAGGTATTGATAAACACTTACATAACAAAGATATATGAAACACATCATGTATCCCCTCTAAAGATGAGCGAAACTCCAACCGATAGACGACTACTCCAATCCATTCAATCACATTAAACGACCTCATGAAGTGTGGTGATAACTTGTTCACTCGACTCCCATTTGATCTCCATCGTTTCGTTTGGACTCGCAAATATACCTTATCTTCGATGTTCAACTCAACGTCCTTTGTTTTAGATCTGTATAATTGTTCTAACGATCCTTAACCAATTTCATTTTCATCTTAACAATTCTAAACTTTTTCGTAGTCTCCTCAAAAATCTCCGTTCCGAAGATAGATCTCTCCTTCACCTCAATCCAACACTAGGGTGTACGACATGGTCGCACATATAGTGCTTCATATGGTGACATACATGAACACAACAAGCGGCAAATGATTCTCCTAACTACCAGGTCACTCCAGCACACATGCTCGTGAGAGGTTCTCAAGTGTCTTTATCGTTCTCTCAAACTGTCTATCAATCTATGGATCATACGTCGTACTCATGTTGCTTTGGTCCCAAATCTTTTTAAAGAGATGAATCTCTCATCTCGAACTGACAGAATGATTGACAGAACCCCGTGCAACTTCATAATCTGAATAATATAGATCATTGCTAGTTTATCCACATCAAAAGTCTTCTTAATCAAAATGAAATGAGTCAATTTAGTTATCTGATCCACGATCACCCAAATGGCATCCTTTCTACTCTGGATCCTTGGAAGAACCATCACGAAATCCATGTAATACAGTCCTAATTCCATTTAGGAATTAGTAGATTCTACAATTTCCCGCTCTGTAGTTGTTATTCCTCTTTGATTAATTGAGACGTTGACCATTTTACTACTCGTCGAGTGATGTCTTTATTCATCCCTGGCCATGGATAAAGCTGCGAACATCTCGACGCATCTTCATCGATCCAAAATTAATAAAAAACTTGGATTGGTTAGCTTGGCTTAGATACTCTTCTATGATCCTTAGATCCTTTGGTAAACAAACTCAACCACTAATAACCATCAGATCGTCTTCCATGATCTGGTACAAATTATATTTCGCTTCATACTGGGTATTACGAATCTTCTGTAATCTCTCCACGAATAGTTATTATACTCGAATTCTACTATAAGTATCTATCCGATCTAGTGCTTATAACTGCATACTCTCTGACTCAGTCTACAATGTCTCTAGTCTCAAAGCACTTATATGACTAATCAAATCACTAAACTCTTGTATAGCCATAACCTCATCTCGCTTGCGACTCAATGCATCTGTAACAACATTGCTTTACCTGGATGGTATGCAATGTCTACCTCATAATTTGTGACAAACTCCATCCATCTTCTTTGATGCAAATTCAACTCTAATCGCGTGAATATGTACTTCAAAATTTTGTAGTCTATAAAAATATTTACCTTCTCTTCATAAAGGTAAGTCACTCTAGATCTTTAACGCAAAGACCACAACGACCATCTCTAAATCATGAGTAGGATAATTATCTCATACTTACGTAACTTCCATGACAAGTAAGCAATCATTTTATCTCCTTGCATAGGCACACATCCTAACCTCGTCGTTGATGCATCCGTGTACACTACGCATGGAATCCCCGGTTGTGGTAAGGCTAACACTGGTGTTTCGTTTAGCTTATCTTCGAACTTTTTGAAGGACTCTTCATAATATTTGTCCCAAACAAAAGGTACATCTTTTCAGCATCGTTATTGGTTTTGCTAGGCGAGGAAGTTTCATAACGAAACATCGGTACTACCTTGCTAATGCAAGAAAGCTCCTTATCTCTGATGCATTTTCCGGTTCTTTCCAACTTACAATCGCTGACACCTTCGCAAGATCAACAGAAAATCCTTATTCTGATACAACATGTCCTAAGAATCCTACATGTCTTTTCTAGAAACTAAACTTTTTCAACTTCGTAAACAATTACTACTCTTTCAGGCGTTCTAACACCAAACACAGATGTTCCTCGTATTCCTCTAGGCTCTTCGAGTAGAATAAAATATCGTTCAAAAATACAATAACAAGAAAATCCAAGTAGTTCTGAAACATATTGTTCATTAGTTTACAAGAGGGGCATTAGTTTAACCAAAGAGCATAATCACAAATTTTTAATGACCATACCAAATTCTAAATGTAGTCTTACTAATGTTCCCTTCTTCAATTGGAATCTGATGATATCCTTATACTAGATCGATCTTCGAGAATCAATCGCACCTCTTAACTGATCCAATAACTCATCGATCCTCGACAATGGGTAATGATTCTTGACTGTGGCTTTATTTAGGGTCCGATAATCGATGCACACTAGTCTAAAAATCTCATTTTTCTTTTTTACAAAAAATACATGTGTGCCCAATGGTGATGTACTCATTCATAAAAAACCCTTTCTCAAGCAGCCCATCCAATTTTTTCCTCAACTATGCCATTTTCGCTTGTGCCATCCGATATGGAGAATTAGATATCAGAACAGAACCTAGTTCTAGCTTAATCTCGAATGGATCTCCTCGTGTTAGCGGTAAGCCTTGAAATTCTTTAAAAAATCTACAAAGTCTCTCGCTACAAAGATCTCCTCGACTTGTAGAGATGGATCCACTTCTTCTAACGAAATGGTGGCGAGATATAACTCAAACCTTTGATCTAACATTCGTTTCATACGCAACGCTGAGATGATATGAATCCCTTCACTCGATCGAATTCCTTGATATTTAAGTTCATTGTCGCTCTTTTGGCATTAGACTTAGTTGCAATGATAATCAATTAATTCTTGATGTCTTGACAATTGTAGCATTCCATAGAAATGATAATAATCTCTACAACTAGCTCCTCTTCCTCTATCACCACGAACACCTATATAAGAACTCATTGGGATTCTAAAATTTGACATCTTGGCATATGCACTTGAACAATGCACGTTGGGGCCTCAAACATTGTAGCTAATTTACTAGATATCGATAGAATCACAAAACTATGTATCACACAACTGTCAAGTAAAACATGAGTATGTAGACCATCCATTATTTCTGATCCAGTAATATGTTGAGCGTCCGCTTCTTGGCACCCACATTAATTGCTCCTTGTGACCTCCCATGGAGTATATTCGCAGTTGCACTGTCCTACACTTTGATGCATTTTTTTTGGGTGTTTTAGCCTTAATATACAATACTAGACCTGCTAGTAGTAGTGTGGGTGGTGGCCTCGGGAAATCCACCTGAAAATACTCTATAGTGCCACAACGATAACATTTGTTCGATTGTTCTCATAAATCTGGTGTTCAAAACTACCACATCAAAAGCATCTCTACTCTCTTATCAGATATTTGGCATCACATCCACAACGATGACATGGGTACCTCGAAATTGTTGCGATAGGGTGAGTCTAAACTGTTTTCCTCTAATCTGTTCTCCCTCAAATCTGTTAGACGACATGTTTCCCTTTGGCAGTTGAAGACTTTTAGATGTCTCCTCAATGAATCCTTTTTCTACTACTGAACATTCTCATCTAGCTAAGATAGTGATCCATGCCTGATTATCTTAATCATACGTCTGATTTCTGAATGTAGTCTTCGCAAAAAATTATTGACTTAATAGTTTCTGAAGTTATTGATTTGGCCTCAAACTGCGATAAATCCTAATAAGTCTCATAATATTGAGTAACAGAACAATCACTTGGTGTCAACTGTAGAAATACAAACTCCATTGCTTCATGAGCAATATGCGATACATATTTCAATTCAACAAGTTCCTTGAACTTAGACCAAGAAAACAAATGCTCTAGACGTTCCCTTTGAATTTTTTCCCACTAGAACACTAATTCTCCCGCAAAATGGTCGAGTGAAATATTCATCTTAAACTCTACTATACATCTGGATGATCGAAAATTCCACTCGAATTGAGACATCCACTCATCCGCCTTCATGGGAGGTATCGCACCTCCATGAAATGGCTTGGTACTCCATTTAGTCATCTGATCAATGATATAGAACTACTCTGGCATCTCCACATTCCTCTGATTAAATATTTGAGGAGGCGATGGTGGTGGTGGCAGCGGTACTTACAGTGGTGAATGCGGCTATGCTGGTGGCGGTGGCAATGCCTGCAGTGATACCTATGATGGTGCTTGTGGTATCATTCTATTTATCCCACTCTACGACCTTTGTCTCGATGATAGGGACTGCATACGACTATTGGAACGAGAACCTTTGCTCATTTCGCGACCAAGAGCCCTAGAAAGAATCCTTTTCTGTACTGTTTGCTGCACACAACTTACCTCCACTAGCTTTCCATAGCTCAAAATCCTATTAGACTCTTCACGACATATGTGCTACGGTCTCGTGGCTTCAGTAAAACATTTCACAAAACATTTTAAAACTCCATGAAAATGATTAAATACAAAAATGATAACTAGGTTGTGATACCAATTTGTAACACTCCCATCCCATAACAAACTGAGGAGTGTCCACCATTACCTCCAAGAGGTGGCCACATGTATCACCGCTTTAACACATGTATAAAACAAAATAAATTTTTTTATTTGAAATAAAAATGGTTCGAACCATATAGCGAATAAAATACATAAAACCATAGTCACGATAAATAGAAATAATATGAAATACAAAATAAAGCTTAACGAGACCTCTAGGACGCCTTTGCCATTAGCTCGTGAGCTTTGATGCTACTGCTCATCCTCGTTGCTCTTTTTTCTCACCATAACATGTCCATCCATGAAAACCCACAAATAGGGTGAATAAAAAAACACACTTAGTGAGACCAAATACGTGTACGTAATTCGTGCCACGTATCCTCTCATTATTAACTAAATAACACAAAATAATAATCTATTATCACACTAAGGATATACAAACAGTTCTACCCAACTTGTTTGAGTATCCTAAGTCTAAGACTAGTATCATACCGAATCATAACTCACTGATTCCACAAGACCCGAGCTCAGGCTTACGCTTGTAAAGTCCAAAGAAACCCAACACACTGAAGATCTCACAAGGTCACAACGTACCACAGCCATCAGTATAATAAATTGCTTCATCGCTCTAAAGGTTACCACAATCCCAACACGGTACGATGATGATAAATCCATTGATCTGATCAATTACAGTGCTTCGTCATTCAAAAGGTTACCATAACCCCAACACAGTCTGAGATCAGCCCCTGATCCAAGTGTCGCAATACGAACGTCATCGACTCAATACTCTTCACATGAAAACTCTAACCAACACGCTCGCACACGCCTTCTTCCGAAGGTTTGAATATGAAATCACTTGATCGAGTACACTAGAAAAGATGCTAACTTGACTTTCTCATTGAACCCAAACCTGACACTTTGTTGAGCATCAATTTTTCAGATTATCCATAATCACTTAAGGTTCATGAGAAAAAAGCTTAAATACATGACATCAATCTCATACAATAATTCTATAGTTTAATTCAATCTTCACTTATAAGGTCTAAATTTTTCCATTATGAATTTCCTAGAAATCCTACTATGATCATGAATTGTTTTATACGTAAAAAGTTCTCCACAAATCAACAAAAAAATTTAATTTTGTATGGGAAAAGATCATTACCTTGGATGACTTGACTATCCACGTTCTAACAATTGCACGACTCGATTTCCCCTAGTATAGATTTATTTGAATAACCAATCTCTATTATAAAAATCTTCAAATTGGCGGAAAAATTACAAGGAACAATCTAGAGGTTTATTCAAGTCCCAGTTAGAATCGAACCACATATAGAACGCCACAAAAAAATCGGTGAATCTTCCTTCTTTCTTTTTATTTTCTCTTCTCTCCTTTTCTTTTATCTTTTTTCCTTCTCCGCCGTTTGCAGCTGATGACTCTTATTTTTTAAAATTGTTTGCTTGATTAACCTAAATTTAGATTAATTAATTCAATAATTTTGGTCTTTATCGGGCCTCACAACAATGACATAACAATCTTAGTAGAGAGAAAGAGTTCTATGTTGTTTGTCACAGAGATACCTCAAAATTCATATCGAAGAAGAAAAGAGCTGAGTTATGTAAACTTAACGCTTTCTAACGGTCACCTTGATCATGTGCTTCTCACATGGGATCATTAAAATTAAACCAATTGAAATTGATTACCTAACTAGAACCAATTTTGATTTCAACCCGGTTCAAAACCAAATGTTGCATTTAACTGTCTATTCTAGTGAATTTTTTTAGGAAACTTCACCATAATTCTCTAACTTGGACTAAAACTAAACACCATCCCCGTAGATTTAGAAACTGAAAATCGAAAAAAAAAATGCCTTCTTATCTGGATATTATTAACACTCCACCAGCTCCATCAAATTTGCTCGAACGCTTCTTCAAACTTGCTTAGACGTAAAACTTTAGTAAATATATAAGTTAGGTTTTCCTATGTTTGAATTTTCTTGATGTTGATTAGTCTTTGTTTTAGGATATCTTATATGAAATGAAGACGAACATCAATGTGTTTCATCTTTTCATGGAACATATTGTTTTTAGCTAGGTCGATAGCACTTGAGGAATCACAATGGATATCAATTGAGTTTTGGTTGTAACGTAGTTCTTCTAGTAAACCTTTAAGTTAACTCCTTTCCTTGACAGCCTCAGTGAGTGCCATATATTCAGACTATGTGGTAGACATATCCACAACATGTTGGAGAGTTGATCTCCAACTGATAGTATTCTTGCCTATACTAAACACATACCTTGTAGAAGTATAAACAAACTTGGCATTTACCATACTAAATGTAGTTAAGATTTCACATAGTCCCCTTGATTAGAGTCACCTTTGTTCTTTGTCCCTGCTAATGGTCCTTTCAAGAATACTTCTAGTATGACCCAAGTCTTTTATCTCAAATTCTCTGCTCAATATCTTCTTTATGTTACCGAAATCTGATATTTCCTTCCCTACAACTAACATATCATCCACATATACTACTAAGTAGATATATCCACCACCTTTTATCCTTTGAAATAAACATAATGATCATACTTGATCCTATTGATCTTGTTGTGGTATGAAAATATCAAATATTTTATTCCATTGTCTAGGACCCTACTTAAGGCCATACATGGACCTTTTGAGTAAACAAACCTTTCCATGTAAGAATGAAGTTCTTACATCTAACTATTCCAACTCAATCTTGAGTTGTAACAATAGTGAGTAAGATTCTGATAAAGACATACTTTACCATTGATGCACATATGTCTAGATAATCTAGCCATTCAATTTGGGAGAATCATTTAGCCACGAGTCTGACCTTGAACCTTGCTTTTTCAACCCCAGTAATGCCTTGCATTCTTTTGTATATCACTTGCAGCCTACACGTTTTCTGTTTGTTGGGTTGTCAATAAGAATCCATGTTTCAGTTTTATATAACGATTCCATTTGTCAATAAGAACCCTTTTTCATTTGCTCCAGAAGGGACTTCTTCTAACCTCTATGTAAAATCTAGACTCAATATGTTCCACCTCATTTGTTATGGTTATGGCAAAAATTGTTGTATTACCATTCATGAACCTTGCTGGTAGATTAATTTTCTTCTTTCTTTTGTCTCTTGCAAGTTGATAGCCTTCTAAATATTCATTTGAATTTTCATAACCTTCTAAATCCACAATCTCCTCATCACCCCTAGAGCCTTCTTTAATTTCTGATTGAGCATTCATACTTTTGGTATTCTTTGAATGTTGTGTAGTCCAATCTTTGATATTAGATTTATCATTTGATTCTGGAAAAATTGGCCGGTATTGTTGCTAGCAATATTAGCGAGAATCGTCAAATCGTCGGAAACCCTAGAATGTTAAATGATGTACTAAATGTGACTTTCTTTGGTTCTTGAACCATTTCATCAGTAATTGATCCTTCTAATAGATCCATGTACACTTTTCCTTTTCAAAAAATCACATTTCTAGTGATTATACACATATGTTCTTGAATCAACCAGATTCCATAATCTTTAGTTTTATGTGGATATCCTAGAAATTTTCTTTTTACAATCCTTGGTTTTGTTTTGCCTTGATTTGTATGAATAAATGCCCCAAGCATTCTCAAATACCCACATTATGGTTTATGATCTGTCAACATCTCTTAAAGTATTTTGAATCTAATTGCACTTGAAGGGAACTTATTTATGATATTAATTGACGTGAAAGCAGCTTGTTCCCAAACTATCTCTTCTAGCCTTGACTCGGATAGAAAACACCTTACCTTTTTCATTATAGTTCTATTCATTATTTTAAAAATCTCATCTTATTGGGGTGTATAGGTACAAATTATGTGACGCTTAATGTCATTTTCTTTGAAAGAATTAAACTGATCGTTTCATAATTCCAAACCATTGTAGTCATCAAACACCTAGCCTTCTTCTCTATTTGAGTCTCCACCAGTTTCTTCCAGTCCACAAAGATTTTAAAGGCCCCATCCTTATAGTTAAAAAATAAATCCATAATTTCCCAGAGATAATCAATGATGGATATAAAATCCCTAACCTCTGACAAAGATGGTTTTATATTTTGTGAGCCCCAGATATCTGCATGGATGTAGTCTAAAATACCCTTGGTGACATGTTTCCTTGTTTTGAAACTAAATATGGTGGCCCTACCCATGATTCAATCTTCACACATATCCAAAGTTCCTAGCTTGTTTTCTAGCAAATACCCTTTGTTAACCAATAATTTCAAGCCCTTGATACTCATGTGACCTAATTTTTTGTGCCAAAATTGACTTGCATCATCCTTATGCATCACATTGTGAGATTCTATTTTGTCAGTCTCCCTTCTTAACACATATAATCCTCTATGTAAATCTGCTTTCAAGATCACCAGAGCTCCCTTGAACACCTTTATATGACCTTGTTGTAATTTGTAAGTATAGACTTCATTGTCTAGGCTATCTAAAGAGATTAAATTATCTTTAATTCAGTATAAAACTAACTTGACTTAGCACCTTCTGTGAACAATCATACACTTTGATTCTCACATTTCTATGCCTTTAATCTCACAAGTATCATTATTACCCATGAGAACATTTCTTGGTGAATTTTCTTAAAAACTCTCAAACCAATCTCTTCTAGGTATTGATGAAATGTACACCATATTCCATTGTTCCTTAGGATCCTCATATGATATAGTGAGGACCTCTATTTCAATGAAGTTTATTGTGATGGTAGCAACCTCACCTTATGAACCTTTTAATTATTCATCCTTCTTTTTATTTCTACAATCTCTCTTGTAATGTCCAGCTTTTACGCAATATAAACATTCACTTTCCGTCTTTTCTTTGAATTTGGATATACTTTTATGTCTTTTCTTGGAACTACATTCTCTTGTCTCTCACCTTCCTCTCACAACTAGCCCTTCTCTATTTGACTTAAGACCTTCACATTGAGCAGTCAATTCTAATTCTTTTGATCTTGTGATTGCCTTGACCTCTTCAACATAAATTGATACTCTTGAATAATTCAATACATCCTTCAGTTGATCATAGGTAGGGGAAATTGATTTAATAGATTGACAATATGATATTCATCCTTCCCTTTAACTTGTAGATTTTACAAATCAGAAAGCATCTTATGAAAGTTGTTAAGATTCTCTCCCTTAGGTTTCTAATCATCCGTTTTGAAACCAGAGATCATTTGCATGAGATACATGCGATTGGGAATTGATTGTTCCACATAAATCTTTTCAAGAAATCTCCAAACTCCATAGGTTGACTTCTCTTCCATAACCTTTCTTAAGATCTTATCTGATAAGACAAAATAATCATATTTCTAACCATCCTAATGGGTTTCTTCCTTAGTTTTAGAGAAGCATCTTGATCCAGATTTGAACTTGTTCTTGCTTCTAAATCAATTGTGAGTATGGATCCCACATCTGGAATCACAAAAGTTTCTGTCATTATTGATCACTACAGAATAACAAGAGATTTCCAACGAACATATCCAATGGAAATCGATATTTCCGTTGGAAAGAGAAATTCCTAATGGACTACAATGGATCCAGTGCCATTGAGAATCGCTCATTGCAAATCAAGATTCGTTGTGATTTGTAATGGACGTACAACGGATACAATCCATTGAAAACTTGCAACGGCCTTGCGACAGATAAATTTGTTGGACAATTTCAACAGATGCCCGTTACAACGACTATAACGAATGTCCGTTACAAAGCGTGCTACGGATGCCCATTACAATGTGTGAAACAGATGCCTGTGACATCGAATGCAACAGATGCATGTTGAAGAATTGTAATGGATATTCGTTGCTCGTCCGTTGACATGTAAAATGACGGGGATTAAACGATTGTAACGAATACCCATTGGTCGTATGGCGGGAACTGGCAACGGAAATGCGAGAATTTTGGATTTCAATGGATGTCCGTTACAATTTTTAAAAACTGTCAACGGGCATCCGTTGGCAATATTACAAAAACATAAGAAAAATAAAAATAACTTAATTAATAAAAAAGTTTTTAAAAAATTAAAAAATTACATATCATCTAAATTTGTATCGTTGTCTTCATCCTCGTGATCGCCAATACCTCGTGAAGGTGTTGCATAAGAGTCGATTACCGGCTCTTGTTGTGGCTTTGTTTCCCCCATCTATTCTGGTGCTTTATACGCTTGGCTCGTTAGAAATTCGATGATGCTCTCCATGTGACGCATCTTTTCTCGAGTTTCCTAATGTTGTTCTTGCGTATAAATCTCTTGAACCACGGGGGCACCGTCATGGAATCCTCGATGTTCTTTTGAAGTGCATTGAGACCGTATAGACGCCCCTTATACGGTCTAACTGACTACAAAATAAAACATGTTACAGTTAGAATCGTTAGAAAATATTTTATTTAACGAATTACAAACAATAATTTTATTTTTTACCTCCAAATAAATTTTGTCCTTTTGTAAAGGACTGAGGTCGTCGGGAGTTGAACCGCAAGCTTGTGATTGCTATGTGATCTTCTCCATCACAACTTTCACGGTTCTTTCCGCTCGAGGGTCGACGAGTTCGGATTCGTCACTCTCTTCCCTGACAACCGACTTCTTCTTGGCGTGGGTTTCCACTACCAGCTCAAGAAGAGTCGGTTCTATTCTTATTCTCTGTATTTGTTATATAATATAATATAATTATATAAAAATTGTATAAAAAATTTAAATAATAAATAAAATAAATTTACCAATTCTTTCTTTTTCTTTTTGGGAATGATTTTGATCCAAAAGTATAGCGATGCGGACCATCTCCAGGAACGTTCTCATCGTACCAAAATTTCTTGGCCTTCTCGCTCTTGGCTTTGAAGTCCTCAGACTCCCAATATTAGACGAGTTGGTCGAATACCTCGTCTGTTGCCCATGTCGGTTTGGAATTCTTCTTGTAGTAGTTGCACTTGGCATGTTCATCATCAAGGGCAACTAGTCTTGCATGTCGTGCATCCAAGCTGCATAGATGCGCGATGTATCCTTCTTCCGCCATCTATATGTACGCTGTAAAATAAATTATAATAAATTAGTTTACAATAAATGTAATTAATCTTTTTAAAGTTAGATTTTATATTATTTTTACTTAGGATGAAAGTACACCACCATCGGCGGCGTATAACTTTTGGGGTCACCTGCCAGAAATAATAGAGGCGGTCTTGTAGTGATCCCTGGATGATGTTGTTGTTTGTATGTTTGAGAACATCATCCACATCAAACCTTCGCGTGAAAATAAAATTTAGATAATATTTATAATTAAAAATATGAATTAATAATTTGAATTCTTACCATAATGTCTCGTCAGGACGTTCATGATCGATAATCTGGAGGGTAAGACGCCCATCGAAATTATCGATCAAGGCGTACCTAAATCCACCATATCGTCTTCTTCATCAAATAATGGCGGTGCTGATATTGGTGAAAAAGACCGATATGGTGGTGGTAGAGGCTGGGGCGGGGTTCTTGTCGAACCCGCCAATATACCACCATATCCGATTAATCGTCTAGCCCTCATATTTGGTTTGTGTTTAAGAGTGGTTTATGTTTTAGAGATTATAAGATTTGAGAGAAGGTTTGATTTAGAATTGTGTTGAAAAATGAAACTGTTCAAGGTTTAATATACAAAAATTTTCAACGAGCATCCATTGGAAATGGCAACGGATGTCCGTTGAAAAAACATCCATTTAACGCATGCAATTAATTGATACGACTTTTTTTGTTTTCAATGGGCATCCGTTACCATTTCCAATGGATACTCGTTGGTGGCGCGTACTCTCGAGGCAACGAACACTGAAACGATTGTACCTCTCCCCTTGTAACGGCATCCGTTGCAATTTCCAATGGATGTCCGTTGCGAGCAAGCATAGTGTAGAGTAGACATGATGACATTTAACAACAGGCATTTGTTGCATGGCTTGCAACGACTATCTGTTGCAGAGTGGCAATGGCATCTTCCAACAGTCAGTCGTTGCCTGATGAACTCTCTCTCAACGGGCATCTGTTAGAACTTACCAACAAATACTCGTTAAAACTGTGAAAACCTTGAAACTCTTTCTAAGTATCGAGCATGATTCAACATTTCAACGGGTTTCCGTCGATATTTCCAACGGATGCCCATTGAAAAAAATAATTTTAAAAAGTTACATAAATTTATATATTACATTATAGAATTCGCATTTCTTCTTCGGTAGATTCTTCGATTGGCGAGTCTTCCTTCAATTGTTAATTGAATTCACCATCGTTTTTATATTCTGCATCTTTCGGTTTAACGTCTTCATAATTGCGTTTATATTCTCCATCTATGTTACTTCTTGAGAGAATCTCTTCTCGATTGTCTGTATCAATTAAGCGAATTAGATGTGGATGATCGGTTTGCAACGGATCTTCTTTTTCATTTCTGCTTATAATTTCTCGTGGCTTGATCTTGACTACGACCCATCACTCCTCTCTTCGATGTTTCAATGTTGTTGGATATTGCACATAACATACTTAATCTTCTTAATCTATTGTGATGAATGGACCATACTTACCATATTGTCATGCCAGATGGATGTCAATTTCTTCCCATCGATTTTTTCTTGTACCACGTCCTACGATTGGATCGAACCACTAACATTTAAAAAAATATTACCTTCAATCCAACGAGACCGAGATATTCCACCTGTAGGATTTGGTGCAAAATACTGTAGAAATTATCACTTTCTATTTCACTATTAACACAAAAGCTATAATTGTATGTGTTTCTATGTTTTCTGTGTTCATGCGTGTGGAATGTGTATCCACTAGCAAACAAAATTGGCCAACACATAACATTACGTGCACGAGTATTAGCCAAATCTTTTAACCATGTACGATGTCTCTCATCAGAAGATTTGACCTATATAACATAAAAAACAAATAAATACATTATAACCTAACATTTTATTTATATATATAAAAAACGTACGAATATGCGTTTACTTCATAATCTCTCAACCACGAGCCATAATGTTGAACTTTCATTTTCGTGAGTTCATCTACATTTTGATAAGGATATATATCCATTACTTCTTAATCAAATATCCTTCAATAAAAGTACGTTCACACATATAATTTTAAATATATATATATATATGTGTGTGTGTGTGTGTGTTTAAAAGATCGATTTTCATTGTTTTATACCTTTCAAAGGTAATAGCTCTTGACAATTTAGTAATATATATGTGTGGATGTGATTATACTCCTCTGGTGTTAGCCACTATTCTTTAGATTTACCTCCTGTACGTCTAATCGGTGTAAGAATCTCAGGAATTATGCCAAATTGCGGATTAAATTGATATAGATAGTTTGTGTGATCATCCGTTGAACGTCTTTGTTCCGTCAGAATATGCGACTCGAAATAAAATGTGCTGAAATATATGTTTTCTTCCAGCAAGTATTGTTTAATAATAGATCCTTCAACCGCTACTTTGTTTTTTGCTTTTTTCTTTAGATGAAAGAAAAACCTTTCGAAATGATACATCCATCTGAATTGAACTAGACCACCGAATATTATGTCATCTCTTTTTTTGGTACTTTATGAAAATAAAACTGTAATTTACTTTATCATTTAGGTTAAACTCTAATTAATAATCTTCTCCTTTTCTTTATGTATATAATGATATCAATAATAATCATTGAATTCATTAATCCTACATTAATTAACTTTTAATCTCTAAAGTATATTTATTTTTTTGTCTTTATTTCCATTTTTTTCATGTTAAAAATTATAAATAGTATAATATTATTCATTAAGACTATTGTTTTTATGCTAGACCATGAGCAATTTGATTCCATCTCATGATCATTCTTCATGTCTTATTTATGCTGAACAAAAAATAAAATAATGAATCTCTCCTTCTTTGAATTTGTATTCTAATTGTTTTCTCGAAATTTCAGGGAAGAAGAAAAAATGATGTTTCGGTAGAATTGAATTTTTGAAAATGATGCTCTCTGTTTTTTCATTCCTTTTGATTCAGTACATTTATATCATTATAGAGAGGCTTACATATATAATATGTATTTTCCCAATTACACCCTGATTTGTTAGGATTCTAACTGATTTTCCATTCTGTTTTACTGGTGTAACAATATCTTCAACCGTGAGCTTTTGGGGAAGAAGATGACAAAACAGGCTTTTATTCTTTACTGGGCCTTTCAAGATTATTTCCGGCCCGGTTCATTTCTTCTCTAGTCCACTTCACTTCAGCCCGGTCCGCTCCAAATATTTTCCTCGGCCCGGCCCACTTCAGCTTCCTCAGGTGAGTCTCTCGATCCTTCAGTTTCAGTGTAACCCTGAAACCCTAGTGTCATTTTCTCTCTAGACCCTTGCTTGCCGCCGAACCCTAATCCTCTTTTCTCTTCTTGCCGTTCAGCTCGACCGCCTGTTGCATGCTCATCGCGCCGAAGGGGAACACAACCTTCAGTCTCCCTCTTGTTCCTCTCTGGCACAATACCTATCTTCCTTCAAAGATCTTTAAATCGACTGGTTCCCAGCGACTTCGTCAGAAGATCCGCCAGCTGCAGCTCTCCAGGTACGTATCTCAGTTTGATTATTCCGTTTTTCTCCGCTTCTCTCACTACATGATATTTTATCAGTATATGTTTCGTTATTTTGTGGTCAATCGGGTTGCGGCCAATCGCAATAGCCGCTGTGTTGTCACAGTGAATAGGTACCCCATCTATTTCAAACCCTAATTCACCGAATAGCCTCTGCAACCACACCGCGTGATTTGTGGTTGCAGATAGGGCGGTATACTCAGCCTCGGCAGTAGACTGAGCAATCGTCCCTTGTTTCTGTGTACCCCAACTGAATATAGCTGAACCAAATGTTGCTGCTAAGTATAGAAGTCCTCCGACCATGCTTCTATACTTAGTAGCGTCGGGTAAAAAAATTTCCATTTTCAATGTTTTTCCTATGAGGTGTGAGAGGTGTTCTCACCCTCTTACAATCCTTCATTCCATATTTTTCCAGTAACTTTTGAGCATACTTGGCTTGTCCAAGAAAAATTCCACTTTCAACATATTGAATTTCAAAACCCAAAAAATACTTCAGTCTACCCAGATCACTCATTTCAAACGTTCTTCCCAACCTGTCCTTAAATGTTTTAATCAGATTCTCATCACACAAACAAATTATGACGATACCTTCTCCTGTGATCTGCAAATACATCGCAGCATCGCAATCACTCCGTTTGAATCCTTCTTCAATGAAGAAAGAATCAATTCGGCTATACCAAGCCCTTGGTGCTTGTTTAAGCCCATACAACGCCTTCTTCAATCTTAGAACTTTATTCTCAGCTCGCTCTATCACATAACCTGGGGACTGTTCAATGTATACCTCCTCTGTGATTTCCCCATTCAAAAATGCAGATTTCACATCCATTTGATATAAATTCCACTCCTTTTGCGCTGCAATGGCTATCAAAAACCTGATTGTGTCGTGTCTAGATACCGGGGCAAAAGTTTCCCCATAATCCAATCCTTGAGTTTGAGTAAAACCTCTTGCCACCAGCCTAGCTTTAAACCTCAAAATCTGCCCATTTTCATCTGTTTTTACTTTATAAATCCATACCTTCTGCTTCTTTGGAAGATCAGCAAGCTCCCAAGTATTGTTTTTGCTGATCATATCCATCTCCTCATCCATTGCATTTCTCCATTCTTTATCAACCACTTCTTCTTCAAATAAAACTGGTTCTTCCACAGATAAGTAACAGCTTTCACACACATTGTTCAATTCCTCATTTTCATTTTCTGTTTCCCTATACAGCTCGCTCAATCTCTTCATTTTGTGTACCTTTCTAGATGAGCTGCTGCCTTCTCCGCTTATATCACTTAGGTTGAATGGTACAGGAGAGAATGGAAGGGAATTTTGTCTTCCACTCCCTCCTGGACTATTCTGTACCGAAGTGTCATAAATCCGTATGTCTTCATTCCAAAATGAACTGATATGGGTGTAGTGGACAAACACAGGCATCTTGTTAACTTCTGTCTGTGTCTCCCAATTCCAGCCCTTATCTTCTTCAAAAACAACGTCTCTTGCCACCTCAACCTTCCCGAGTTCAGCTTAAAAATTCTGAACCCTTTACTCACACTGTTGTATCCAACGAAGACCCCTTTTTCTGATTTATCATCCAATTTCTTCCTGTGTTGTACTGGCACAAGTACATGACACAAGCTCCCAAAAACCTTCAAATGGCCCACTGATGGTTTGTGACCACTCCAAACCTCCAGCGGGGTCTTATTTTCCAATGCTCGTGTTGGCAGCCTGTTTTGGAGATAACAGGCTGTGAACACAGCTTCTGCCCAAAATTTATTTGGCATTTGCTTGTCTTTAATCATGCTCCTAGCCATTTCTAACAGTGTCCTATTTCTCCTCTCAGCAACTCCGTTTTGTTGAGGAGAATAGGCTGTTAGTTGCCTTTGTATACCATTGTCCTCCAAAAATTTTGTAAACTCAATCGAGTTAAATTCCATACCTCTATCTGATCTCAATTTCTTCAACTTCTTTTCTGTTTGCGTTTCAACAAGTGTCTTGAATTTTCTGAATATTGCAAACGCCTCTGATTCTACCTTCAAAAAATACACCCACAACATATGTGAGTAGTCATCTGTGAATGTCAGTAAGTAAACGCTGTCATCCAATGACGGAGTCTGCATTGGTCCAAAAATGTCGGTGTGTACCAATTCGAGAATTCCCTTAGACTTAGTTTCTGAAGCCTTAGGAAACTCATCTCTGTTTTGCTTCCCCTTCAAACAAGCTTCACAAATCTGTTTGTTTATAGTAAACCTTGGCAACCCTCTCACTCGCCCGAGCGGGTGCGTGTACCCTCGGCCCGATCGGGGTGCTAGCCCTGCCCGATCGGGTGGTGTCTAACCCTGAATGCCCAAACCTTCTGTGCCATAAATCTGTTAAATCATATTCCTTAGCTGCCATAGCCTCTCCTTTGATCAGCTTCCACCTTAGTGAATATGCTTTGTTGATCATAGGAACTTCTACTATCTTACAACCATTTTTATCTTTAATCTCACACATTGTTTCACTGAAAAACACCTTGTAGCCATTTCGTACCATTTGAGGTACGCTAGGCAAATTTTTGCTTAAACCTGGAACAAAAAACACATCTCTTATGGTTCTCCTCCCTTTCTTAGTCATCACCTCTATTGTGCCTTTTCCAGCTGTGTTCAACTCAGCTCCATTACCTACTTTAATAGGAATTCTAAAATTCCTATCTAAAGTGGTAAAGAACCCTTCCTCCCGGCTCATATGATTTGTCGCTCCACTATCTATTAGCCAAATATCATCATCCTCCACCGTCTCTGACATGATATGTGCTGTTGTGAACAAAATGGTTTCCTCATCTTGCTCACTTGTCAACTGAGCTTGATTATTTGGAAACTTCTTAAACCTACAATCTCTTGAAAAATGACCAAGTTTACCACAATTCAAACATTCCTTCTTGGTCTTGTAACCTTTAGAATCTTCTGGTTTTTCTGCCTTGTTTCTGAAGTAACAATCTACTTCAACATGATTGTCTTTCTTACAGATACTGCATCTTTTTTTAGTTTTCGATTTGTAATCTGCACTGTTTTGTGCTCCTTTTGCTGCAACCTTCTTCTGTCCAGTCTTTGAATTTTTGTTTCTAGAATAAAATGTTCCCTCTAGGCCAGTACTGTCTCTATCGTCCAGCCTAGACTCTTGTGATTCTAATGCAATCACAAGCTCCCCCACCGTTAGAGTTTTCAGATCCTTAGTCTTCTCCAACACTCCAACGTATGGATCAAAACGAACTTGTAAAGAACACAGTATCTTAGAAACTAGCTCATCCTCTTCCATCCTGGCTCTATAAGCTCTAATTTCATTTCCGAGTTCAGTAACCTTACTTGCATACTCTTTTATTTTCTCTTTTTCAGATTGTCTCATATTGTAGAAAGAAGCTCTCAACCTTTGCAGCTTTATCCTAGCTGCTTTTGGGTCACCTTGAAACCTCTCCTTGAGCAGATCCCATGCTACCTTGGATGTTTCACAGGTTGTTAAATGTGCACTGAAGATCTCTTCAGTCACTGCATGATAGATCAGCTCCAATGCGCGTTGATCCTTCGCTTCCAATTCCTCCCATTCGGCTGTTACCTTCTTTCCTTCCTCAACCGTTAGTTTCTCAATATTTGGAAACTTAGGTATGCCTTCTGTGACTATTTTCCATAGTCCTTTGCCTCTTATTGTAGGTTTAATCTTGATAACCCACAGATTGTAGTTTTTACCTTAAAAATTTGGAATCGGTGGAGTATTAAGTGTTCTGTCCATGTTTCTTGCTGTAGAATGCTGCTGATTGCTTGATTGTGCGTTGTTGGTGCTACTGATTGCTTGATTGTGCTGTTGTACTCCCAAATCTTACCGCTCTGATACCATATTGTTTTTATGCTAGATCATGAGCAATTTGATTCCATCTCATGGTCATTCTTCCTGTCTTACTTGTGCTGAACAAAAAATAAAATAATGAATCTCTCCTTCTTTGAATTTGTATTCTAATTGTTTTCTCGAAATTTCAGGGAAGAAGAAAAAAATGATGTTTCGGTAGAATTGAATTTTTGAAAATGATGCTCTCTGTTTTTCATTCCTTTTGATTCAGTACATTTATATCATTATAGAGAGACTTACATATATAATATGTATTTTCCTAATTACACCCTGATTTGTTGGGATTCTAACTGATTTTCCATTCTGTTTTACTGGTGTAACAATATCTTCAACCGTGAACTTTTGGGGAAGAAGATGACAAAACATGCTTTTATTCTTTACTGGGCCTTTCAAGATTATTTCCGGCCCGGTTCATTTCTTCTCCAGCCCACTTCAATTCAGCCCGGTCCGCTCCAAATATTTTCCTCTGCCCGGCCCACTTCAGCTTCCTCAGGTGAGTCTCTCGATCCTTCAGTTTCAGTGTAACCCTGAAACCCTAGTGTCATTTTCTCTCCAAACTCTTGTTTGCCGTCAAACCCTAATCCTCCTTTCTCTCTTTGCCGTTCAGCTCGACCGCCTGTTGCATGCTCATCGCGCCGGAAGGGAACACAACATTCAAAGACTTTCTCATACATATTATGACTAATGTAAATACTTTTAAGATAACACTTTAAATTTATCAATTTTAAATATTTTATATTGTTTACTAATTAATTGACTTATTTCATTTTAAATTAGTTATCATCATTTTTCATCAGCCCGCATAAAATTTACCTTTTTTAAATTTATAAAATAAATAAACTGTAAAATAAGTATCTTATAGTAGTGGAAAGTATATAGATCAACACATCTCACTGCCACGTCTTATTTAGAAAATTTAATAATCATAGTTTACTTTTCCATAATATCATTGTATAATATAATATTATATTGTATTAATGTGTATATATACGGTCGATGAACTTTCAGAAAAATGAAAGATTAGGACCCTATATATTAACCAAACTTGTAAACAAAAATATGGTTATACTAATTAACCTCGTAAAATAAAGTATAAAAACCACGCCAGTTTACCACAAATAAATAAATAAAAATCCAAGCACGCAGATTTATTTAAAAAACGATTTTTTTGGTGTAGTCGCCCACAGTATGCTTCACACTTCACAAGAATTTTGTTAAATGTAACAACAAAAATTCGACGTAAGGAAAACAAACAGAATATAAATGAAAAATATACTTTTTTTACTCGACTTCACGAGATCTGAACCGTTTTTTATTTATTTTAAAATAATCCATGTAACAAACATCAACTTTTAATTATTTAAATACCTTTCAGATCACTATAAAACTTAATTTTTTTATATTTTTATTTTTCGTCGATTTCTCTAAAATTTAACCACACGAGGGAACTAAATTTTTTGGATTTTTTTTTTTCATGGGAGGAAAGGAAAAAATTGGCTTAAATGTAACAAAGATAATTGGGCCAATCAATGAAGCATAAATCCCTTTAATAACGAGCTATGACGATAATTATGCATGGTATTCGCACGTACACATGCACATTTGTATGTGTTTGAAGAAAATTAAAGTATCATCAATCATTATTATTATAAAATGTATGGTAAGTTCGTGGTTTAATTTAATCTCGTATATATAATATATATCATATAATATATAGTTTTTTGGTCCCGTTTCTATTTATATTTTAAATAATGATGAAACTTTTGTGTAACCGCCGTAGGGTTTGTGTTTCCCCAGGAGTTATTTTGTAGCTAAGAATTTCGTTGCGAATTACATAAGTGATTTTATAAATATATTATATTGTAGCATGTTGGGGTACACACAGTATTACTACACATATACAAACACATTTTTTACTATAGTTTTTTCTTCTTTTTATGTTCCCGATAATATTATATGTATCACGTCATTTTCCATTCGGGCCTAAATACAGATATATTTTATATACAAACACTTCTTTCTTTTTTTTACCAAGCAACCCACAATTTGTTGCTCTCTCTCTATATATTTATTGGTATAGATTTCAACAGTTGATCCATTAAAACCTTTAAATAAGGTATATATATAAATACATATAAAACTGATTCAATGTGAATTAATTTTCTTAGTGAGTGACAAATACACAAATATATATTTCGTCCCAACTGAATTCTCATATTTAGAGGCTATTTATATTAATCGGAATCTGTAATAGATCACAAAATTTAGAAATTTTATTTAATATATATTAAATGTTTCATACATAACCACAAAAATGTTTACATATAAAAACTATAAATATTTCATCCATGCAATATGTAGATCAAAATTTGATTTGATAATAGTATTTTTCAAGTTGGTAAAAGGAATGTGTAAATATATTTTCATTATATTCGTTTGAACCATAACTAATGGAGATAGAAGATTTTTACATCATTTTATGTTTCATATTACCTTGGATTCTTTAAATTACAAATATATAGTGGATTGATATAAAATTTTGTATTATAGAAAAATGAAAACGTGGCCTACGATTGCATTCTATTTTGCCTCTTTTGCAACATCCAGACGACATGTTACCAAATTGTCTTGTGTTCTCTTTCTTTTTCCCTCACCACTGAATATGTTACCTAAAAAATAAATTTATTTTAACAATCTTGTTATATTTTTCATTCAATATTTTCTAAGACCGAATTCGAGCTTTTAATTTGTTCATAGGGTAATTCCGTACTAAATTTAATGTAACAAACAATTTATTGTATTCAACTCTGTAACTTTTTTTAAATTACAATTTCTAGTTACAACTTTTTATTTCACCAATATAAATATAATTTATAACTAAAAAATACATTGATTTTATAAACTTAACGCTAAAAATTCTAATATAAAAAATGATGTAAATTGTATAGAGACTAAATTTATTGCAAAATATGACACGTCACTTGTACTGATATTATAGCGAAACAGAATTCAGTGAATATGATCTAATTTTCACAAATAATGTCATTTTGTGCTAGATATCTTTTGTCGCATAACTATTCGTCATACGTCATATTCAACGATTTTCAATGGCATAATAATAATAATAATAATAATAATAATAATAATAATAATAATAATAATAATAATAATAATAATAATAATAATAATAATAATAATAATAATAATAATAATAATAATAATAATAATAATAATAATAATAATAATAATAATAATAATAATAATAATAATAATAATAATAATAATAATAATAATAATAATAATAATAATAATAATAATAATAATAATAATAATAATAATAATAATAATGTTCCTTTTAAAATGAGAGTACCAAATCTGAAATTTAGTGAGATTATTTAAATCATCCATTTAAGTAATTTATATAAACGTACAAAATAATTAAATGGTGTTTAGATGTTCGGTTTCGAAATAATTCGAAATATTTTATTCTATTTTTTTATTTTCATACGATAAAAATCAGATATTATTCCGAATGTATTATTATTTATTACTTATGTTAACTTTGCTTTTATTACTTATTTTAACTTTTCTTTATTTGATTTTTGTGCTTTATTCTCAACACATAATATTTTAAAGGGTTGTGTCGTATATATTTTACCAAAAAGCAGTATTTAATAAATATACGTGAAGAAAAACGATACTAAAATTCGCTTGAAAATACAACAAATCTACAAAAGAAGAAAAAAAAAACTGATGAAGAAAACGGTATCAATAAGCATGTGTTTGAGAGTCTCGTATGCAATACCACATATGAACCATAGGTTTGCAAAGCCTCGATTGCGTAATCGGATGGTCGAAATCTTGTTTTTAGGATTGACCAAATTATCCGATATATCCTATTTAATTCAAAATCCATTTTGATAGAACAAAAAATTATGGTATTCTTGTAATTTGTATCGAATTTAGATAATAAAAATATAATATATATATATATATTTAGATTCAGGTTTTTATTCTCAAAATTCGGTATTTATAGATATTTGTGTATAAATCTAAATTTTTTGAAAATAATTTTAGATTTTATGATATTTACAAAATTGGTCTAAATAATTTTTAGGGTTTTTTTTACTTATTTTTATATTTCATCATTTATATATTTTTTATCTTTTATGCCGAATCACTCATTTCTCTGTTTTTCTCTCGTTTCTCTATCATATATCTTTTCATGGATTCTTTCGATTTCATTTCGAGATTCACTTTTCACAAACGTCATTTCTTTTTCTAAATAAAGATAAAGCAGGTCTCTTAAATGTGTTTCAATAGTGTAAATGTTCTTTAAAATTTTGAAAACTAGCATTTCTTTTATCCTTTATCCGTCGTCCCCTATCATGTTTTTTGTTCGTTGATGTTTATTTTTTCTATTAATTCTTTTGTGTGTTGAGTCAAGTTCGGGTATCCCAACTATTTTTATGTGTACCCAGAATTCGAGTATCTTTATCTTTCTGATTCGAATTCAGGTAAATATAATATATATTTGAGTTCAAGTTCATATATCCTAAAACTATTGGATACCATAATTGTGTCCAATCGTGCTTTTTTCGAAAATTAGATGGTGAAACATATGTTCGATAGCCAAAGCATCCATAAAGTTACATGAGTCATTTCTTATAAATCATGTAGAAGAGGAAATTAAGGAGTTGCGAGACTTTTGGGATTCCATCGAGTTTATGGAGCTTCCTTATTTGATGAGGTTTAAGAGAGGGCAATCGACATAATAATAACAATACTAATACTGAGAAGAAGAAAGATTGTTGAACAAAAAAACGAAAGAAAGGAAGAAGTCTCACAACGACATGTAGTCGTGAGGAAGTAACCAGGTGCCATCGTTTCGTCTTTGATCATAAAAAAGTAAAGGTGAGATTTTTTTCATCGATGTTTTAGTTCTCGGTATTGATTTCTACACCGTTAAAATGGGATGCTTCATTGATGATATCTTTGCATAAACATTATTCGACCCATGCTTAACTTGTATTTATCCATGAAATTACGTGAATTTATAGGTGTTAAGTGAGCTAATCCAATCTATCCGAGCCCAATCCACTATGGGCTGGGCTAATTTTAGATTATCACATCCCATCTTAATTTAACATGGGTTCATTTTTTTTAACCAACCAATCCCATCAACACTACAAAAAAATAGATAATTTCCAACGGCCATATCCGTTGAAAATGACTAATTATTGTCAGTAGAGATATTCTAGAGATACTAGAGACATTCTGTTTTAATTGAGTAGATATCCATATCTTTGTATAATCCCTTGATTAACTCTACTATTATATATATATATATATATATACACTAAAGTAACAACATGAATAGACACATAGATTCATTCTCCGTTTACATGGTATCAGAGAGTTAGTCTTTTTTTATCCTTCATTTTCCTTCTTCTGCAACCCTCGCCGTCTGCATCCTCCTCCGTCTATCACCATGGTTGTTGTTGCTACTGCCTCGTCCGAGAAACCTTTTGGCATCACCAATACCAATCCCACATCCCAATCACACTCGACATTGAGGAGATGAACTATGATTCGTGGCACAATTTTTTCGAGAATCAATATCTCAGTTTTGGCGTTCTGAGCTATATCGACAGCTCCGCCCCCGTGAGCGATGCTCCATCAGAGGAGTGGAAGCGAGTTGACGGCCTTGTCAAACTTTGGATATATGGCACCATATCCAAACCTCTTCTCCAAGACGTTCTCAAAACCAAATCCAATGCCCACACAATTTGGCTCCGCCTCGAACGACTCTTCCATGATAACAAGGAACCACGCACCATTCAACTCAACAACGAGCTTCGCACTATCACAATCGGAGACCAAACTATCCAGCCATACTGTCAACGCATCAAGCGTATCTCCGATCTACTATCCAACCTTGACGCCCTTGTCTCCGAATGGGCTTTGGTGATGCACGCTCTCAACAGCCTCAACGCGAAGTTTGATAACATTAATGATGTTATCCAACACCAAAAGTCGTTCCCATCGTTCAACGATGCTCGATCCATGTTGTCCTTTGAAGAGCAACGCGTTCAACGTAATCTTCATCCGAATCCCACTCATGTTGATCATTCCTCTGCTGCTACGGTTCTGCTCACAGTAAATGTCACTCACGCCGAACAACAACAACTGTATCAGCAATAACCACAACCATATCAGCAACATCGGGGACGCTCTCGAGGATGTGGTAATCGTGGTAAGACATCATTATAACCATAACTACAACAGCTGGAACCCACAATCTCAGTTTATCCCGCCAGGTTCACCATCGTTTCCGGGATACCAGCCAAAATGGAACACGCCATACATGTCTCAGCCACCACCACAGACATGGCCCTCACCATACTAGTATTGGCAATCACCACACCATGACAAAGAACAAGCCATGATGTGTTGGAACCAACGCTTCACCTCATTTGTGTTTCATCTCGGTTTTATCCAAAGTCACAATGATGCATCTCTTCTCGTCCTTCACCATGAAAAAGAACATACCATGCTTCTCCTCTATGTCGATTACTGAATTTGCTATGACCGACCTTGGTCCTCTTCACCATTTTCTGGGCGTGACAGCAACACCAAACGGTGATGGTTTGTTCCTCCATCAATCAACGTACGCTGAAGCAATTCTTCATCGAGCAGGTATGGCTTCTTGTAACCCATGTCTCACATCGGTCGACACGAAGCCCAAACTCTCTACAGGTTCGAACGAGCCCGTGTCCGAATCAAACTCTATACTGCAGCATCGTAAGAGCACCGCAATATCTCACCTTTACTCGTCCCGATATTCAATATGTGGTGGGATAACATTGTCTTTTTCTCCATGATCCACGGGAACCACACCTATATGCCATGAAGTGTGTGCTTTGGTATATCAAAGGGACAATTCACCATGGCCTGCAGCTTCGACCGTTGGGCTGGTTGCACTGATTTTTGATGCTCAACCTCAGAGTACTGTGTTTATCTCGGTGATAATCTTGTGTTGTGATCCTCCAAGCGACAACCTACTATTTCCCACTCTAGCGTCAAAGCAGAGTATCGAGTCGTTGCCAATACTGTCGTAGAAACTTGTTAGCTACGTAATCTGCTTCTTGAACTTTACTGTCCACTCTCTCGGGCAACATTGTATATTGTGACAACGTGTCCGCAGTCTACCTCTCCAACAACCCGGTTCAACACCAATGCACGAAGCACATCGAAATCGACATTCATTTTGTCCGAGAAAAGGTTGCTCTTGGATCCAGCATCAACATACGAAGAACACCGAAATCGACATTCATTTTGTCCGAGAAAAGGTTGCTCTTGGGTTAGTTCGTGTACTTCATTTTCCCTTCTCTCGTTAGTCCGCTGACATCTTCACCAAAGGACTACCGATCACTCTTTTCTACGAGTTTCGGTCCAGTCTGTGCATTCGTTCACCTCAAGCTTTGACTGCGGGAGTAGATATATTCTAGAGATACTAGAGATATTCTGTTTTAATTGAGTAGATATCCATATCTTTATATAATCCCTTGATTAGCTCAACCATTGTACTATATATATACTGAAGTAACAACATGAATAGACACAGAGATTCATTCTACCGTTTACAATTATCTATTGAAAATAACCTTTTCCAATGGATTCCAATAGATTCACGATCGTTGGGAATCAATTGTTGGAAAATCATATCCGTTACGATTTGTAAAGTTATTTCAATGGACAATATCTGTTGAGACTTATCAAGGGAGTGTAATGGATATCTCTGTTGGAAACTGCTACAGATGGTTGTTACAAAATTTCAATGGATACCGGTTGGAACTTTGCAACGAGCATTCGTTGGAAACGGGGAACGTGCATCCGTTGAATTTGTTGGCGGGACTTAGCAACGGATACTCGTTGAAATCGAATTGGCGGGACTTAGAAACGGATTCTTTGAAAATGTTGTTCTTTTATCAACGAGCATCCGTTGATAATTTGACGAATTCAATTAAAAATAAATAAATAAGTTTTTAAATACAAAATTTTATACAAAATTAAAATCCGAATTCACTACTTTTCATCTAAACCGAAACCATCGTCTTCATCCCCATACTCGTCAATGTCTCGTGAAGGGGTTGCATCGAAGTCGATGATCGGTTCTTGTCTCGGCATTGTTATCCTCGTCGGTGGTGGTGGCTGGTGCGCTCGATTAGTCATTACCTCGATGATACTCTCCATATGATGTATTTGTGCTCGCATTTCTTGAAGTGTAGATTTTATTTCTTGAAGAGCATCTTACGTTGCTCGAAAAGTATCTTGCGATGTTCGAAGAGTAGTTTCGAGTTGCTCGACGTGTATTTCTCGCGTAAAAGTCTATTGCAGTATGGGGGTATCACTGTGGCGTCTTCAACGATATCTTTTTTAAAAAAACCTACACCGTATAGACACCCCTTATACAATCTAACAGACTGAAATATAAAACAAATTAAAGTTAGTATACCGGTTTAAAATATTTTATATAATTAAAGAATTATTAACAATAACCTTATTATATACCTCTAAATACATTTTGTCCTTTTGTAAATGACTAAGATCGTCGGGACATGAACCGATCATTTATGATTACTGTGTGATCTTCTCTATAATAGTTTTCAATGTCCGCTCTAACCTGGGGTCAACAAACTTAGGTTTGTTGTCCTCTTCCCCGACGATAGACTTTTTCTTGGCGTGAGTCTCAACGATCAGTTCAAGAAGAGTCGGTTTTCTTCCCATTATCTGCATCTGTAACATCATAATAATTTTAATAATTAACAATTTTACATGAAAATAAAATTTAACTTATAAATGTAAATTTCTTACCAATTTTTTTTCTTTTTGTAAATGACTTCGATCCCGAGATATGGTGATGCAGACCATCCCCGAGAACTTTCTCGTCGTACCAACATTTTTTTCCTTTTTTTCTTTTGGCCTTGAAGTCCTCCGACTCCCAATGTTGGACGAGTTGGTTGAATATTATGTATGCTACCCATGTTGGTTTGGCGTTCTTGTTGTAATATTTACATTTGACATTGTCCATCATCAAGTGGAACAAAACTTGTATATCATGCATCCAAGCGATGTAGATGTGTGATATGTCATTCTTATGCCATCTATATATGCGCTACAAAATTATTTTAAATTAATTAAATTATTAAATAAATCTTATATTAAACACACTTATGATAAAAGTACATTACCATCCGCGATGTATAACCTCTTGCATTACCCTAGAAATAGTATAGTTGATCTTGTAAAGAACTTTGGATGATGTTGTTGTTCGTGTATTTAATAATATCATCCACATCAAACCTGCACGTGTAAACAAAATCATTAGAAAATATTCATAATTAATTGAAATATCATAATGTAAATAGTATCTTACAATGAGGTCATTTCACGACGTTCAGAATAAATGATAAGAATAATATGACGCTCATCAAAAGTATCGAGCAAAGCGTCAATATCCACTATATTGTCTTTCTCATCTGATATCTGTGGTGCCATATAGGTGAATGAGGTCGATATGGTGACAGAGGTGATTGTGGCTGTGGAACACACCAATAAACCACCCTAACCGATAAATCTTCGAGCTCTCATTGTATTTAAGTGTTTAGGATTTTTGTTTTAGAGAAATTGATGTTTTGGTTTTAAGATTGTGTTTTCAAAATGAACTGTTCGATGAAATTTAAATATAGAATTTTCTGACGGACATCCATTGGAAATACGAATGGATTCTCGTTGAAAAATGTATCCAAACAATGGAAGTCATTAAGTGACTTGACTATTGAGTTTCCAACGGGCATCCGTTAGAATTTATGACGGATTCCTATTGGAAATTGTGTTTCCGAGGCAATGGATAACATAAATGGTTGTATGTCTGATTTCCAATGGATGTTTGGAAAACATCGTCACGAAGCAACGAGGGTACTAGAGGGAACATAGCCATCATGACCATTTCCAACAGATGCCCGTTGAACATTTCCAACAGACATTTGTTGGCAATCCAAATTATGATGCAATATTAGTGATTTCCAATATGATGGTTCGTAAAAATACTGTATTTATACCAGTTATGTCATTCACCTTGGTCTTGCGGTTTTTAATTCCCACAATCTCCACCACATTCCACCAATTCTTGTAGTCTCCCATCGTGTTTAATTATTCGTAAAGTATTTACGTTCTTGTTTGTATGCATTGTGCCTCTTCTATTTGTACCACATCCTTTCAAAAATATTCTTTATCTTTTCTGATTGTATGTCCACAGGGAAAAAATCTTCTATGAAAATCAAACCAACATGGTTTCTTCTCATGTACTAGAGAAAACGAATCTATATCCTTCATATAATATGAACATGCCAGTATCTCGTGCGTGCTCCATCTCGATAATATTCCATAGGCATGTAAGTCTCTAATTGTCCACAACTAGACCACTTTCAATGTGAATTTTTTATACTTACGTCATAAACAAGAATTCTATTGTTTCATAAATCTCTTAATTCATGAATTAAAGGCTGCAAAAGACATCAAAAATTTTCCTTGCATGTCATGGTCCTGGAATCATGAATGTAAAAACATTGCTTCTCTTTTTAGACACATATCGGGAGGTAAATTATACGGAGATAAAATCATTGGCCACAAATAATGTTGACTCACGAATTGTCCATATGAACTAAAATCATCAATGCACAGATAAAGATAAATATTTCTCATTTCATATGCAAACTTAGAAAATATTTCATTGAAATCCTTTCAAGTCTTACCATCCAATGGATATTGCGTTATCTCTTCACCTGTCAAGTGTTTTGCGTATCATTTCATTACCGCAACAATTTTTTATTCATATAACATTTTCAACATGTTTGTTATAAGCATACAAAACATCTTTTTGTATAGTATATATTTTCGTGGAGATTTTTTTGGGATGAAATCTGTTTGCATCGCAAAATTTACATCCCAACAGGTCTTTATCTTCTACCAAAACAACATGCAACTATTTCTACATTTCATGTGACATTCCTAAATCTTTAAAACATTCTTTGTTTCATATATGTCTCAACAACTTGATTAATTTTCGATAAATATTCAAGCATAGTTTTGTAAAATAAATCTATATAATTTTCAACTACATTGTAGTTTATTTTTATACTCATCAATATTAATAACAATGATAACGAAATTGAACTTCACAACAACCTTCGTATATAGATTGTTTTGTCGCATCCAATAAATTGAAAATCATCGTACATCATTGATCAACATCTCTTAGTACCTTTACTCAACACATTTAAATCACTTTAAATGTTAGTTTTCTCGTGCCACACATGTTGAGTACTAAATTAATGAGTGAATTTCACATGATGTCTTAAATNTTTTCTCGTGCCACACATGTTGAGTACTAAATTAATGAGTGAATTTCACATGATGTCTTAAATAAAGACATCAACCCTTGGAACGTTTTTCAATTGTCTCGATAATAAATAATTACTTCAAAAAACTAATTTACCAAATTTGCGGTCTATAATTTGCATATGGAAAATAATTATTTAAATGGAAAATAATTTATATCATATACATAAATGTGTACCGGGGAAAGATTTTCTCGTACCGAAGATGTAAAGGTTTTCAATAAAATCACTTTACATTATTTTTAAATTTTACGAGTAAATTTCCAAGTGCCTATGGATGGATGTCATTCTCACTCGTGAACATATTAATCCAACAGTT
>CM071871.1:4472293-4486681 GCA_036759665.1 Gynandropsis gynandra
ACTAGAGATATTCTGTTTTAATTGAGTAGATATCCATATCTTTATATAATCCCTTGATTAGCTCAACCATTGTACTATATATATACTGAAGTAACAACATGAATAGACACAGAGATTCATTCTACCGTTTACAATTATCTATTGAAAATAACCTTTTCCAATGGATTCCAATAGATTCACGATCGTTGGGAATCAATTGTTGGAAAATCATATCCGTTACGATTTGTAAAGTTATTTCAATGGACAATATCTGTTGAGACTTATCAAGGGAGTGTAATGGATATCTCTGTTGGAAACTGCTACAGATGGTTGTTACAAAATTTCAATGGATACCGGTTGGAACTTTGCAACGAGCATTCGTTGGAAACGGGGAACGTGCATCCGTTGAATTTGTTGGCGGGACTTAGCAACGGATACTCGTTGAAATCGAATTGGCGGGACTTAGAAACGGATTCTTTGAAAATGTTGTTCTTTTATCAACGAGCATCCGTTGATAATTTGACGAATTCAATTAAAAAGAAATAAATAAGTTTTTAAATACAAAATCTTATACAAAATTAAAATCCGAATTCACTACTTTTCATCTAAACCGAAACCATCGTCTTCATCCCCATACTCGTCAATGTCTCGTGAAGGGGTTGCATCGAAGTCGATGATCGGTTCTTGTCTCGGCATTGTTATCCTCGTCGGTGGTGGTGGCTGGTGCGCTCGATTAGTCATTACCTCGATGATACTCTCCATATGATGTATTTGTGCTCGCATTTCTTGAAGTGTAGATTTTATTTCTTGAAGAGCATCTTACGTTGCTCGAAAAGTATCTTGCGATGTTCGAAGAGTAGTTTCGAGTTGCTCGACGTGTATTTCTCGCGTAAAAGTCTATTGCAGTATGGGGGTATCACTGTGGCGTCTTCAACGATATCTTTTTTAAAAAAACCTACACCGTATAGACACCCCTTATACAATCTAACAGACTGAAATATAAAACAAATTAAAGTTAGTATACCGGTTTAAAATATTTTATATAATTAAAGAATTATTAACAATAACCTTATTATATACCTCTAAATACATTTTGTCCTTTTGTAAATGACTAAGATCGTCGGGACATGAACCGATCATTTATGATTACTGTGTGATCTTCTCTATAATAGTTTTCAATGTCCGCTCTAACCTGGGGTCAACAAACTTAGGTTTGTTGTCCTCTTCCCCGACGATAGACTTTTTCTTGGCGTGAGTCTCAACGATCAGTTCAAGAAGAGTCGGTTTTCTTCCCATTATCTGCATCTGTAACATCATAATAATTTTAATAATTAACAATTTTACATGAAAATAAAATTTAACTTATAAATGTAAATTTCTTACCAATTTTTTTTCTTTTTGTAAATGACTTCGATCCCGAGATATGGTGATGCAGACCATCCCCGAGAACTTTCTCGTCGTACCAACATTTTTTTCCTTTTTTTCTTTTGGCCTTGAAGTCCTCCGACTCCCAATGTTGGACGAGTTGGTTGAATATTATGTATGCTACCCATGTTGGTTTGGCGTTCTTGTTGTAATATTTACATTTGACATTGTCCATCATCAAGTGGAACAAAACTTGTATATCATGCATCCAAGCGATGTAGATGTGTGATATGTCATTCTTATGCCATCTATATATGCGCTACAAAATTATTTTAAATTAATTAAATTATTAATTAAATCTTATATTAAATACACTTATGATAAAAGTACATTACCATCCGCGATGTATAACCTCTTGCATTACCCCAGAAATAATATAGTTGATCTTGTAAAGAACTTTGGATGATGTTGTTGTTCGTGTATTTAAGAATATCATCCACATCAAACCTGCACGTGTAAACAAAATCATTAGAAAATATTCATAATTAATTGAAATATCATAATGTAAATAGTATCTTACCATGAGGCCATTTCACGACATTCAGAATCAATGATAAGAATAATATGACGCTCATCAAAAGTATCGAGCAAAGCGTCAATATCCACTATATTGTATTTCTCATCTTATATCTGTGGTGCCATATAGGTGAATGAGGTCGATATGGTGACAGAGGTGATTGTGGCTGTGGAACACACCAATAAACCACCCTAACCGATAAATCGTCGAGCTCTCATTGTATTTAAGTGTTTAGGATTTTTGTTTTAGAGAAATTGATGTTTTGATTTTAAGATTGTGTTTTCAAAATGAATTGTTCGATGAAATTTAAATATAGAATTTTCTGACGGACATCCATTGGAAATACGAATGGATGCTCGTTGAAAAATGTATCCAAACAATGGAAGTCATTAAGTGACTTGACTATTGAGTTTCCAACGGGCATCCGTTAGAATTTATGACGGATTCCTATTGGAAATTGTGTTTCCGAGGCAATGGATAACATAAATGGTTGTATGTCTGATTTCCAATGGATGTTTGGAAAACATCGTCACGAAGCAACGAGGGTACTAGAGGGAACATAGCCATCATGACCATTTCCAACAGATGCCCGTTGAACATTTCCAACAGACATTTGTTGGCAATCCAAATTATGATGCAATATTAGTGATTTCCAATATGATGGTTCGTAAAAATACTGTATTTATACCAGTTATGTCATTCACCTTGGTCTTGCGGTTTTTAATTCCCACAATCTCCACCACATTCCACCAATTCTTGTAGTCTCCCATCGTGTTTAATTATTCGTAAAGTATTTACGTTCTTGTTTGTATGCATTGTGCCTCTTCTATTTGTACCACATCCTTTCAAAAATATTCTTTATCTTTTCTGATTGTATGTCCACAGGGAAAAAATCTTCTATGAAAATCAAACCAACATGGTTTCTTCTCATGTACTAGAGAAAACGAATCTATATCCTTCATATAATATGAACATGCCAGTATCTCGTGCGTGCTCCATCTCGATAATATTCCATAGGCATGTAAGTCTCTAATTGTCCACAACTAGACCACTTTCAATGTGAATTTTTTATACTTACGTCATAAACAAGAATTCTATTGTTTTATAAATATCTTAATTCATGAATTAAAGGCTGCAAAAGACATCAAAAATTTTCCTTGCATGTCATGGTCCTGGAATCATGAATGTAAAAACATTGCTTCTCTTTTCAGACACATATCGGGAGGTAAATTATACGGAGATAAAATCATTGGCCACAAAGAATGTTGACTCACGAATTGTCCATATGAACTAAAATCATCAATGCACAGATAAATATAAATATTTCTCATTTCATATGCAAACTTAGAAAATATTTCATTGAAATCCTTTCAAGTCTTACCATCCAATGGATATTGCGTTATCTCTTCACCTGTCAAGTGTTTTGCGTATCATTTCATTACCGCAATAATTTTTTATTCATATAACATTTTCAACATGTTTGTTATAAGCATACAAAACATCTTTTTGTATAGTATATATTTTCGTGGAGATTTTTTTGGGATGAAATCTGTTTGCATCGCAAAATTTACATCCCAACAGGTCTTTATCTTCTACCAAAACAACATGCAACTATTTCTACATTTCATGTGACATTCCTAAATCTTTAAAACATTCTTTGTTTCATATATGTCTCAACAACTTGATTATTTTTCGGTAAATATTCAAGCATAGTTTTGTAAAATAAATCTATATAATTTTCAACTACATTGTAATTTATTTTTATACTCATCAATATTAATAACAATGATAACGAAACTGAACTTCACAACAATCTTAATATATAGATTGTTTTGTCGCATCCAATAAATTGAAAATCATCGTACATCATTGATCAACATCTCTTACTACCTTTACTCAACACATTTAAATCACTTTAAATGTTAATTTTCTCGTGCCACACATGTTGAGTACTAAATTAATGAGTGAATTTCACATGATGTCTTAAATAAAGACATCAACCCTTGGAACGTTTTTCAATTGTCTCGATAATAAATAATTACTTCAAAAAACTAATTTACCAAATTTGCGGTCTATAATTTGCATATGGAAAATAATTATTTAAATGGAAAATAATTTATATCATATACATAAATGTGTGCCGGGGAAAGATTTTCTCGTACCGAAGATGTAAAGGTTTTCAATAAAATCACTTTACATTATTTTTAAATTTTACGAGTAAATTTCCAAGTGCCTATGGATGGATGTCATTCTCACTCGTGAACATATTAATCCAACAGTTATTATTTAGAGAAATAATAATAATAATAATAATAATAATAATAATAATAATAATAATAATAATAATAATAATAATAATAATAATAATAATAATAATAATAATAATAATAATAATAATAATAATAATAATAATAATAATAATAATAATAATAATAATAATAATAATAATAATAATAATAATAATAATAATAATAATAATAAATATTAAAATCCACATTTTCTTACTCTCTCTCTCTCTCTGTATCCCGTTGTCTTCTTCTTCTTCTTTCATGGGAGGTTGTTGTGTTTCTCTGTAAGAACAAAAAAGGGAAACCTTCCATTGAAGAAAGCTTGCATTTCTTAGGTCATACCCTCTGCCACTCTCTCCGTTTGTGGGTATAAATAAGTGAATGAACTCTTGATGTTCATACATGAGTTACTTGTTTTTGTTGAGCAGTCATAGTGGAAACAATATCAAAAGGCTATGAGGAGAAACCTTACTCTGAAATTTTTTGCTTAGAATAAGAAATTATTATTTCTTTCTGGGTTTTTTTTCTCTTTCAATCTCTATATCTCTGTTTCGGGAAAGATGAATGGTCTGAATCATCTTGAACAAGATTACTCCGAGTTCGTTGAAGTTGATCCGACAGGAAGATATGGAAGGGTAAGATTTCTCTTGTCTCTCAATCATAAATGTTTTTTTATTTATCTGTTTTCTGGTTTCGTTTTGTTGAATTTTGGGTTTGCTTTTTTGTTGCAGTACAATGAAGTATTAGGCAAAGGAGCTTCAAAGACTGTGTAAGAATTTCGATCCCTCATTAGATTTCTTGTGTTATTCTTTCAATGTCTGAAACTCCCATTTTTGATTTGCCTTAAATTTCTGCTCTTTTTGTTCTTTCTCTTAAGGTTTGTATTTTCTGGATCTATTAATGGAGTTTATTGCTTACTCAATATATCTTCGTTCCCTCTTTTATATTCCGTTTTGTATAAAGCTTCAAATTTTATGCTTTCCTAATTAAAACCCAGTTGTGATCTATCAAAATCTCGAGAGTTTCCTTTAGATTTTTTGTTTTATTTTGAGTTATAGATTGAATCTTAGTGGTCTTCGTCCAGTTTCTGTTTACTTCCCCCAAGAACAAAGTTTTAACTTTTCTGTTTCCTCAAATACTTAGTCGTATCGTAGATTCATTTCGCTCAAAACAATAGGAAAACAAAAATTCACTTTTTGCTTTCTTGGATCTTTTCAGTATCTGGATTTACCCATTTCAGATATTGCCAAGAACATGAAGCCTTTTGGGATGTTCATCTTCATGTATAACCAGTCGACCGTTTGTTTGCAGTTACAGAGCATTTGATGAGTATGAAGGGATAGAAGTAGCTTGGAACCAGGTGAAGCTCTACGATTTCTTGCAGAGTCCTGATGATCTGGAGAGACTCTACTGTGAGATTCATCTCCTCAAAACCCTAAAACACAGGAACATCATGAAGTTCTACACATCTTGGGTCGATACTGCCAATCGCAACATCAACTTTGTCACTGAAATGTTCACTTCTGGCACCTTGAGACAGTAAGATTCCTCTAACTATTATTATGTTGCTTGTTACTTGCAAACATTGATTGAAACCTTTGAACATACGGCGTGTGCTCAGTCATATAGTCTCGGTATTATGATATCGAAAGAAAGGTTTGAATTCTTGACACCTAAATGGTTGGATCACCGAATAGTAAACAAGTGAGAGAATCTATGATATTTACGATATTAGATTTCGCTTTGTGTACTGAAATGAAAGTTTGTATCAGGTATAGGCTAAAGCACAAGAAAGTTAACGTAAGAGCGGTGAAGCATTGGTGCAGACAGATCTTGAGAGGCCTAAACTATCTTCATAGCCATGACCCTCCTGTTATCCACAGAGATCTCAAGTGTGACAACATTTTCATTAACGGCAACCAAGGTGAGGTCAAGATTGGGGATCTTGGTCTCGCTGCTATCTTAAGAAAGTCTCATGCTGCTCATTGTGTTGGTAAGCCATCAGCCAGATTGAATCCATTGAGAAATTGATTTTTTTTTCGGGTTTGTTTAGGCTTTAGTCATTTGTTCTATGCTTTCATAGGGACGCCGGAGTTCATGGCGCCTGAAGTTTACGAAGAAGCTTACAATGAATTGGTTGATATTTACTCATTTGGTATGTGCATCTTGGAAATGGTGACATTCGAGTACCCATATAGCGAGTGTACTCATCCTGCTCAGATATACAAGAAAGTTATGTCGGTAAGACGCGACCAGGAACATGTCAAGCTTGTTCCTTTCTGATAAAATGCTCGGTTTTTGACTTAGGGTTATGCAATAATCTCTTTCAGGGAAGAAAACCAGATGCCTTGTACAAAGTGAAGGACCCTGAGGTTAGAATGTTCATTGAGAAATGCTTGGTGACTGTGTCGCATAGACTCTCGGCCCGGGAACTTTTGAATGACCCTTTTCTCCGTGTTGACGACGGTGAATCTGATTTGAAAAGCGTAGACTTTGTGAATCAGATAAATGACTTTGGCCATCACAATAGGCAGCCTTACATCATGGACTACTGCAATAACTTATTGCGCACCAATTCTTATCATAATCAGTACTTAAACGGCTATTACGGTCATGATAATCAGAATGAATGGGCGTACAACCCCGCTGAGACTGAGACTCATGGAATAGAACTCTTTGGGTATCAAAACAATTATCAGAAAGAATACAGGGATTCTAGTTTTATTGACATTAGCATCAAAGGGAAGATAAGGGACGACGGTGGCCTCTTCTTACGTATTAAAATAGCCGACAAGGAAGGTGAGATCTGTTTGTTTCATGTCCTAATGCAAAGAAGTGAAAAGATGGGATCTTTTCAGTTCTGAAGTAGAAAATCCTGTTTTTTTTGTTCTAGACCGGAAATGATCGTAAGATCCTCTCGTTTCTGATATGATTTCGTTGCAGGGCATGTGAGAAACATCTATTTCCCATTCGACATTGAGACGGACACAGCATTGAGCGTAGCAACAGAGATGGTGGCAGAACTAGACATGGATGATCATGATGTCACGAAAATCGCAAACATGATTGATGGAGAGATTGGTTCATTGGTGCCTGGATGGCGACCAGGCCCTGAATTCTTTGATTCTCCAGGATTCGACATGAATGCTAACATTTGCTACAATTGCACTTCGAATCGAACTTCCATGGGCTCTGTTATGGACTTCCTGAGGAACAATCCTGGTGCCAATGTGATCCAATGCTGCAAAAACGGCTGTGGCTCAACGCATGGACGGTTTGAGGAAGTCACATTCGGGTTGAAACAAACCGAGGAACGTCTCAGAGAGATATGGCAGCAGCAGCAGCAGCAAGAGAGCCGCGAGCTTAGTTCAATGGGGTCGGGTCAAAATGCTTCAGACGAAGATTATGGAGAAGAAGAAGAGCGATACAAGGAGAATTCTGAAAACATGATTTCTTGCGAGAAAAGTAACGCGATACGCCGCTTATCAGGTTCAGGATCATTCTCTCTGACGGGTTCCATATACTGTGACGACCTGTCTGAAAATAATGACAAGCGGATGGAACAAGAATTAAGGTGGCTTAAAGCCAAATGCCAGATCGAACTGAGAGAGATTCAAGATCAGCAACTCAAGATTCGACAACCAGAAAACCGGGATGAGGGGCACGTTGGTAAAGAATGCGGATTTCCCGGTTTGGTTTCGGTTACTGGTTCGAAACCGGTTAAAAGGGAGGGAGATCCGGTTAAGGGGAACAAGTTGTACGGTGATAAATTTCTTCCAAGGTGTCTGAAACGCACATTTTCACTTCCAGTTGATGGATAAATAAATTCATATTAAATGTGCACCGTTCGAGAGAGAGAACTAGATTTTTAAATTATAATAGATCAAATATTGTATTTTTTTTCTTCACAATAATAGCCTTAATCAAGGCCATGAAATCTTAATTTAATCGTACTTCTTTTTTACAAATACTGCTGTTTCATTTTATATTTTCATTTCAGTTTATATAATACTTTTAATTGTTTCCAGATTATATTTGAATTGGACAAATCTTCTAATTGATAAGTTCGAATTATTGAGCATGTGGGCTATAGTCGGCCAATAATACTCTCTTTTTCCCTAGCTGGGAATATTATGCTGTTATCATCAGTATTATTGGTCTTTTCCATTATTATTTTCTTTTAACATATAACAATATACGTTTTTTTCTCAAATATACTACATACATTATTTATCACATTCTATCGAATATTATACACTTCAAAAAAAAATATTGATAACAAAATTGTTAAACAATATGAGCAAATTAAATTATAATTTACTTATGTATATTTAAATTGAATAAGAACAAAGAAAATTAAAGAAAAAAGAGAGAAAGAAGAAGTCAATCAATTATTATGATTGAAATTAAAACCCCACAGCACCAGAGTGTCATGTTCCACGCCGACCAATCTGCTTGCCTTATGGGTTCATCCACATGACCAATCTTTTTCCTATATATACACACACATATATCATATGTGTATATAAGTTATATATTCTTGTAATAAAATAATAATATTTATTGTGATGTTTCTTTTGGTAATTTATAGGAATAACGTGCACACATACACGTGTATGGTCCAACTGGTTTTTAACGTTACTTGTTGTACGTTTTGTACATTTGAGAAAAAAAATCTCAATTTTTTTACACTCCACCTAATACGAAACCAATGTTTGTAAATTAATCATAATTTAATTTTTTCATACGATTTCTTCAAAATAAAACCATTAATTCATTAACTATTTTAATGATTATATTATATGGTTTTTATGTTCTAAAAAATAAGTAAATAATTTCATGATTTTAAAAAAATGTTAAAAAGATTTTATGAGGTGGTTTTTAGTGAACTTACGAGTCAAAATATATTTAATATGCGATATTTTGGTTAGGTAAGATCCTAATAAAATCATAGCATTTTTGGAAAATATTATTGTTTTCAATTTGGTCAATCTCGACACGTATTGAAAATATATCATTATAAGGGGTTCAGGAATAAAAAATATATCAAAACAAAATTTTCGATTTTAAAATTTATTGGTTCCAGAAAATCATATAATATATACATTACATACATAAATAAACTTTAAATTCGTGAAATTTGATTACAAAACTAATTTTCTTGACTGAAAGTATGTAAAATTGTATGAAAATGGTAGGGTCACACGGAGTTAGGTCGAACAATCAAATGTAATAATAAATAAATTATATATACATATATATATTGAGTGTTCCATTCATGATGACGTGTACAAGATTGTACAGACAAGGTACTTTTTCGTACCCAACTCCGAATCAATGCCAACCATAATTTCCATTGTTTTCTTTCCATCATTTTATTTCGTTGTCGGTCCAGTTCTGCTGTTGATTTACCCAAATTTTCCATCATTATTTTTCTCAAAGTATAGACATTATTGTCTTATGTGATGTCAAAGGTGGGTATTTCCGGTTATCCCGATCTATCTAGACCAGATGAATCCGAATAATCCTACCTATTAATATTAATGGAAGGAAATAAAAAATATTTTTTTTCATTAATTTGATCTAATTCTCTCTATAATTTTCTCTTATTGATTTAGTCTAATTCTCTGTTTAAAATATGCATTCATATGTATATATAAATCATGTATCATCTAATGAAAATATAATAATCACATTTGCTTTATGATATCAGAGTCTAAAAAACGTCTAACGACGTAGCTCTCTTCCTCCTCTATTATTATTATTATTATCTTTTTTCATGACCGCTGACGGACATTTCTCGAGCAACTCTGCTTCCTCTGATACCGTCACTCCCTTTGATCCGGCCAATCGTATGATGACGTTGATCAATATCAACATTTCCAATGTTACGGAACTTACATCAACAAACTATATCACATGGAGCGTCCAAATCTGTGCTCTTCTTCAATGGTACAATCTCGAAGATTTTCTCGAGCCTAACGGAGCACCACCGACGACTATGATGACCAACAACGTCGTTGTTCCAAATCCGACGTACAATCCATGGTTTCGTAAGGATCGTCTCATCTTTGCAGCCTTTCTCGGATCCATATCTTCCTCATGCCAAGCCCTCATTGCCTCGACCTCAACATTCGTAACGGCTTGGGCCACACTTGCCTCCACGTACGGTCGCTCTATCTGTGGGCATCTGAAGCAGATCAAGGATCAAATGCGACATCACACCAAAGGTGCTCAATCCATCGACGATTATATGCATTTTTTCAAAGTGAAGACCGATGAACTCGCTCTCCTCGGTAAGCCGATGAATCACGAAGACCTCCTCGACCTTATCCTTCTTGGTCTCGGGGACGACTTCAAACCCATCAAAGACGTCGTGAATGCCAAGGACACACCGATCTCATTTGTTGAGCTTCATGAGAAGCTCATCAATCATGAAGCAGATCTAATCCAGGCTCAACCTTTGACAATAACTCTTCCAATCTCGGTTCACAACGTTCAACACAAACCACGGGGAACATGGCGACAAGAACACAAATCAGTCTCTGACCATCGCAACTCGACTTTTCGCACATCCTTCACTCGGGGATACCAAGGCAAATGTTAACTCTGCGGTGTTCATGGGCATAATGCAAAATCATGTTGTCTACTTCGCTCGCAAGCCAAACCTCAGCCCACACAACCCTTAGGTCCTCGGGGACCATCTGCTTGGTAGGCTACCGCCAATCATGTGTCACATAATCCATCAAACTCTCCAACGTGGCTACTCGACTCGGGAGCATCGCATCATATCACCACAGACCTTGTCAATCTGTCACTTCACTCTCCGTACAACGATCCGGACGAGGTCGTTCTTGGTAATGGTAGAGGGCTTGAGATTACACACACCGGTTCTATGCTTCTCCTCTCATCCTCTCGCTCCTTTTCCCTTCAACATGTTCTTTGTGTCCCTCACATGCATAAAAATCTTATTTCCATACACCAACTTTGTACTCACAACAATGTCTCGTTCGAATTCTTTCCGTTTCATTTTCAGGTGAAGGATCTAAAAACGGGGTCACTAATCACCAAGGGTGAACTCAACAACGGTGTGTACGAGTGGCCACAACTCCCTACTTCATGGCCCAATCTCTCCATCTCGTTTCCAACTGCTTTTTCCACGGTTAAGACCACTTTGTCTGAGTGGCACTCTAGGCTAGGTCATCCTTCTCTTGAAGTCCTTCATAAAATCGTCTCCACTTTTTCCCTTCCTTTGTCCTGTCCGTCAAGTACATCATTGTCTTGTGAGACTTGTTCAATCAATAAAATTCATAAAAATCCATTTCATACCTCCTCTATTATCTCCAAAAGACCTCTTGATGTCATATTCTCCGACGTATGGACATCACCCATACCATCATTTGATAGCTACAAATATTACGTGATTTTCTTTGATCACTTCACAAGATACACATGGTTCTTTCCTTTGCAACAAAAATCTCATGTTCATGATCTCTTCATTCGCTTCAAAGCTCTCATGAAAACAAATTCCAAACGAAAATTGTCGCTTTATATTCTGACAATGGTGGTGTTGATAACGTCTATTTTGTTATAGTACTTTCATCTATTTTCATATTTATTTTCATCATTCATTTAGGATTTTACCAAGCATTAAGCATCACTTAGTCCTCTTTCATCGTTTTCTCGTGTTTTGCAGTGAATGGAGATACCGAGACACAAACATGAGCGAATGCCCCAAAACATGATCGTTCCACGTCAAAGGAGAAGCAACTCCCGTGGGTGGATACCTTAGCCCGCATGGGCTCCATGTTCAGCACTTTCAGCACGCCTCGGACTCATGCTCAACCAGAGCGGACACGCGGGATCCCTTCTGCCAGCCAGCCCGCGCGGCGCGGGTCATGTTCTTCACCTGCATAATCGAGAAAAGAAGATTTTGCAAAACAAGAAAAGGAATGTGCTCGCTACTTAAACCAAAAGGAATGTACTACTACTACTACTACTGACTACGACGACTACGACTACTACTACTACTAACTACGACTACTATTGACTACGACGACTACGACGACTACTACTACTACCACTACCACTACCACTACCACTACCACTACCACTATGATCCTCGCTTGTCTCCTCGCAAGAATCTCCTCAATCACGAACTGATTTAATCTCCAATGTAAGCTTGCTCTAATGACGTCTTCTGCCTCCTTTTAAGCCTCCTAAGTCGGTCTAGATGTTGCCTAAATTACCCCACCGACTTCCCCTTGTTTTAAGTTAAGTTTACTTGACTTAATAGGCAGTTATGGGCCGCGACCCACTCGGGCGGTCATTGTGCCCGCTCGGGTGTGGCTAGGGTGAGTCGCGCAAGTTGTGTGGCTGCAATGCATGCCCGATCGGGCATGGTATGTGAGCCCGCTCGGGCACAAGGCAAAGCAAACGTAAACGTGGAATACATGGGGTATGAAAATACGAGAATTCCCCTTCTCCTAGAAATACCGCTAAAGCGAACCTAACCGATCAACTGGCATATTGAGAGCAAATTCGGCCTAATTGAGTTTTCAGTCTTAATCCTAGGTCCACCACGGTTACCCATGAGAAAATAAATCAAAGGAAACTAGACACGATACCGTAACTCCCTCCACCAGACAAGACTTCAGACAACGCTAAACCTAGATCAACCGAGAATAATTGTCTCTTTTTTTTCCGAGCTTCTTTCTTTCTTTTTCTTTTTCTTTTTTTCTTTTGTTTTCTTTTGATGACTTCTTTTTTTCTTTTGTTTCTTTTTTTTATTTTTATTCTTATTTTTCTCTTTTTCTTCTCTTTTTTTTTTCTCTTTTTTTTCTTTGCATACACACTAGGTTTCTAGGACGTCGGATTTGAAGGGATCCAGCCTCTACGTAAACCCAGACTACCGATGATGGTATACTCATGCATTTCGTGTAAGAGCACAGCGGAGTAGGTGGCTTTTTGTGCCATGCCCTTAGGACGTAGAAAGATGATCGCCAACCCACCACTTAGACCCGAGCCACCGAAGAAGTAACAAGGTCGATGCACTCATATCGATTTTTGATCATGCTTTTTAGGCACTATTTCTATCGACAGCGGAGTGTTAGTGTGCGCTTTTAATCTGAAAAATAGCTCGATTTTATATGATCCAATAATCCTCAATATGACAAAAGTAAAGCGTCGTCTACACGAAGTATAACCATCTGGGTAGAAAGAATAAACGATAAAATAGCCTAGCAACCTCGTCTAAACCTCCCCACAAGCAACACTAGGATTTCCAAGAACTACGACCTATCGTTTTTCAGCCGACTAATGAGCTCTAACGCTTAGGAAAAACCTAGCTCAATCATGCAAAATCTCATGGAAAAGGTTAACTTCTTAAGCATCCTAAGTTTAGGGTCATCTCAAAACGTGGCACCGGACAAGTGCCTTGGGACGACTCTGACTCATGAAAACAAAAACAAACTAAAAACTACAAAATAACCTAAAAACTAAAAATTCAAAAGAAAATGAAACGAAATCACCTGACAAACGTGAGCTGCTCCCCCAGACTTAAATTGAACGGCGTCCTCGACGTGAAGCTCGGATGGAGGATAAAGGAGGTGAAGCAACCCAGACTTGAATTGAACGGCGTCCTTGACGTGAAGCTCCGATGGAGGATGAAGGAGGTGAAGCACGTTTGTGGTGTTATTTTTTTGTGTTTTTCTTCTTTTTTTTTATGAAAAATAAATAACCGAGTCTTTACCTAAAAACTAAGAAAATTAAAAGCAAACAGCTGGGTTGCCTCCCAGAAAGCGCTTATTTAACGTCATAAAGCTTTGACGTCTCCATTCCTCATGTGTGCGCGACGGGTGGATCGGAAAGGGAAATGGAGTTTCCACTTTCGATCGGTTGAGCGGCTTGGTAGAGCTTTAGCCGCTGTCCATTGGCTTTGAATATGTCACCCGTATTACTCCATAGTTCCACGTCTCCATGTGTGAAGATTTCTCATACCTGAAAAAGATCAGACCAACGGGACGCTAGTGTGCCCGAAAAAATCGTAGGTCGAGAATTGAAAAGTGGAACGAAATCACCTGATTGGAAGTCATGAGGTAGGATCTGTTTGTCGTACCATCCCTTAGGCACGTCATGCACGGGATTCACTTGCTCGCTGTCCGAGGTTGGATAAAGGGT
>CM071871.1:4522334-4532442 GCA_036759665.1 Gynandropsis gynandra
CCGCCGCGATTTTCTGCCGCCGCCGTCGTAGTTTCTGCCGCCGCCGCCACAGTTTTTAGCCGCCGCCGTCCTTCGTTTTTCGTTCGCCGCCGCGTAAATTCGTCGCCGCCATAGCCTAATTTTTCGTTCGCCGCCGCGTAAATCCGTCGTCGCGTAACCCTAATTTTTCGTTCTGCCTCTGTTGCGCCTCTGTTGCGCCGTGCCCAATCGCCGTGCCCAGTCGCCGCGCCCAGTCGCCCAGTCGCCTTATCTCTTCCGCGTCTGTTCCGCGTTTTGCGGAGTTCTCTGCGCGAAGGAGAAACTGCAGATCCGGTTGTTCCGGTGTTCGCGCGTCTGTTCCGTGACTCCTGCCTGCACCGTAGAATCATCGTTTGTCTGATGCTTCTGGGGCATTTCACTCGGATCCTGCGCAGTATCGTCGTCTTGTGGGGCGTCTTCTCTATTTGACTACCACACGTCCAGATATCAGCTTCGTGGTTCATACTCTTTCTCAGTTCATGCAGCAACCTCGTGAGGAGCATTGGCTTGCTGCATTGCGAGTGGTTCGTTATTTGAAAGGTTCTCTTGGGCAAGGTATTTGGTTACGCTCCGATTGTGACCTTGTACTTTCAGGTTATTGTGACTCTGATTGGGCCTTTTGTCGCTTTACTCGACGATCGGTTGGAGGATATATTGTGTTTCTTGGTCATTCACCTATCGCGTGGAAAACCAAGAAACAAGCTACTGTTTCACGTTCTTCGGCTGAGGCGGAATATCGCTCTATGGCTCATCTTACGAGTGAGCTCATTTGGTTGCGAGCTCTTCTTCGAGATTTTGGTATTCTTTCTTCGGCTCCTATACGACTTTTCTGTGACAATCAGGCTGCTCTGCATATTGCTGCAAATTCTGTGTTTCATGAGCGGACGAAACACATTGAGATAGATTGTCATTTAATTCGCGACGCAGTTCAGGACGGCACCATTCAGACATCTCATGTTCGTTCGTCAGAACAGGTTGCCGATATCTTCACCAAGGCGTTGGGACATAATCCCTTTCTCTATTTGCTTTCCAAGTTGGGTATTCGAGATTTTCATGCTCCAACTTGAGGGGGCGTATTAGGATTGATTATGTATAAGGGTTTATTTGTAATTATGTTTAGTCGTATTAGGGTTTGTTACGTTTTGTACATTCTATTTAAACCGGGCTTAGACCTAATAATATAGACACACGAATTCATTCTATTTTGGCAGAATAATTTCACATTAATTGAGTTCTAATCATATGGAAAAAATGAACAGTTATCTTTTTTTTCACAGTCGAATAATAGCCTTATTCCACCTTTGATCTATCTGTATTGTATTCTAATCCTAAAATAAGAGAGAGCCAAATTATCGAAATATTCATATCGGTATTTGATTCATATCCCAATCGAAAATTCAAATATCAGAAAGAAAAAATATAAATATAAATGATAAAATTAGATATCTGACAAATAAAAATATAAATAAAAAAGACGATTTAATTATTCGAATTTTTTATCCGTAAATACTAAATAAATAATATATATAAATTTATAATCAATTTAATTTTAAAGAATAAAATATTAGAAATATATTTTTTTTTCAAAATATAAATATATAGAATGATATAATTTTCAAATATAGAAAGGTCTAAACCTAAACCTAACCTAAATTTATTCTCCACCGCCATTCTCTCTTTTCCTATCTCGCTTTCTTCCTTTTCTCTCCTTTTAAATTTAAATAAATCAAATAGAGAGTACACATAAAATTTGATTAACTAATTTTAAATATTTGTAATTATAAGTTTTGAATTTAAATTTATTAAGAGAAGTTAAAATTAAAATTATTTTTCAAAATAATTAATTTTATTTTAAATAATATATAATTAAAAGAATATTTTTAATAATTTTTTGTTTTTTAATTATTTACTAAATTTTAAACTCCAATATATATATTTTTAAAAGAATTTATGAATTATAATTAATAAAAAATAAAAACTAATAAATGAATTTATTTATAATTTTTTATAATAATTTATGAACCATAATTAATTAAAAATAAAAAGACTAAAATAAATTTATCTTGTTAATGTCAGTGGAATTGAGAATTAAAAATGTATGAGAAACGAAAGATTATTCAATTTTTAATATATTAATTCATTGTTACATTAATGAAAATGATATCTCCTAATATAAGACTTTAATCTAGTTCATTCACCAAAGAATATAATTACATTATAACGTTTACACTCTAATATTATATAATTTCTTATAATTTTTAAAATGAATAAAATGACATTAATTTTTATAATAAATAAATTGACATGAATCTATTTTATCGAAATAAAATATATATTACAATACTTTAAAATAAATATTTCATTTTATTATTATTCTGATTACTGTTTTATAATAATGTATATATATATATATATAATATGCTGAGATAGGCAAATATAAATGAACTATATATGTATTATGTTTATATTTAAATGAAAAATTCGGATATTCCATAAATGAAATATAAATAAAAATATTTGATATAATTTTTTGTTGGATACAAATCAAAATAACAAAAAGAAATTATCCAAATGATTTGTATCTAAAATATTTTTAAAAACAATTATCGCATTAACTATAAAGATAGTTATAGAAAAATATAAAAGCATAAAATTTTCTATGATTAATATGTTGTTTTATCGTTTCTCTCAATATAACATAAAAATAATTTTTGTTCTTCTCAAAAGACCAAATCTACGAACTCTTTTATATTTTATTTTTTAATCTAATATCTAATACATTAAATTTTGATCTTTACTAAAATTTGTTATCACATGATAGTTAGATTTTTTACATTTTTAAAGTTTAATTATAGAAGTACTATTTTGGTTATAAAAATACAAAATTGTTTGTGACACATGAATCACAATTTTATAATTTAACATGTTTAAAATAAACAAAAAATGTATATTATTTATTATAATATAGAAATTATATACAAAAAGATGATTCCCGTCTTTCTTTCACAATGTCATATCAATAATTGAGTTTTGTATTTTTTAAAATTAAGACTTATTATTAAAATATATTTTTAAAGATAGAAACAAAATTATTCTTCAATTGTTGTCGTTATATAAAAAAAATATTAATCACTGACATATTTATTAACATGGACATATATACCTTTAATTTTTTAAATTGTAATCGTTACACAAAAGTATATGTATAATTTTAAAAAATTGAATGAGAATTATGTCATAAATCCATATAGAAATTTCCAGCATATTATTATTCATAAGTTGTAAAATTTCCTGCATTCTCATGAACCCATGATTAATGTTATCCATCCCCGCACTCCCATCATTCTGCACATTAATTACGACTCTCCCACCACTCTTCATAATCAATTTTCTTCCGTTATTCTTGATATTGATGTGTGTCTAGTTCAATTCAAATTTTATAATTTATGTCTAGACTAAACATACTATATCAAGATTGAATATATAGATTAAATGGATTTTAAATTAGTTATCTACAAAAATTAGGGTCATAAAAATTTATAAGATGTGTGATATGAATAAATAAGCTAAACTAAGCTATCGATATATACAAGTCGGGATGATATTTATAGACTCAAATACTGTTCTCACGTATACAAAATATCTAGAGGTTTCAGAAATATTATTCTTATTCTGTCCAGGGAATTCAATCATCTCTCATGGACCTACCTATCTCATAGTGTAAATCATATTCTAATATACAGATTACTGACGTTTCCGTCTAATGACCTATACATCGAATGTTATTAATGAATCTACCTGCTCTTGCAATGCAAACTCCTATCCACTATCTAGACCAATGCATAATGATCAGGGCCGGCTCAACAAAAAAACGTTGGAAAAGAGGCCATGTGCTATAAAACTAAAATATGCACTTTTGTATTTTTTAACATACAATTATTCTAAATATTAATTATTTTTTTGAAAATAATATGCCCTAAATTTATTGAAGCCCTGTTCGAATGCTCTTGTCGAACATGGCCTGAGCCACCCCTGATAATGACCTACGCATTGAACGTATTATCGATCGATATCCTCACTCCTAGACTTATTAACCTACCTCTCGGTATGATTATTCATGTCTATCTAATGTACTTGATCTAGTCTAATCCAATGTCTCCATCTGAACTAAACCATCTAAAAATTAATTCATGAGACCCATCACAAGCTGAAAGATTAAAACATGTGTTAAACCATGGAGTTAAAAACAATTATTTTGATTATTACGTTCATTAGGCTTGTATACACAATATTCTAATCTATAATACAGATCAAACCTGGATATGCATCTTAAAACTAGATTATAATAATGAACAAGAAGATTTCAAAATCCTCAGTTGATCTCTCGATCTGTTGTGGCCAAGACCTCACGTTCAACTCTTTTTTTACTGATTGTTTAGCTATTCACGGTAGTTAGGATATCTTCTTTGCTTTTATGCATAATCCTAAAGTGTTTCTCAACTTTTGATATGCTTTAAGGCTCTTTTTTCTCTCGCCCTATTCATCCTCCTTGTCCTTAGAAACATCCCCATTTAATAGAGAAGCCTCCTTCCTTCTAAAACAATTTAAAATTTGAATGTTTAAGTGGATTCGATGAACTACTCAGCCGAGCATGCCTATACTCAAGCTGAATGGTAACTGTGAATGAAATCGAGCTAGTTTCCTGCATAGTCCTCTAACTTAAAGAAAAGATCCTCAATTTCGTATGTTTTGTCGCATATTTATGCACTTGAATTACTTTTTCCTCTTACATATCATCTTGGAAAGTCCTCGTGTTGCACAATTTTTCCATTTTTTATGTTTTCCCTTTATTAGCCAATTGTGCACAAAATTATGCATTAGGTTTTGAAATATGATAACTTTGTATATAAAGCTCTGAATTAGATGTTTTGTTTTCCATTACAAGTATTTTTTCTATATCTACGATGTCGTGGATTGCATTTAGCAACTTGAACCTATTTCATCCTCAAAATCAACTATATAGCTCAATACATTGGACTTTTAAGAGGTACACAATGCCCTCTTGAAATTTTTAAGTTTTCACAACGTTATTCACTTGAATTAATTTTGCCTCTTGCATATCCTCTTGGAAAGTTCTCGTTTTGCACTCTTTTTCAATTTTAATATATGTATTCACAGTTATTGGCCAATTGTACATTAAATTATATGTTATGTTTTGAAATACGATAAATTTTCATATAAAGCTTAATGATTCATTCCAAGTATTTTTTAATATCTACAATTTTCTGAGTTATGCTTCGCATCCTCACCCATTTTTAATTTTCAAAATTAACTATTTATGTTAATAAATTGTACTTTTAGAAGCTACGAGATGTCCTATCTGAGTTTCTTAAGTTACATATATTTTATCACGTCATTATGCATTTGATTACTTTTTCCTCTTGTAAACCATCTTTTGATATCCTCATGTTGCACCTTTTTCCCTTATATTTTATATTTTCACCATTATTAGACGATTTTGCACTAAAATATAGGTTAGGCTTTGTAATCCAATAAATTTTTATAGAACTCCGAATTAATTGAATTTATTTTTCAACCCAAGAATTAAATCCATATCTACGACGTCACAAGTTTTTAGTAGCCCGACCACATCAAAAACTTCTATTTCGCTCAATAAATTAGAATTTTAGGACCTACGAGATACCCCATTCGAGTTTCTTAAGTTACTTATATTTTTTCGTGTCATTATGCACTTGTTTTAATTTTGCCTCTTGCATATCTCTTTTTGAATGTCTTCGTGATGCACTCTTTTTCAAATTTATTAATGCTTTTAGTGTTATTACACGATTGTGCACTAAATCATATATTATGCTTTGAAATACAATAATTTTGCATATAAAGCTCCTAATTAAATGATTTTTTAGTCCAACTATTGTTTTCGATAACTACGACCTCGCGAATTTCGCTTAGCAACTTGATCCCATTTTATTCCTCAAAATCAAATATTTAGCTCAATTCATTGGACTTTTAGGAGCTATGATATGCCCTATTTGAATTTCTTAAGTTATATATTTTTTACATCATCATGCACTTGACTTTTTTTTGCCTCTTGAATATCATTTTGAAAAGTTCTCGTGTTGCACCAATTTTCAATTTTATACTATGTTTTCGCTGTTATTGGCCGATTGTGCACTAAATTATATGTTATGACTTGAAATACGACAACCTTGTATAAAAACTCTAAATTAGATGATTTTCTTTTTGATTACAAGTATTTTTTCGATATCTACTACGTCATTTGTTGCGCTTAGCAGTCTTATCCCATTTTAATAATCAAAATCAATTATTTAGCTCAAAACATTGGACTTATAGAAGCTACAAGATTCCATATTCCTGTTTCTTAAGTAATGTATGTTTTTTCACATTGTTATGAAATTACTTTTTCATCTTGCATATCCTCTTGGGAAGTCCTCGTGTTGCAGCGTATTCCCTTTTATTTTATGTTTTCATCGTTATTGACCGATTGTATACTAAATTATACGTTAGGATTTGAAATCCAATACATTTGTGTATAAAGATCGAATTAGACACATTTGTTTTCATTCCATGAATTAATTCCATATTTGTGATGTTACGGGTTGCGTTCAGAAGTCCAAATTAATTTTCATCATCAAAATCAAATATTTAGCTCAATACATTGGAGTATTAGGAGCTACGAGATGCTCCATTCATGTTTCTTGAGTTACAAATTTTTATGCACATCGTTATGCACATGAATTCCATATTCGACGATTGTGTACGTTAGACTTTGAAAGCCGATAACTCCACTTATAAATATCCGACTTAGAAGAAGTTTGTTTTTCATTCCAAGAATTTGTTACATATCTATGATATCACGAGTTGTTTTTAGCAGTCTGACCCCATTTTTATCATTAAAAACAACTATTTAGCTCCTTACAATGGGCTTTTAGGAGCTACGAGTTGCCCCATTAAAGTTTTTAAAGTTACTTATATTTTGTCGTATCATTATGCACTTGATTTTAATTGTTCTCTTGCATATCCTCTTTGAAAGTCCTCCTGATGTACCCTTTTCAATTTTATTGATTTGTTTGCCATTATTGCCTTATTATGAACTAAATTATACCTTTGGCTTCAAAATTCGATAACTTAGCTAGAAAGGTTCAAATTAGACAATTGTTTTCTATTCCAATTATTTTTTTCGATATCACCACGTTGTGGGTTGCGCATAGAATTCCAACCATATTTTCATCCTAAAAAATCAACATTTAAGCTTAATACAGTGGACTTTTAGGAGATACGAGATGCCTTAATCTAGTTTCTTAAGTTACGTATGTTTTGTTTCGTCTTTATGCAATTGAATTTCTTTTGCCTCTTGCATATCCTCTTGGAAAGTCCTCATATCGTGTTGTATATAAAACTCATCTAGTTTGGAGCATTATATGCAAAAGTTTTCGTATTTTAACGCATAACGTAGAATCAAGCTCAATACATTGGACTTTCAGGAGTTACGAGATGCCCTATTTGACTTTCTTAAGTTTCATATGTTTTGTCGTGTCCTTATGCACTTGAATTGCTTTTATCTTTTGCATGTCCTCTTGGAAAATCCTCGTGAGTCACAATTTTTTCCTTTTATTTTATGTTTTCAACTTTATTGGCCAAATTTTCAAAACATTATGAGATAGGTTTTGAAATATGATAACTTTGTGTATAAAGTTCCAAATTAGATGGTTTTTCATTCCAAGTATTGTTTCGATATCTACGACGTTTCGGGTTACGCTTAGCAACCCAACCCCATTTTCATCCTCAAAAACCAACTATTTAGGAACTCATTTCGATCCAAAACATATAACCCTCGCATTCCATACAGGTTAAACAGAATCCGAGATATCCCGAAAAAACCCGAAAGAATTATTTAGTTTAAAATAAAATTACTGAAAGAAGCAATCAAATTTCCTGAATTACTCGACCCAAATTGCTTGTATAATCCGATATGAATTACCTATATTACACACACACACACACACAAAATTGTCTTTAAATCCTCTTTATCACCCAAACAATCCGGACGACTAGATTCAAAACCCGGAAAGAAGTTGGGTTTTTTTTATCGCTTCCATTATTTCAGACTCCAAACATCTAATACTTGTATCAAAACACGACGAACCTGTACTAAAAAACCTTTGGGTTCTATTTCGATGCAGTTTTCTAAACCCGAACTGAAATCCTAATAACCTAGACTGAAATCCCAAATGTCCATCTCTAATCTTTGACTTATGTCACATTCATATCGGTAAGAATTTTCCAAAACTTGGGGATCTGGATATCATTGAAAACCTGCAAGTGTCTAAGAATTTAGGGTGGCAAACGTAAACGTTATCCCATCCTATATACCATAGATTTTATATGTCTTTTGTTTCAATGTTACCAAAAAAATATTATAATAATGACTAAGAAATAGACTAACAAAATTTCTGAAACCAGTCATTAAACAAAAGTTATGAAATTTGAATAAGTGTTACTATTGGAATGAAATTCCTTGCATCGAATGAAGATAATTTTGTAAAGATTTTTGTTTTTTATAGCATAACAATTTGAATAAAGTTGGGAGTATTAACGTTTGACTACCATTTTGTGTGATATATTATTAACTAAGCAAACATTTTTTTTTTCAAATTACACCCATGAATACCCCCGTGTCCCATAGCTGGATTACTTATTGGCGTCGCCTTTATATTGCTCCGTAATAGAAGACATACCAACATTAATATAAACATAAAACTCTTGTTCTTTCTTAGATCATCCATCACTTCTCCGCAGTTAAAAAATATGTGTTTAATTTTTATTTTGTTATGTACGTATATGTGTTTTCACGTTTTTACGATCCTCTTTGTTATATGTATAAATCATCACACATAATTTTGTATCTTTTAAAACATAGAAAAATATATTATATCTTTTAAAAAATAAAAAAACATATGTACTCTCTATAAATGCCGAGTTTTGTCCTTACATTATAATTACTTATTTTTAAATAAATTTGATATATTTCTTTATTTTATTAATTTTATATATGTTATTAGGATATATTTAATTTTAATTTATTCACTATACTAACAAAAATAATATTATATATTGACCTCCATTTTTTCTTATAGAATTTTAGATAATAATATAAGTTTTCTATCAAAATATTTTAAATTTTAAAAGATGATCTCGTGATGTACTTCTATATTAGATAGGGTCGGATTGAATAGTAAATCGACATATGTGTATTTAATTTTGGTTTTAGCACGCGTTCCGATTTTTGGTTCATCGGATTGGTTTAATTGTTTTGAGCATTCATTCTACTTTTTTGTTAATAAAAAGTTCATGTGAATAAAAATTGTCAAAAAACTAATATGGAGTTTAGGTAAACAACATATTAAATGAGACCCATATTCAATGTGAATTAGCTGTAGAACTCATTCCGATCCAAAACCTAAAACCCTCGCATTCCATAGAGGTTCAAGAGAATCCGAGATATCCCGAATTACTCGATCAAAATTGCTTGTACAATCCGATATGAATTACCTATATTACACAAACACAAAAACCACCTTTATCACCCAACAATCCGAATAACTAGATTCGAAACCCGAAAAGAATTTGGTTATTTTATTGCTTCCATTATTTTGGACTCCAAACATATAAAACTTGGATAAAAAACTCGAGGAACTTGTACTAAAAAAACCTCTGGGTTCCATCCGAATGGAGTTTTCTAAACCTAAACCAAAACCAAAATCCTATTAACCAAGACTACAATCAGAAATGTCCATCCCTGATATTTGGCTTATGTCAGAATTATACCAATAAGAATTTTCCAAAACTTAGAAACTGCAGATCTTTGAAAACCCGCAAGTATCTTAGAATTTATAGTGGCAAACGTAAATGTTGTCCCATCGTATACTATAGAGATTGTTTTTGTCTTTTGTTTCAATGGTACTCACAAAACACAAGTTATTATGATTATGACTATGAAAACTAGACCAACAAAATTTTTGAAATCAGTAATTAAATTTTTTTATAAGAT